>CAHIKZ030005559.1:580000-895000 GCA_903632075.3 Acanthosepion pharaonis
TTCTGTTTTTGATTTATTAGGAAAAATAAAGGTATACAGCAAATTTGAGATACCTTTAATATAATCATATTATAAAGCTTTTGAAAATTTAAAAGGCTGGTAAAGCGCTTAGGATATGAGAACTAACAAACAAGTAAGAATCGTTGATTTTAAGTATGTTCACCAATTCGATATTGGTGAACGTCAGAAGGACGTTCACCATTTTGTTAGTGCGCCACGGTATTACAATTAATATTAATAATAATGTTACTAACTAGAAATTACCAAGCACACATATTGAAAAATTATGTTTGTCCAAAATTCAGATTCTGTGATAAATATCCATAAACAATTGTCCATTTTGTGTCAGGTGACACGGTGGTACTGGCACCCACAGCATATTAAACCCGGCATGACAGAGTGGGCCAATATCTGCATTGGAAAATATGCAACTTTTAAGGGAAGGAAACTGCAAGAAATTGGCACGAACATCACCCAGACCCGGTTACAAACATAGAACCTGGAACAATTTTATGGGACTTTACAATACACACAGACAAAACAATCAAAGCTAATCGCCCAGACATCGTGATCAGAGACTATAAAATAGAATATACTTTCTTATTGACTTGGCAGTCACTGCAGACTGTAATGTATTTTAAGGACCTTCAAAAAAAAAAAAAAAAATAAATAAAAAAAAAAAAATACAAGGACCTTGAAATCGAAACCTCAGAAATGTGGCACGTGAGCACATTGAAAAGTGAACATTGAAGTCAACACTTAGAGGCGACAGGCTGTTTTAAATTCTGACATTTTATCTCTCAGTCATAGTTCTTATGCATAAAAACGGATTAAAAGTGTAGTCCATTTGTAGTTGGAGACCTAGGTTTGATTGGAAAAGGTTACGACAGACTCTTTGAATGGGCCCCTGATAGCCAAAGCCTTAAAGACATACAAAAAATTGTACCCACAAGTACAGCTCACATCCTTGTAAAATGTGCGTGATATTTTTTTGTTTTTTTAAGTTGAAAATGCCATGATGCCATTTCTAACCTTAGGTCTCTGGTTGGATAATAAAACAGAAATCAAAGGAAATAAAAATAATATTAAGAAGAAACTAAATTTGTTCTTCATTTAATCTTATATTTAGTTGCGATGAGAAAACGAATTCAACTACATACTTTCATGATCCGCGCATTAAAAGCCAAAGAACCGCCTATGTGTCGTCCGTCGCAGTTTTGGTCAATTCTGTATTAATTGATGTCATACGTTTGTGCTGTATATCTTTTGAAGATACTTTAAAAAGATCGATATTTCACATCGATTGCATAACATTCTCTCTATTTTTTTCTGTTTCTCATTCTTTTCTCCTTTTACGGTCACTCTTTCTCCCTTAGTTACTCCTTCCCTATCTCATCACGACGCTTTTCTTTTTACCCTTGTTTTCTCCTTTTACGGTCACTCTTTTTCCCTTAGTTACTCCTTCCCTATCTCATCACGACGTTTTTCTTTCTTCCTTTGTTTTCTTTTTCTTTGTCACGACAAAGATGGCAGCAAGCAACAAGTTTACAACTTCGAGCGAGTATTTACATCTTATTCAAAAATTTAATATTCCATATTTTCTTTTTGTAGGCATATTCTTCGTATACAAAATATCTAGAAAATGGACGCTTACGGCTTCATCACGTTGAAACGCCGGCTTAACTTCAGTGATCCGTACGAATACTGAAGTTAAGCAGCGTCGAGTCTGGTTAGTACCTAGATGGGTAACCGTTTGGGAATCACTAGGTGCTATAAGATTGGATGTGCGGGTGGTGTAATGGATAATGGCTCGGAATTGTTAATCGGAGTTCCAATTTCCGTTGGATTCGTTATATTCACTTACGCGCAAATACACTTGGGGAAGGTATGAATCCACTTCTTCTCTCCCCAGCTATGGATTAATTAGTAAGACTTGAATCACTAGAACTATTATTATCTAAAAAAACAAAACAAAATTCTTACAATCTAAAAATATTTCCTGGCTTTAAATAACCCGCAAAGGGTTGATAAACCGTAAAAAACGAATCAATCAATCTAGAAAATGTAAACATTTGTAGTCACTTGAATTTTTTTTTCACGCTTGTAGTAACATTTAACTAAAATTTATTTTGTTCAGACAATTCTCTGTAATTGCTATTTTATGATAATAGATTATATTAAAAAAAAAGCATTACAGAGTAAAAGACATAAAATGTCGATACATTTAAAAAAAAAATTCTTTAAGAGCTGAATCACCAGACTAAATTACACAATTGATTTTTATTATAGTGCTAAAGAACTCTAAGTTGTCACAATTTTGGAAAGAACACACGTTTTATCAACACGGCGTTTAGCTGTTCCAAAATAATGTCAAAGACTAAGAACAGAGCTGGTACTTGAATCTGATCCCTGCAGTGAAGATATGTTTTGAATTCAGAATTTCCCTTATCCTAAACTGGCTACCAACCATGGCAAGAGAGTCTAGTCTGCTCCGCTATTTAAACCATGACAGGAAGAACATGTATTCATATAAAGTATGCGAGGTGAAGGCCGACTTCAATTTTCGTGTCGATAACCCTCACGCTACTCACATACCTTGAATATATATACACTGCGTGCCAAATTATTATCGAGATAACTTTTTTCCTAATATTTCAGAAACCGTCCAATCAATTTACACAAAATTTTCACACAATGTTGACAACACTGACCTGCGCAATCACTGAAATTTTCGTACTGATCTGCAAAATGTAAACAAACTGGCGCCATATTAGGTATCAGCACGGTGATTTCAGCGTGCCAAATTATTAGAAAAGTGTAAGAATTTAGTGAATAGATGTACCGTAAAAGCAGTGTAAGTGATGCTGAAAGAAAACTATCACCTTAGAACTCTCAAAAGGTAAATCTACCCTAGAAATTTCTAAAATGATAGGGAGGTGTCATCAAACAGTGAAATAGTTCACCTCCGACCCTACACAAGTACACAAAAGGGCAGATAAAGGCAAGTCGAGGGTTATTTCACGTTGTCTCATGTCACGACTTATACGAGAGGCCACGAAGAACCCTGGACTTACCAGTCAAGAGCTTTTCAGTCGAATTGGGGATCCTACTGTGTCTAAAAGTACTAGGTGTCGTTGAGGGGAATATCAACAACAGTCAAACCTGTATCGAAGCCTCCGTTGACGAGAAATCACTTCCAAAATCGATTGAAATGGGTCGAGGACAATATGAAGATTGACTTCTCTAAAGTTTTGTTCACAGACGAAACTCGAGCAACACTTGATGAGCCAGATAGATGGTGCAAAGGCTGCTTTGGTCAGTCAAGTTTGGGCTTTGTTTCAGCAAGTCAATGCGAGGCCACACACTGCCAGGTTGACTAAGGAGAAATTCAAACAGATGGACGGTGTTGACATTCTTCCACATCCACTATTCAGTCATGTGACTGGTCTATTCCGCTCAATGGAACGCTTCCTCCGCAATCAGCGATTCAACACGTTTGATGAAGTGAAGGAAGCTTGTTTACAGTTTTTTTTTTTAATTCAAAGCCAGCGGACAGGTATCTGGGACAGATTCGGATGCTGGCTGATCGCTGACAGAAGAACGTCGAGAATGATGGACTTTATTTTGAAAAATAAATGTTGGCGTTGTTCCTTAAAATTTTCTTGTTTTCTTATTGCTTCCTAAGTGAATTTCTGCCTAACTCAATACTTACTAAAAAAAAGTTACTGACTTTATGCTATAAAACAAAAACTGAAACTTACTAAATTAAACACTTAATTTAGGATATTTTGTCGTAAACACCAGGCTCGGTTTACCAAAAGATTACCAAAAAAAGCACGTTTTATCTTGTTACATTTTTTAAAAGATATTGTAAATGCAAAGTAATATTATTTTATCTTGTCATATCTAACGAAAAAAAAAAAAAATAGAAATCCATAAAAATATTGTCGTTGAAAAAAATCTCATTTTTTTCCTATTGATGTAAATCTTTTTTTCTTTGATTTAAAACTCAGTTTGGTAAATTTATGAATTTAACAATGTATTTTAAATTCTTTTCAACACTGAATTTCTTTGAAAGGGGAAATTTAGCAAAGCGCAAAATTGCAAAATTTGGTTGACGGGCAAAAATTTAGTTATGCATATGTGAAAGCATGGGACTTTATGGAGCCACATGAAATATAATTAAAGAACATTTTTTAATGTAAGGGAAACATTAAATTCTTTTAGCTGTCGAGATGAAGCATAGAATGAAAAAGATTCACAGTAACTCCATTTCAGAGTTTTCGTTTTAAAAAATAAACTCAGAACATTAAATAGTTCAATGAATCTTTTAAGAAAGTTATCACTTCACAACAATCTTATTTCAGTAAGAAGCACTAATATTACGTGATCTGCATTTTTATCCTTATAAAAAGCTGTCTAAAACCACGATTATATTTAGCATTAGTTTTTCTAGTAATTACACTGTTAATTCCTTAAATATGTCATTTATAGCTAGGGAAAAATGTTTAGCAAATTTTCTCTTTGAATAAAGATACACATGCAGCATTTATAGATTGTCATCTGTCATTAATTTTAAAAAGTCATTTTTTTCTTTCTTATCGTTACAGAAGCGGCATTTGCAGCAAGTAATTCAATGTTTTTCATAGGTATTTTATTTTCATGAAATCGTTTGGAATCCTCTTATATATATTCTAGTTAGTACTGATGTCACAGATTCACAGAAAATCTAAAAGAAAACAGCCTGGTAAATATCTCTCATAAACAGCAAAAAAGAAAAAGGGATTCATTGTCTCTTACAGTAAGTAGATTCACCCATCTGCATTGTAAAATTTCTTTTATTCTAACAAGAATCTATTCTTCGATATTTCTACGCATTTCATCTATTCTACAGTAAATTGTTTTGTTCCTCAGTCTCATGCAACTGAGATCTTTATTATTTTCTTTTTTTTCAATAAGGTTTACCCTATACAAGGCCCGGTGACCACTCAAGGTAGAGGTTTACGTTAATTGGTAGTTTATATGGATAAGAGGAGAAGATAACGGTTAACTCTAAACTTGAACAGGTTGTAGTGATCGAGGGAACATCCTCTTGGGAGTCTGTTCCACAGTGCTGTGGTTCGCAGGAAGAAGCTGTTTGAGTGGATCTTACTTCTCACCAAGGGGATATGGAGGGAATGTGGGCGGTTTGCTACAATGTAAGTAGCATGGTGGGTCCTTGCCGTGGAGGTTAGACCTGGCGGAAATAAGGAATGAAGTTTGTCTGAACATTTTCCATGGTAGTAGTGATAGAGCAGTGATAGACTCGCCACATACCACCTGTGTGTGTGTGTGTGTGTGTGTGAGTGAGATAGAGAGAGATAGATAGATAGATAGAGAGGGAGAGAGAGAGAGAGAGAGAGAGAGATTGAAGGGTGGAAAATATTACTTTTTCAACAAGGACTTGAAGACGCTTTGAACTCTCTCAAGACTAGAAAGTGAGGACTGGTCAGTTCCCGCCCAAATATGGCAACAGTAATCCATTTTCGGCCTGATCTGGCTTTTATAAAGGTAGAGGATGACATGAGGAGTCAGTTGGTCTTTATTAGTTTTTTCTAGAACTCTTTTCAATAAAATTGAAATGAATGAAATCCTCAACCATCGAATGATTCGTCCCTGTTTTTACTATAAATAGAAAGATTTCATAACTAGCTTTAATATTATTGGTTACAGTTCGCCCAAAAAATATTGAAT
This sequence comes from Acanthosepion pharaonis, assembly GCA_903632075.3. Lineage (NCBI taxonomy): Eukaryota > Metazoa > Mollusca > Cephalopoda > Sepiida > Sepiidae > Acanthosepion > Acanthosepion pharaonis. The sequence continues at coordinate 585,734 of CAHIKZ030005559.1, forward strand.
TGATTGTTGGTCTATTTTCAAATCTCCCTTCATAGCGATAAAAACTATATTTCGAATCGACCCTGTCTCTGATTCCTTGGTTAGTTTAGTAGCACATCAATTCCTTATAGTTCATTTAATGCCAAAATGTAATTTTCTTGGAAACATTAGTAATTCTCTTTACAAAAAGCATTGCTGGTAATATATTTTCTGGTATTTTAACTATAAAAATATATTCTTATACTTTCATTGTGTTTTGACCCCATTTTTCGGGTTAACTATTTGCCTGTAGCTGGGACCCTAACGGGTGCTACCACTCCGGGTTAGGGTGGACCTAGGAACAACAGCAATTAAGAAGTGCTTCCATACTTCTCAAAACCTCCAATCTTCCCATCAGAGGCCTTGCTGCCGGATGTAGTTTATCGTCATACATAGGACGGATTCCTTTGTCAAACATTTGAAGTGGTATTTATTTAGCCTTTCACCTCAAGAAAGGCTATAAAACCACTAAGACGCAAGAGGTTAGAGAATATGAGAAAACACTATTAAGTATAGAGAACAACAAAAAAAAAAGAACAGGAATTAAGAAGACAGAAGATAACAATTGACGTTGATTTTACATTTTTGAAGATTAAAGTTGACTGGGAAGCAAGAAGCCGAAAGAGATTTCCACAAACGAGAAGTGCGAGAGAAGAAACTGTTAACGAATGACTTATGGTTACATCTTGCCAGTTTAACTATAAAAGGACGAGACCTTGACATCAATCTACTACTGCGCTTAAATTCATAAAGTCTAGGTACCATAGAGGAAAGTTCTTCAGAATAATTACCATGAAAGTAATTATAGAAAAGGCATAGAGAAGCTACGTTAGGGCGATTGGAAGGTGACTGAAACCGAGATGCCAGGTCAAGACCAATAACATTGCAGATTCTTCTTTGGAATGAATATGTCTATCTATCGAGGCAGTATCAATACCATTGAAAACATAGAACGAAATCAAATACACAAATGGTTAAAATTTGATCAAATATTTATTCCATAAGATAAGAATCAAAGGTCTGACTTTGGGAAAAGATACTCTTTTTGTTAACAATAGAATCCGCGTTAAAAAGTTTATATTTCTAAACAAAGACTAGCACTACTTAATGACCGACTAAGAAAGCATGCTTTTCGTTAGGGCATTAGGTGAAGGAGAAGAGAAAATATAGGGAAGAAAAGTGAGAGTTTATTTTTGAAAGCATGAGTTTTTAAAGATGCCCATCATCTGCACTGCTACTAGACATCTTCTTTACAGCTGATCATCTGTTATCGTGTCCTAAATAGACTACACACTGTTGGCATAATAGATAGAAATCTGACCTTTTATCATACAAAGCAGGTATAAAGCCAAAAGTCAAGTACTGTGATTAGTGTCGATCTTTTATTTTTATTAATATATTACTCATCTTATCTTCTTTATCATTACATGCCAAGCAAGGCGATAAAACCACTAAGAGACAACGAGATTACTGAGTGTGAAAGAATTTGAGAAAAAAACATTATTAAGGACAATAAAAAGAAACACAGTGATTAAAAAGGCAGAATATTGTTAAATAATAGTTTACCAGACTATTGTTTTTAGAGGAAGTGTATCTCGGATCCGACTTCTGGAGGTTGACAGCTGGGGTCAGATGGCGCCATAATAAGGAAGTCGATTTTGATTGATTCAGTGTGGGAAAGATAGATAGGCAAAAGGTTTCATACTGGTGAATTATATGCGGTGCCACTACGACTATGGTGGGGTATGAGACTCGTGATGAGACATGAGCCTGCAAGAAAGGCTGCCAGTCTTCTGATCATGTGAGAGATTGGAGGATATTATGTCGCGAAAATAGTAATATATAAACTTTGCATTTAACAAGGGAAATGATTCTTTGTACATTCGTTACCAATATGTGTGTTCTCTGGGAGTGTGTAAACCTGGAATTTGCCACCCTCCCGCTCTTTTCTTGATCTGACCTTTCTGTCGGAAGGAAAAGGAATTAAGTTGAAACCTTATAGTAATAAGAATAAAACAAATATTAATATTATGTGTAGCAGTGTTTCTACTAAAATGCATAATATATACATTCTAGTTTGGCTAGAACTGTCCCGGTTTGAATTATCATGACTGGGTAGAAAACGGACGAATATTGATTAGATAAAACATGAATATAATAATCATGATTGTCTGGAACACTAACGTAATAATCGTGATTGAATTGAACATGGACATAATAATCACAAATGGGAGGAAAACGAATATCATAATCACGAATGGATGGAAAATGAATGCAATAGTCACGGTTAGTTGGAACAGAAATGAAACAATCATGATTAGATTGAAAATAAATATAATGATCACAAATGAGAGAAACACGAACGTAATAATCATGATTGGATGAAATAGTAACGAATCAATCATGATTGGCTGGAACATGAAAGTAATAATCATTATTGGATGTAAGATGAATGTAATAATAACAATCAGACGGAAAAAAATGCGACATCACTATTAGTGGAGCCCGAACATAATAATCCTCGATTGGGTTGAACATGAAGGTAATAATTATGAATGGATGCAACATGAATGTAATAACCTCGATTGGGCGAAATATGAATGTAATTGCCATGATTTCATGGGATATGAATATAATAATAAAATAACTGGATGGAACACGAATACAATAATCGTGATTGGATGGAACACTAACGTAATAATCACGATTGGATGGTACATGAATGTAATAATTAAGATTAGGTGGAATATGTATGTAATAATCACGATTCCTCAGAATGTGAATTTAATAATCGCGATTCAAAGGAACGTGCATGTAATAGCCACGATTTAGATGAATCTGAATGTAATAATTACCATTGCATGGAACATGAATGTAATAATAACGAGGCAATGTAACATGAGTGTAATAATCATGATTGGGTGAAAGTAATAATCATGATTGGATGAAAGTAATAATCATGATTGGGTGAAAGTAATAATCATGATTGGGTGAAAGTAATAATCATGATTGGATGAAAGTAATAATCATGATTGGATGAAAGTAATAATCATGATTGGGTGAAAGTAATAATCATGATTGGGTGAAAGTAATAATCATCATTGGGTGAAAGTAATAAACGTGATTGGGTGAAAGTAATAATCATGATTAGATGAAAGTAATAATCATGATTGGGTGAAAGTAATAATCATGATTGGATGAAAGTAATAATCATGATTGGATGAAAGTAATAATCATGATTGGGTGAAAGTAATAATCGTGATTGGGTGAAAGTAATAATCATGATTAGATGTAATAATCATGATTGGGTGAAATAATAATCATGATTGGATGAAAATAATAATCATGATTGGGTGAAAGTAATAATCATGATTGGGTGAAAGTAATAAACGTGATTGGATGCAACATAAATGTAATAAGATTGGATCGAAAATGTAATAAGCAAGATTGGGTAGAACACGAACTTAATAATCACGATTAAATGCAATATGAGTGTAATGTTTCTGATTAGATATTAAAGAATCCACAAAAAAGACTTGGTTTGTGCGTTTGTCTAAAAGCTGGTCAAGTGTCCTTAAACAAAGGGTCATTTCCAAAGTATGAAAACATTTTGATATAAATTAAGACAGGCATAATTCATTATGTATTATTCAATGTACGACTTTATAGTTTGTTATAGATTTCGTACTGTCCTTGCTAGTGATTCTTGTTTCTGTCATATTATAGCGAACACTGTCTTGCCTCGCTTTTATGTCAGTGTTTTAGAGTTTCCAAGAGATTAAAAGTCTGAAGAAGGTACTGATGAGAATGCAAACGGAGAGAAAAGATAATGCTGAATATTAAGAACATTGGCTAAACATATGAAGGATACCAAATTACTACCTTTTAGCAAACGTCGTAAAGAGAAATATATGAGATGACAAAGAAGTACATGAAATCGGACGTCTCAACAATAATTTTTAGTAATAAATGCAGAGCTATATTGGATGAACTTCATTGCTCGATGAACGGTTGGGAGGACGACTTTCGTGAAAATAATCAACGAATATGATTTTGAATGTAATAGAAAAGAGATGTAATCATGTTTTAGGCTAGTATTTTGACATAAAAATTAAAAGTCTCTTCAGTGTTGACGATGGCATCAAGATAAATGCCAAGAATTATTGTAGGTTCTTGGATAATATTTTTTTTTAAAGTGGTTCACTTTACAGTCAAGAAGCTTTAAACCAGCGTTTCCCAACCTTTTTTTCAACCAGCGCACCCTTTGGGGACAACCTTTTTGCCAACGCCCCCCCCTCGTAAAATTAAATTTCGAATATTATACTGAATTCATCTTTCATAACAAGATACCACTTAGGTATTAGTGCAAAAATAATGTTAATAATGTTTTCATTTCTATTAGAAATGCCAATGATCAAAATCCTAAAAAAAATTTCATAGCTTATCTCAATGTTTTCAATGCGATGGTTGACTTCGGTGCTTACTGGCTAAGGCTCTTACTCTAGGATCCATGCTTCTTAGAAGTAATCGTATATCACCTGGTTTTGTAATTTACAGGCGGTTTCCTTGTTTAGTAAGAATCTGTGTAACTGCATTGAAACCACATTCAACCAGTTTTTGAAAATCTGAAAAAAATGGATACATGCCCATCGCCACCTAAGTATGTTTACTGCCCCCTCCCCAATGAAAAAAAAAAAAAACTCCCAGTGCCCTCTTTCAACATAGCAGAGCCCACAAAGGGGCGCTATCGCCCACTCTGGTAAACACTGTTTTAAACTAAAGAGTATTTTCATGCGGGACAATGCTCATTCACACTCTGTAAAGCTGACTATTGCCCACCTTGCCAAAATAAGTTTGAAAGACACCAAATTAATGGAATGGGTTCCTCGACTCTCCAGATTTGGTTTGGTTTGGTTCATGTTGTTTAACGGCATATCAAAACTTGTATGGGCTATTTAATGCCGAAATCTAAATATTTTGAACACAATTCTATGGCTTCAATTAAACATATACTATAAATAGGTATTGTTGGTAAATTTACTATAATTTTTGCTATATATTTACTGGTAATGTTTTTATATATAAAAATGTATTTTTATACTTTCCTATACGAAGACGTATTGGGATTGCCAAAGACGCATTCCAAAAGCCAGGCAGAGTATTATTAGATAGGAGAATTTCATTGGTAACAAAGAAAAGAGTACTGAACTGCTACGTGACATCTGTCCTCCTTTACGGCAGCGAAAGTTAGACAGTCTCCCCAAAGATGAAGAAAGATTGGAGGCAACGGCGGTATGGTTCTTCGGAAGGATGCTAAGGATACCATGGACTGAAAATGTGAGTAACGATGAGGTTTTAGAGAGGATGCAAACAAGAAGGAAACTTATACTAAACATCAGGAAGAGGCAGCTGAAATTTCTGGGAAACGTAATGAGAAAGGAGGGCTTGGAAAATCTGATACTCACAGGGCGGATAGAGGGAAAGAAAGACAGAGGAAAGCAACGCGTGGCATGCCTAGCGGAAGCAAGTGGATGACGGAACAGGATTTGGAAGAAGTAGCAAAAAGACAAAACATATTGAGAGCTACAAAGGATAGGAGGAAGTGGAGGGCCATGATCCCCTACATCCTGAAGGGACATGGCACATAAAAGAAGGAGTGTTTTGTTTTTGTCTGGGTGGGGTCACTATTTGCTCGTAGCTAGGACGCTGAGAGGTGCTACCACTCCGCCGCCATATTTAATGACAGCAGTAAACTTGTGGTCCGTCATTAAAAGAGATATTATAATCGGAAACAATATTAAAACAAAGAAGATTTCTAGGAAGTAATAAAAACTATTATAAGAAATGTTAGTCTGTTGCGTTTACTTTCGCGCTTTGAATCCCGTCTCTTCTCATGGCAACAAGTTTAGGAAAAGAAATAATTCTGAATTCCCAATCGCGTCGAAGGCAGCTGAAAACAACTCCACTATCTTTCCAAAGAAGGCACGACAATTCACAGATAATAAAGGAAATGAAACCGTGTAGAATCATTATCACTTACGTTCTGAAAGAAAAAAAAGCAGCAATGAAAAAGCTGATGAAGGCTATAGATTATCAAAGATCCCATATTAACATGTGACATAATTAAATAATATTTTATTCAGGTATATGGTGTATTGTTATAATAAAATAAATGATTATGACCAAAATCTTTTAGATGAATATAAGAGTAAAGATTCATGTTTAATTTTGCGTATTACTTGAAAATTGGGTTATTATAATTAAAAAAAAAGATTGATGCTATTGCCTGCATTTAAGAGAATAGACGTATGAGTTTATATTGAAAATCTTCTCAACTCTGGTTGGCTAATATCAATTATATTACGAAAATATTGATTTATATGATAAATTATATTCTCGTGTATGGCGAGTTGTCACATAATATATAGAAGTTACAAAAAAAGATTTCTTCACTTTTTGGTGATCTTGCCAAAATTAACTCCCTCTGAAATGTTACAACAGCAACAACAATAATCACAATGACGGCAATATGACAGAAGTTCCGTCTATTTCATAAGCATAACAGATAAGAATTGTCAGTACAAGATGTTGCACCTTATTATATTGTAATGGTAATAAAGTGTATTAAGACCTTACAAAATTTCCAGTACGTTCAATTAACGTAGATCAAATTGAGAGTATATAGTTTTAGGTTTTTATTCGAAGGTTAGATCTTCTGAGTGCGAGGGTTTGAGCCATTCTCCTTCTCCCTTCTTAGGTTAGGTGTTTATATAACTCCCTCTTATCCGGTTGTCTTGTGTGCATATATCCAAAGTTCAGTTGGGTTCACTTCCTTGTTTATTCTGGTGGGAGAACCTGTATCATTCGAGGCCCGTTTTTGTAGTTGGTGAATTTGAGGTCTCCTTCTCTGTCAGCCTACGAGACTCCTAATTCTTTTTGCTTTCTGAGGTGTTGCCAGGTACAAAGTTTACTTTTTTATCTCTTAAATTATATATATATATATATATATATATATATATATATATATATAATTTATTCGAAAATTATAATATAAACATGTTATAAAATCACTATAAAAAGTGATCAAGTGATTGAATGTAGGTTCTGCATTCAACACCATCACTTGATAAGACACCAGAAGTGTTGAAACAATATGGCTATTTTTATAGTGATTTTATAACATATTTATATTATAATTTTCGAATAAATTATATTTGCTCTACTCCGTATTGAGCACTCTTTTAAGAATAGTATTTTTTGGTTATTGGAATTTATTCCATATACACCAATCCTATTTGTGGTGCCCCCAGTGTATACAGGGGGCACCACAAATAAACTCTTCTTAGCTGAACGGCTCCTGACAAACATTAAATACGATTCAGACCTCCGGTATTTTCTGGCGTAAATCTCATGCTATTACAGGAAATTTATACAAATTTCAGCACGTTACCAAAAACTGAAACCATTTATACCTATATTTCTGAATTCTTCTCTTATGTGTTGTGTCTCTTCAGAATCTGGGAAATCATGGCTCTCTACAACTTCCTATCCGTTGTAGCAATGCGTGTCCCTTTACTATCCCTTCCAGTATGTGTTCTGCCATCCATTTACGCATGCGCGTTACTTAGGTTAGTCGCTGTTTTCTCTGCTCATCTTGCAGTCAGTATGTCCTACGAGTCTCCAGACCTTCTTTTCTCAAAATATGTTCCGGAAATTTTAACTCTCACTTTCCGATACTTAGCACAAGTGTCATTTTCGTTCCGAATTTCCTAAAAAAAAGATCTTTCTCGTTACTCCCATGTTCCGTCCATTATATTCTTAGAATCTTTCTGTAGAACCACATCTCTCTTGCTTCAAGTTTCCTCTTTATCTGTGAGGGCATTGTCCATCCTTAACTGTCATATTGGATGACAGATATTACATAGCAGTTCAGCAGTCCTTCTTTTTTGTTTGTAAGAAAAATCATTTCCTGTTTCTTATATTCTACTTAGCTTCGAATTTTTGTGTCACATTTTCCATCGTCTACTATAACACTTATTAGAGATTGAGATTTTCTTACTTGTTTGATTTTTTTTCTTGTTTGATTTTCTTACTTGTTTGATTTTTTTTGTCCCACTTGTTACCGAACATGCATTCTGTCTTCACATTGTTATCCTTTAAACCTTACATATTTTCTGTGTCTGCCTCAACACAGTGCCATCTGCGTATTTTTATGTTAAGATTTTTTACACCGAGAATAAATCCCGATAGAGCTTCTAGTTTTCTTAAGATTTCGCTGTAAAGGCTAAATAAACCCGCCTTGATGGTGCACGAGGGTCATTCAAAAAGTACTAAGTCTCACACAGAAGGAAGAGCCATAACTGAACGTTTTTGTTGTGGCAAAACACTACCACTTCTTATAAAACTAGAATAACTAATTAACCCTAGAACACTAACCATCAATTAAAGTTACACCACTACTAACCATGGGTATATCATACCCGATTTTGAAAATATCATTAGAAATATTAAATATAAATCATTATTTGAAATATTTTACATACAGGCACTTCAAACTTTGTACTTTGAGTTAACATTAATAGGAACTGAAAAACATATTATTCAGGTAAGAAAATCAGGTACTGAAAATTGTAATTAAAAATAGGAAAACTTGCGCTGGGTACTATATACCCATGGTTAGTGTTCTAGGGTTAAGATTTCTGTGCAGGTGTTTTATGTTAAAATATACCAAACATTCCCTCTTCGGAGAATCTATCGCTAATTCAAGGCTTTTTCCTTTCAACCACTTTGTCTTATTTGCCGACGATACTTTTCTGAAGATGTGTTGGTCGAAACCTACGTAAAATTAATCGTTGTGATACTTTTGTATCCTTTTTTTTTATGAATAAAATATGATCCCTCTTTTAAAGATCATTCTATCCTGGTGTGGCAATAATAATCTATTTCAATATATAAATATATATATAATTTATTCGAAAATTATAACATAACTATTGTGAGACCGGAACTACCTACACAATAGACTCTTCCAAGTCTATATTAAGTATGCGACACAACACTCTAGAGAGAGACAGTGAGAGCCGCGTACGACTACCAGTATTGGACACTAACATATAGTAAGCTCCTCTTACACTATCTTTGTAACCTTTTTGTTTAATATATCTTTCTTACATCTAACCCGTGTTTCGTGTTTTCCTTCTGGGGTCCCGACTTTGGCCCCACATCAGTGGCGACGAGAATTCGAGAAACTCACTGACGCCGAAACCTCAATACCTTACCAGTCCCACATCAGTGTCGACGAAGAATTCGAGAAACGCATTCACGTCGAAAACCGCAATACCTTGCCAGTCCCACATCGGTGGCGACAGAAAGATTCGAGAATTTCGTTCTCACCATATCAATAGCGACAGTACTCGAAAAATACACATCTTGTTGTTAATATATCTTTCTTACATCTAATCCGTGTTCCGTGTTTTCCTTCTGTGGTCACGACTTTGGCCCCACATCAATAACCATGTTATAAAATCACTACGAAAATAGCCATTTTCTTCAACACTTCTGATGTCTTATCAAGTGATTGAATGTAGGTTCTACATTCAACACCATCACTTGATAAGACACCAAAAGTGTTGAAACAAAATGGCTATTTTTCTAGTGAAAATATATGTTTATATTATAATTTTCGAATAAATTATATTTGCTCTACTCTGTATTGAGCACTCTTTTAAGAATAGCATTTTTTGGTTATTGGAATTTATTCCCTATACACCAATCCTATACTTGTATATATATATATATATATATATATATATATATATATATATATATATATATATATATATATATATATAAGTATAGGTTTGGTGTATACGGGAATAAATTCTAATCTTAAAAATATTATTATATATATATATATATATATATATATATATATGTGTGTGTGTGTGTATGTATATATATATATATATATATATATATATATATATATATATATATATATATATATGGAGAGAGAGAGAAAGAGAGAGAGAGAGAATGTATGACTCACATGACATTTCTTTTTAGCCAGAATCTAGAAAAGCAAGTTGCAACAGGAATACTGACATGTCAGAATGTAGAAAGAACTGCAAGACACTTGCAGGTTTTTAAAAAAGCCATTTGAAATGTCATCAACCACGAAGTGATGGTAGTTAAAATGTGTGAAAAATTAGGAGATTTTGAGTGCAAGAGATGGTCTCACTCAGTCACGAGTTGACTTCCGCCATCTATGTATAGATAAAAGTCTTGTAGGCTCGTCTGTGAGTATAAAACCACATCATCACCATTGCTAGGCATTGCGACTTGGGTTTCAGTAGAAAGTATTTTTTACGGAGATGAGTTTCAAGCCCAACGACCAATCGGAATTTTGAATTTAGAGTTGTCATTCTTCTTGATTGTTTGCCAAGCAAGGCTAGAGAGCCCAGTCTACCCTTACATTTGACACGTTGATGTTTAATCCATAGCTGGGTTCAAATTTTAGCGTTCACATTCGCGCAAATGCTCCTGGGAAAAGTATAAATCCACCTTTTATCTCTTTTACGTACATAAATTTTTATGGACGATATCTATAAGAAACAAATATGTAAATAATAATTTTACTTATCATGATTTAAATATTTCCATATTTTGTTATCTAAGAATAATGAAAGGAAAATCAAAATAATCCCCCCAAAGAAAAAACAGAAAAGAAAAAAAAAAATAAGAAAAGAAAATAAAACGCGAAAAACAAAAACTTGTTCATTTATTTTTTTGGTTGACACCAACGAGTTATGCAAATCTAATTCAAGAAAACGGATGATTTGAATCGTTGAAAATGATAACAGATAAGGGATAACTTTAATTCCACAACAATCCAGGAACTAGTTCTGAGAACGTCTGTAATTCAATTACGTGTTCGTGCAAACCGGTACGAACCGGTTGAATCCCGTTTGCTTCCGGTATGGATATAACAAACCGAAATCGTTCGTGCAATACAAATACAGGCTTGAGGTTTTCAAATTATGACAGACAGCCATCAGCTCTTTATTAATTCGATAGCTCGTATCGGTTTTCTTTGAAGGCGACTAATATATTTATGTAGGTATATCAATAAATTCCCCCAGGCTAATATGAAAAGAAAACATTTATTTATGCAATAGATATTTATTTTTCAACATAATCTCCAATCATTTGAAAGTACGAAATTCATCTAATTGAAGTTATGGCGCAGCTTTCTATCTATCTATGTCTGTTCATATCATCTATCTATATCTATCTATCTATCTATCTATCTATCTATCTATCTATCTATCTATTGTATCTATCAAACAAAAGTTCAGTATTTGAACATCAATCTATCTAAAACGGAAGATACCACGACCTTTTACTATCTATTCTTGTTGAGCAGTAACACTGATGACTAGATACGTGCTCTATCTAGAGGACTTCTTCGAAAGAGACTATGGTAATTAAAGGTTTGAGGTATCTATCTATATTTTTCATAGTCGATTCACTGAATATTTGGGCGAAAAGAATATATATATATATATATATATATATTTATATATATATATATATATATATATATATATATATATTACTTTGGAAATATGTCTTGTCGCATAATTTATTTTGAGTGTGCGTATTCAATCTGCTTCTTATATGTTTCGTGTCCCACCAGGACGTTGGCAATCATGGATCTTCACAATTTCCTGTCTTTTGTAGCTCTTAATAATTTTTATCTTTTTGTTGTCTCTCCTAAACCTTGTTCCGCCATCCATTTACTCAAGCTCGCTAGGCAGGTTATGCATTGTTTTCCTCTGTACTATACTGTTATATAATGTCAGCCCTCCTATGTGACAGTGAATAGTGAACAATTTCAGAGCGAATATTTTTTTTTATCGTTTCCGAAGAACCATTTTTGGATTCATGCAGAATACAGTGTCTGATATGGGTCTGATCTGAACTCATTTAAAAGACTAAAATCGATATATCTGTAGTGTTATATACCCTCTCTTGTCACTGGAATTATACATCTTTGGGGTCATAACGAAGAACATGACTGCCGAAGTCTAGCGATAAAACCAACAAAGATGAAAATATTAATAGATTAATAAAAAAAGTAGAAAAAACATAATTAAGCCAGACAGTAGCGTTTGGCATTATAGACGGAATGGCAGTCTTCGCCGAAAACAATCTTTCTGCCTTACTATAAAGTCTATATCTTTACGCCACGAAGTAAACTCAAGGCTTTCTGATTCCTGTATCCGCCAGAACTAATTAATTAAACGTTCAGTAAATCTAAAACAGCTACTAAGGAAAAGATGAAGGATGCAATGATCTTTACATGTATTTCTAAGCCAACATGGCCGAACTGTGATCGTCAAATAAACAAAAAGGAGAATGAGAATTGTAATAAATAAAAAAAAAAGAAAAAAATTCACCCAGAAATACACCAGGAATAAACGCGAGAACCTTTTTTCTTTGGTTCCTGGCTAGAAGCTAACTAAAACAATTTTTGCCTTTATTCAAATTTGTCGAGACTAAAAGAAAAAAGAAAAAAGAAAAAGAAAAGAAAAATAAATTAAAAAAAAAATGGCTGCCGTTTGCCGTGCAAATAGAACTTGAGATTAGTTTCGCGGTAGATTAGATAGACTCCATCTGAATGTTTCTTTTTTCTTTTTTTATTTATTATGTTCGGGTTTTGGAGGAGAAATTTTGCTCGATTCTATATCCGGCGCTCGCAAAAGAAAAAAAAGAAATTAGACAAGAGAACACACACACACACACACACACACACACACACACACACACACACACACACACACACACACTTTCTCCCTCTACCTGTCTCTCTCTCTACATTTTCCACATTATTCTTTTTATATATACATAGACACTTCAACTACATATATACATAAATTGCATATAAGAGTACAAGTCAGCTATTGTTTTAATTTAACAACATTCCACATATAATAAGAACAGATATAATATATTAAATATCTATCTATCTGTATGTTTGTGTATGCGTATTTATGTGTGTTTGTGTGTGTTAGAGAAAGAGAAGAAAGAGAGAGAGAGAGAGAGAGAGCAAGAGAGAGCGAGAGAGAGCGGGAAGACAGAGATGGTGAGGAAGCGTTATTCAAAAGTTCGGGGAATTTGAATAGCACGCGAACCGAATAGAATACATGTTACATTTTTCACTGTTGCCCTTTATGGCTACAGCTATTTCAGAGCAACGATTCTTTTAAATAGTAGACTACTTCAAAGGAAACGGCGGAAACTAGCTGTTAGAGCAATTGTTTACGGCAAAATTACACGAATTTTGTTGTACTACCACACACACACACACACACACACACACACACACACACATATATATATATATATATAGTAAAGATAATAAATCCGTTGGTATATAATCCAAGTGAATCCTAGTAATATAAAATAGTAAAACTGATCCACAAAAAGAGCTCAATGTATTTATTATAACAGAGCCAATAAATTACACAACGAAATCAAAAATTACCTCATTTGGGATATGGATCTATTTCAAGCAACGAAAACTTCGTCAGTCTTATTCAACCCCAGTGCACAGACTGGGTTCGTGTCGGAATTAGAAATGTGACAACCGTCGAAAAATGAATACAGAATTTATCTATTTCAATGTTTCAGCCCGACGAAAAGACGGAAAGTACGATACATTTAGCGTGTGCGTGAGAAAGTAGCTGTGAGAAATCTATTATTTTGTTATTTTGGTTAATATATTAATTGTTCTGCCATCATCATGGTATCGAAGCAGAAGAAAAGTGTAAAAAGGAAGCTTAGTATCAGTGAAAAATTACAGCCTCTTCCATCTACAGACAATAAGATTTAACGGACTCCTCTATTTGTTCGTTGATGAGAAGTTTGTATAAGTTTAAATCACGTCTTAGACGCTAAACTGTTAGTCTCAAAGCAGTAGAAACAATATTTTGCACATGTAAATGTCGTGTGTAAAAATGGAAAACAATTTCAAGAAGGCGATATTTTGTTTTTATATAACCGAGTAAAAGGAACGAAAATACAGGAGTGTGCATGCAAAAGAAGAAAGACATTAGAGGTTACGAATTATGTGGATGATAGACGTACGCGCGCGCGCGCGCGCGTGTGTGTGTGTGTGTGTGTGTGTGAAGTTTCAGCCATCTGGGAACAAATCCCCATTCTCGGGAACACGGTCCCGCTGGAGTTGCTTCTACCGCGTGTTAGAATTAAAAAGGGAGAAAAGAGAGTGAAAACAGGAAGTGTCCGGTTTTTTTTTGGTTTTTTTTTATAGTTGTTGGACAGCGCCCTCTAACGACTTCTTGGCGAAACTGGTAGAGCCATGTGAGGATAACCCTCAAATTAAACAAGCAAGATTTCATTTAAAAGTAAGCTTAGGTAACTTCACAGGGAGTTAGAAGTAACACTGTAATTTTATAATATTGGTTTACTAAGCGTAGTTTAGATGTGGTACAAAGCCGAGATTAAGGAGAACATAGTGAGAATCAACATCATTAGTTAGGTGTAATTTATTGAACTAGACAAGATTAGTAACCATTATATCACTTTGAAGTGCTTTTATAATTTTGTAAAATTTCTTTCTTTCTTTCTTTCTTTCTTTCTTTCTTTCTTTCTTTCTTTCTTTCTTTCAAGAATATATCATCTCTTTCTCTATCTACTCTTTGCTTTTTCTGAGCTTACTATTTTTTGTTTCGTTTTCTCTTTTTTTTCTTTTTCCCCCCTCTCTCTTACAATGCTGTTCATTCTCACTTCAGTACGCTGACTCGCTTCATTTTTCGTTGCTCTCAGCCGATTTTCTCTGACGTTCAATGTTTTCCTAACTCTCTCCCCCCTCTCATTTTCTAATGTAAATTAAACAATATTTGAGTATAATATCTTAGGACTGACCCTGGGGGCCGTATAAATATGACAACGGGTATTCGAAAAGTTCAGGGAACGTGGGTTGGAGGACAGTAAATGGATCTTGAAATAATGCAAGAAATATAGTTTCTTCAGATCGATCCTTGATGGTAGAAGTCACTTAATTCAAATACGATCGTCCAATGCTGTTAACAATTACTCGTTTCCCTCGAGTTAAAGCAAAGAAAAATTGATTTTCCGGTTGGATATTAATTAAAAATGGTGAGGCTTTTCGGTGAAAGGCGAACCAATAGGCTTTGTTGTTTCTTTTTTTTTTATTTACTTCCTAAGTATTGAAAGATTGTGTATATTTTTAGCGGGTTTGGTTATTCGTGAAAAAAAAAGTACAATTCTTTTGGAGGTGCGTGTGTGTGTGTGGGGATATGGTTAAATTTTTCGATGTAATTTTTACGGTTATTGCTTGAACCTTGATTATAGCTGTTAAATTATTCTGCCTGCAAATTATACAAGGAGGTGTTGAAAAGTTCTGATCCTATCCATTTCCTAGGGTGTGACCAAATATCAGAATTTTGTGCGTAAGGGCTTTTGGGTAGGTTCGAAAATTTAGGACAGAACCTATCGTACACCCCCATATATATATATATATATATATATTGTACACACACACACGATCACCCCATATATATATATATATATATATATATATATATATATATATATATATATATTTATTGACTTCAGTCATTTTCTCACCGACGTGGCGTGGCTTATGTCTGTCTTTTCTACAAATATTATCATGGCGACTGCTCTGACGAGCTTTTTTCTCCGGCACCCTGACTACATGAATTTAAGTGTGTTACTAGATGTGCATGTAGGTCCCACCCATTTACTGTTAAAATAGCTAAATGCGACCGCCGCTTCTACTCCAAAAGTTTCTTTTCTTGTACTCAAGCATCAGCAAAATACCACTTCTGCGTCGATGCAAAGATAAGTACACAAAAACACTTCTGCATTATTACAAAGATCAGCAAAAGACATCTGCATCGTTATAAAGATTAGCTTCAGGCAGATAAACATTTAGAGAAAATAGTGTTACAAAATATAGCAAAATAGAGACTAAAGAAAAATCTTGTGAAATACGAACGTGATACTTAATGGTTATGTTAATTATGCAATCATCTCAAGAAAAAAAAAACCTTTTTGTTTGTGAATGTCGATTAAAGGAGACGGTTGTAACTTCTGGGGGAAAATCGTTCAACAAAACCTAAATAAAACCTTTTCAGCAAATAAAATTTCGTTTAAGAACTGGCAGATGTGGGATTCGATCTGGACCTAGAAAACTGAGAACAACAAAAGCAGGTCTTAAGCTGGTGCTTAAAAACTATCGGTTGCTGCACAATTATTCGAAAATTGTAGAAAGATAGAAGTCAAATGTCAAAGGCAAGGAAGATACGCGGAGTCCCAAAGAAATGAAATTCTCAGGTAAGGTAATAACCAAATGTTGAACTTGAAACAAATCAACAGTACATTATTCACATTATTCGGACTATTGTTATCATCTTTGTTGCCATATTTACTACAACGTTTCGGTCATTGTACGCTCCGGCCTTCTTCAGGTGGTTGGAATGTCGAACTGAACCCTTTATTTCGCTCACTGGGGTAGACTGTTCTAGTTCCACGTGCCATGTTTTAATGGATGTCAGTTATCAGTTATATCCTGTTAATTTCCCTCTGAAAGTTCTCCACTGCCTTAACCGGGTATTGAACTCACACTCTTTGGGTCCTGTCACTGGATCTAACTGAAGCCTTTATCCACTGTGCCATGTGTATTTGAGCCTTATAAAGGGTTCAGTTCGACATTCCTGAAAAGGCCCGAGCGTACAACGGCGGAAACGTTGTAATAAATATGGTAACAAAGATTATGACAGTCGTCCGAATAATATAAATAATGTACATAATACCTCATCTCAGAAATATAGACCAATCAACAGTAATATTTTAAATTTATAATAGTATCAAGTGCCTCTGTATTATGCAATGTAATTCAGAATCTCTGTAACAAGTGCAGGGGTTACAAAATGTATATGAGCAATTGCAAAAAAAAAAAAAAAAAATGAAGAAGGTTGTGTTAACATATCCTGGTACCTCCAAAATATCTAAAAATAGATTAGATCAAATTTGTTGATAAAACCAATAAATTCTACCAGAAATTTAGAGTCAATGAAAATACTAGTTTTCATCAGCCAAAATACTATGTTTGTGAGCCTATATTAGACAATAAATAGAGACGACAAAAGGATTTTCGCTATTAGTTCCAGGCAATGTAAAAACCATTATAACACTCCGTACATAAATTAATTCTTCAGGATTACAATTAATAGCTACTCACTACAAGAGAGAACAATTTATATTACAAGCAAGCCATTTTCGCAATTAGCTTTAATTCCAAGAATAATATAAGGGTAGAGTCCTTATAAAAAGGAAATGCGGATTATAGAAAATTTCTATATACGCATATTTCCTAATGAAAAAATGTGCCACAAGGCCAAAAGGGGGGAGGGTAGAGGAAGGCTGGTTTTAAACTTAGGTAGCCACGATTACTGACCAAAACATACCACAGTATTACTTATACTAAAACAACACATTCTTATTTACCATTCTTACTACAGCAACCATAATATCTCAAAGTCTCTATGTACTCCTAACTAGTTCCCATATGTACAATTTCACAGACATATTTCATTTTACGACAGACATTTTGAACACTTTGAACATTTCAAAAAAATAGTTTGTAAAGTTGTTTAATATCCCTTTATAAAGTTGTTATCTGTTAACATGAAATTTGAAATGTTCCATTTAACTCTACCTCCGCCAATGATCTGGTTTAACTATACTCACCTGTTGTCTACTTAGTAGTATACAACTGGCCTTGGTTCATTCGCAACAAAACCACCAGTGTCTTTTATAAGTAGAAGACTCACATACTGCTACACCATATATATACAGTTTCAAAACTGACAGACTTTGAAGTAAAGAGTACAATTACAAACTTCGAAAGGGTCTTTGAAACTTCCCAAGGTTGCAGCCATCACCTTCAGAGTCCGTAAATCTTGAGCAAGTACCTTGTATTTATCATATTTGGTTAATCGTCACAGAGAACATTTTCTGTCTGCCATCAGCATGGCTGATGCTAACCTCCCGGGGAACAACTCTTTGCACCTTTTGGGGCTAATGTTTTCCACTGACACGTGAAGTGGAGTGATTATATTGAAACAATCGCTAGGTCTTCTGTTAGGACAGTTGGCTTATTGTGTTGAGCCAAGCAATCTTTCTCGACAGAACACATCTTACACATTTATAAATCTAACATTGAACCTTGATGAACCTGTTGCTCATACTATATATCTCGAGGTTCCTGACTAAATTCAGAGAAGGCTTTGTAATGTAATTGATTCTGAACTAGCATTTCGATTTCTGTCACGTCCTCACCAAAGTGACGTGGCTTCCCTCTGTCTTTTCTACAAATATTTTCATGGGAATTATTCTGATGAGCTTTCCTTCTTGGTGCCTCAACTGCATGAATTTAAGTGTGCTACTAGATTGGTAACTAAGTCTTACCATTTTACTGTTAAACTAACTAGATACAACCATGTGGTCTATTCTAATAGTTTCTTCTCGTCTGTAGAACTCCCTTCCGATTTCTTGTTTCCCTGCCACCTAAAATCTTCAAAAATGTAAATGCAATGCCAATCGCCATCTTCTGTCTTCATAAAACCTGTTCTTTTATTGTCCTTCCTCTTCACTAAAGTCTTCTCAATTTCATTCACCCTCGTGTCGTGGCCTTGTTTGGGCTGAAATGATTAAAAAAAATTCCCGCAAGCAAGGCAATAAAGCCACGAGTATGCAAGTAGTTACCGAGTGTTAGAGAATATGAAAAGAAAAGTCTTCGATTAAGGAGAGGGGACAACAAAAGGGTTAAGAAAAGAGTAGATAAAGAGTGACATTGCATTTAAATTTTGGAAAATCAAAGTTGACTGGGAAGCAAGAAGCCGGAAGTGAGTTCCACAAGCGTCAAGTGCGACAGAAAAAAACTGTTAGCACAGAACTTATGGTTACATCTATCTAATTCAACTGTAAAATGAGGAGACCTTGTTGCCAATCTGGTACTGAGCTTAAATTCATAAAGTCTAGCTACCATAGAAGAAAATAATATGTATTTTGAGTAATGCAAAAATGTGTCACAAGGCCAAAAGTGGGTGATAGAGGAAGGCTGGTTTTGAATCTTAAACTTAGCTAGCCACGATTACTGACCAAAAACATACCACAGTATTACTTATACTAAAACAAAACATTCTTATTTACCATTGTTACTACAGCAACCATAATATTTCAAAGTCTCTATCTACTCCTAACTAGTTCCCATATGTACAATTTGTCTGTGGAGGGAATAAAAATAGTAACTTTAAAAATTAACCCCCCAATGAAGGTTTACAATGATTATAATTTTATATAGAAGAAACTAAGCAAAATAGTATGAGTAATACTCCCCTAATCCTTAATTGTGGCAGAAAAAAAATCAGTTAACTGGACAAAACTAATGCAGGACTTGGTAATTAACAATTATTCGAGCAACCACTCATTCAAACACACACTCATCCTGACACAAAAACAAATATGAAATGCACACTCGAAGAACGAAAAGCGTCCTTCATCTACCAGAGAACTGACATCTCTGTCGCCTAAAGAGGTAGTGGGGATTAAACTAAAGAAAATGGGGACAGAAATAAAAGTGGCCAGTAAAAGAGGTCAGTAAAGAAAAGTTCATCAGAACAATTGCCATGGAAGTATTTATAGAAAAGACACAGGAAAGCTACATTACGGCGGTGGACAAGAGACTGAAGTCGAGATGCCAGGTCAGATACCAATAACATTGCCAATTCTTATGAAAAATCTCTAAATATATAGCAGGAGAACCAGACAAGACCAGACCAGACCAAACGGGGCAGCAATATGCAAAGCAAAATTGATACACCCCCGAAAAAAAAACCAAAAACCCCCCAAAAAAAACAAAAAAAAAAAAACAAAAAAAAAAAAAACAAACTATCATTTAGGTTATTTTTTTTTTTTTTTTTTTTTAAGCATTTCACCCCAAGCAAGGCGGGGAGCCACTAGGACGCAAGGGGTTACAGAAAATAGGAAGATCAGATAGGAGTGATAGAAGAAAGGATGAGGGTAGTAGATAGATTAAGGCAACTGGAGATGTCGATTGACATTACACTTGAATAGCTGGAGATTATATCAAAAATCTGTTTAAACAACAAAATCTGTTATTTCATAGACTTTCCTTTGTTTTTCTATTTAATATGTTTTCTTTGCTTAGATATATTTCACTTAAAAATAGTAACAACTATAAAATAAAACTGTATAAATATTACACAATAGGTACAAATATATTTAAAGAAAAGAGTTAGAACCAGTTCGATTGCCGATGAAAGAAGTGACCCTTCAATATCAATCATATGACATGAAAGTGACCGGAACATTGACTTTCAGTTTTATGGCTACGTCCTGCACACATATCGATAACAAACGTACGCTTAAAGGTTGCTTTATGATAAACAATAAAGTGCTTTTTGGAAGGCTGAATTGTTATATTTTAGCATAAGAAACAGACAGATGAATCAACAACCGTTTGTTCTATTGTATTTGACTATCCAACCATGGCAGTTTATAGACATTCACATTTGTGGTCTGGGAATATTTTCACTACGCCTGGCGATTCTTTCACGCCCACGAATCTGAAGGCCATTAACTTATAATGATAACTTTTAATATTCCATTTTCAGTTTCGGTTTTATTCCATTTATTACTTTATGTCAGACTGATTAAAATTTAATCAAACTTATTTTATATTTTTAATGTAATCGATGAACTTGTCACGTGATAATTTCCCGATGCAACGATTCTATTTTTTTTTCTTTTGTCTGTTGTACTTTTTGTTGTATTTGGCGATCACAGTTTCGTGGAGAAAATTTTTTAAAAACTGTACTATCTCTTCTCATATTCAGCTTAAATATCTTTTAAATGCCTATTGTTCAAAACGTTTGCTTCTCTTTTTTGATTTCCGCTTTTAATTGAAGAACGTTAGCGCCTTCTTTTTTATCAACAATCTTCTTTTTTTTCTTCTTTTCTATTTCATTATTATTTATCATTAATAAATTCTGCTTTCTGCCTCCCGTCTTCTTCTCCCCCCCCAACTATTATTATTATCATTATTATTATTGTTTTTATTTTCTTTGATTTCTGGCGTTTACACATTTCTTTCCGGGTCCCGTCCAGGGACCTAAGGTTAAAAATGGCGTCATGACAATTTACAATGACAAAAAAAAAAAAAAAAAAAAAATTAAATTACATAGATAAAGCCCTTCGTAAGGTGTGGGCTGTACTTGTCAGAACAATTTTTTGTATCTCCTTGAGTCATGGACTTCCAGGAATGCCTTCAATTAGTCTACTGCAATCTTTTTCAACCAGTCCTAGGGCTCCAACTACAACAGGGATTGTTGATGTTCCCATATGCCACATTTTCGAGATTTCTATTTCAAGGTCCTTGTACTTTGATAACTTTTATTATTATTATTATTATTATTATTATTATTATTATTATTATTATTATTATTCCATCCTTTGATTTTTGTTGTGTACCCATTTCCTTCCAGGTCCCAATCAGAGACATAAGGTCAGAATTCCCTTCATAACATTTTCCTCTGATCATTAAAAAGAAAAAAAAATGATCACACACATTTTACATAGATGAATCTCTTCGTAATTTGTGAGCTGTTCTTGTGAGTATATATTTTGGTATTTTTTTTAAGGTATGGGCTACCAGGGAGCCCTTCAATGAGTCTATCGGAACCTTTTGCAATCAGTCCGAGGGCTTTTCACTTAAAAAATTATAGTTACTTTCATTTTAATTCTTTCACTCCTTTTCTCCTCTTTTTTATCATTTGCACCCCCTCCACATTGTCTGTATATTGCCCCCCCACACATTGTCTGTATATTAATAATTATAAGCCACTGCTTCTCTCCAGCGTCTTATTTCTTATATTTCGTCATTATCATCATTTCACTTCCCAGTCGGTGAGGCCTAGAATACGGCGACTACATTCCACGAAGCCCCCTCTATAGGTTAAATAGTAGGCTAGTATCTGGAAACATCATTGTTATTCTAAAAAAATCGTTAATGCAATATTCAATCGCAAAAAAATATTCTTACAACCCCAAAATATGGTGCAGCTTTAAATAACCTACGAAGAGTTGACAAGCCTAAAAAAACAAATCTTAATCAATCTCTTGCAGACTAAATATAAAAAAAAGGAATGCTTGTGATCTCGATTATGGACGATTAATGTTTAAATATAAACACAAGTAAAATACGACTAATGCCTGTGAATAGACTCAGCTATAAACACGATCAATATTGTGATTTTCTAAGTATAGCTTAGATGTGGCACAAGGCCGAAAGTATGGGGCCCCCAGTTAGTATCGAACTCACTATTCAGTCGTAACGGATTTAGCGAGACAAGCTTGCTAACCATTACACCGCCTCGAGGTGTCCGAATACGATCAATATTTACCTACAGACTTGTAGGGGGGGTGGAGAGGTCTTGCATGCTTTTCCGTAGATGTCAATAATCGTCTACGCATTTATATTATCGCAAATGTAAGAAAAAAATGAACAAGAGAACAATAATATTCAAGACAAGAGTGTTGTATAACAATAGATAGAAATTTTTATATAACAAAAGGTACAAACATTTGTTGAAAAAGTTGTTTAAAACATTCAAATGTCTTTTTATGTTTGGATTTGAGCTTTAGTAATGTTCTGATAATATGGATCTTGAGTTGTGGAATGACGTGTGTGAACATGAGATAGTATAATACAGTATAATGTGGTCTATGTTGAGATTAAACAGCTTGAGGTTTATGAAAATTGCGTGTGAATGAAGTGGACTTCGTGTTTTAACTGGGTTGTATTTAATATCTGTTTATATTTCTGAGATGAGGTATTATTTACATCATTTGGACTATTGTCCTCAATGACACATGGCACAATGGATAAAGGCGTTGGTTAGATCCAGTGACAGGACCCAAAGAGTGTGAGTTCAATACTCGGTTAATGCAGTGAAGAACTTTCAGATGGAAATTAACAGGAGATAACTGATAACTGACATCCATTAAAACTTGGCACGTAGAACTAGAACAGTCTACCCTAATGAGCTAAATAAAGGGTTCAGAAGAAGGTCGGAGCGTACAACGGCCGAAACGTTGTAATAAATATGGCGACAAAGATCAGGACAATAGTTCGAATAATGTAAATAATGGGTTGTGTTTCTTTGATATTTGTTGACTTTTAGTTCGCTTGTGTTGAAAGAACGATGCAGACTGTTTTAGTGTTAAAAGAATTTTAACATATAGTCTGAATTGAAGTATAGTGACACGTGCGGTACAGCTCCGGGTTGGATTTTCCCACCTCCCTCACGGTATTTACTCTGTCCCCCCCCACTAGGACGAGATGTGACACAAGGTCTATTTTTAGGTGGGGACCCGAGCGCGTACGCCCGGGACAGGAACAACAATTCTCCTCAGCCCCTGCAACTGGGCTGGAATCCTCTTCAGTATAATTTTCTCAGTTGCCCCTCTGTCGTTTGACAGAGAAGCCCCTGAGCGCACTCTGTCCAAGGACAGAGACGCAACTGAGAGATGATAAGTAGATGTGGTGTACCTACTCAAAAAGAGTAAGTTTCCCACCTCCTCCCCCACGGTCCATTTCCGAATTTTGTGTCGTTAATATGCACACTATGCGTCACGTGGTAGGCTCCAGAGTTTTTGTGGCAAATGTATTTTTGATCGGGTCAAAAATAGGTTTGGTACATTCGGACGTAGTTGACGACATATAATTGATATTTTTCAGCCAATCAGAATGCGTTGTTATATTATTAAATTTGAAGTCTGTGATTTGGTTTTTTTACGAATGATATGATGTCTATAGAGTCAACTATAAACACAATCAAGGTAATGAGAATTAATAATATCACGTCGGGAACATCAGTTAATGGGATTGCAATGCAAGAAATTAATATTCTCACAGGTTGTATTTCCTCTATTAAGGGGCATTATTTTATCCATGATATTTTACCGGTATTGAACGGTCTCAATTCTAGCCTTACATTTTTTTTAACTTTACAAATGTGTCAGCAAATGAAAAGCAAAATAGAGAAATAACACAAAAACTGTTTTTTCAATAACAAACAATCTTCATTTAAGTGTATGAAATACAAAACAATCAAGTGTGTGATTTTTATATAGTAAGCGTTGTAATAATACAGCAGGAGTTATATCCCTTTAACTATTATTTGAATTAGTTAAGAATTTAATGAAGATTTGCTTTTTTTATCTGGACTCACCGAAAAGATGCCAGTTCACGAAATAATAGTAAATTTTAATGGAAAGAATGTTCTTCGATACGAAGGTGTTGTAGACTGAAATTCGATGTAAGATGAGTTCAAAGAAACTTGTTGATTGAGAGAAAATGTAATCTTCACTTGAATATCGAAAAGATGAATGAACTTGCCGCTTAAATTGTTCACCGAAGAGAGTTGAATATGAGAAAGAATTCTAGAAAGTTGAGAATATATTGAATCGTAACTTATAGCTCCAGAAGATTTTGAAGTAAATAAGTTTCTGTTGTTTATAGTTGAATAGTTAAGAGATGTTTAATGTTCGTACGTACGTGTGTGTGTGTGTCATAGCGTCTTCTCATCAGGAACAGACGTAAAACTCCACATTGAACTACATAGTTGTGGTTCTGAGAAAAACAGAGGAAAGAGAGAAAGAGTTGAGAATGTGTCCTTGTATTTATTTACTTTCCAGTCACATGGATAGATTTTTGGCAGAAATGTATTTTCGTTCAGGTCAGAATCTAGGTCGATACAATTCGGACGTAGTTGAAAACATGATATTAATATTAATTGACCAATCAGCATTCAGGGATCCACTTTTTGCACAAAATTGAACAAGTTATTTTTAGCTATTTGAAAAGATGTAGAATTAAAATTCTACAATACAATAACCCTTTAATATACGGATGGAGATGAATAGATGAAAGTAAAGAATAACAAACATACTTTGTTCTCAGAGAAAGTTTTATGCCGCTAAGTCATATACACAATTATATAGACACTAGAAAGGCCCGTGAAAATTTCACGATTTCCTATTTTAATATTCTGATGAATCTTAATTCTTAAGTTAATGATTAACTAAGCTCATGGCGAGTTCTACGACAATAACATATCCGTAAAAATACACTTATCGCATCGTTAAATTTGTCATATTCCGTAAAAAGGAAACAGCGGGTCATGGGTTTTTCCCAACATAAGTACTGCAGGTCAGAGATAATTCCTTTATCCGGGGAAGATATATTTCCAAAGGAAAAAGGCGCCATGGGCTTGTAAGCTGCCGCACATGGAGGCTGGTCGTGAGTGCAGAGGTTCGGCAAGACCACGCCTGCGCTAAAATAGGAACTGATCGGTGTAACTACTGGAAACTGACTGACGGACCAGCCATTTTTGTCAATCTATGAAGTGATGTCACTAAGTGGCCGTCACATGACTCATATGATTACCTCTCGATCAAAATTGCTTTCTTATCCCTATAATATAGACCTATGGACTACAATATAAACGCGACAATGTTTGCCTATAGACTCAACTATAAACCCGATCAATGTTTATCTAAAGACTGCAGTGTAAATATGACAATGTTTTCCTATAGACTCAACCATAAACCCAATCAATGTTTATCTATAGACTGAAATGTAAATCAATGTTTATCTATAGACTCAACTATAAACCATGATCAATATTTATCTTAGACTATAAAGACAATGTTTGCCTATAACTCAACTATAAACCCAATCAATGTTTATCTATAGACTGAAATGTAAACTGACAATGTTTGCCTATAGACTCAAATAAACTGATCAATGTTTTGCAGTGTAAATATGACAATGTTTTCCTATAGACTCAACCATAAACCCAATCAATGTTTATTATAGACTGAAATGTAAACATGACAATGTTTTCCTATAAACTATGATCAATATTTATGTTTTCCTATAGACTCAACTATAAACCCAATCAATGTTTATCTATAGACTGAAATGTAAACATGACAATGTTTTCCTATAGACTCAACTATAAACCCGATCAATATTTATCTATAGACTGCAGTGTAAACATGACAATGTTTGCCTATAGACTCAACTATAAACCCAATCAATGTTTATCTATAGACTGAAATGTAAACATGACAATGTTTGCCTATAGACTCAACTATAAACTCGATCAATGTTTATCTAAAGACTGCAGTGTAAATATGACAATGTTTTCCTATAGACTCAACCATAAAAACATGTTTATCTATTTTTAAACATGACAATGCTCATAGACTCAATCATAAACATGTCCAATTTTTAAGTATAGGCTCAAGTATAAATGCTTGCCTATAGATTTCAATATTAATCTAACAGCGGTAGTAAAATCCGCCAGACAGTTCATCGTTTGATCGCCTGTTGTCATTCACTTTCGCTATTTCTCTTTTTTTATTCCAATTTCTTGTTGCCTTTCCTATATCATTTTCTTTCTACTACTTCTACCCTTAACCCACTTCCTTCCGTATTCTTATTATAAATCTTTTTGCTTTTTTTCTCTTTTGCTTTTTTTCTACGCTTGACTTTTTAATATATTAGGCCAGATGGCAGGGAATAATAACAAGAAGATTGTGTTGCTCTAATCTTCTAAGTGTCGAGAACCTGAATGCTTTAACAATGAAAATTCGAAATCCTAAATTTCTTCGTGGTTTTGAAATTTTACCACATGTAAAGAAATTCCGAAGTACTTTAAGCAGAAGGCCAGCTACAGTTTCCCATTATCCTTTCTGATGGATCAACTTATTTTTTTACATGCATATATATTTGCTTCTAAAATCTATTTTATGATTGGATAGAAAACCTTTTTTTCATGACCAATCCTTAATTTATTGCCGATCGTTTTAAGAACCAATGATTAACTTATTAACTTTACTGGGATTGATTTTTGGAATATCATGAAAGAACAATCGAGAGGATGATGAAAGGAGAAAAACTGAAAGAGATGAGAGAGAGAGAGAGAGAGAGAGAGAGAGAGAGAGGGAGAGAGAGGGAGAGATTAACGAAATAGGATCCCCACCAAAAAAAAAAAAAAAAAAAAAAAAAAAAAAAAACAACGAAAGAATAAAAATCAAAGATGGCGAATTAAGTATCCGAGAATTAGAATCTGGGAAATATATGAGAAAATGTGTAATAGAGTTGAAATTAAGCGGCAAATAGATAAGTAATGGTGAAAGGTACAGACAAGGAAATTTATTCTAAGAGAGAAAAGAAGACATATTGTCACACTTTCTCATGATATTTCAACAGAATCGTCCATTTTTATTAATGGAGGCTGGGTGTTAGTCCGAATTTAGTCATTATTTGATTGAAACACTGTCAATCGTTATTAATATTTGCTTCGCATATTTCCACTTTAATTTCAGTTGCTTTTCATCGCGACTCCTGACGCCATCATTCTTTCGATCTTTAGTAAACACATTGAAATAAAGAATAAACTTTTCGCGAGGCTCAAACACAATTCCCGTTTTGCCTGGGGAAACGTATTTTATCACGAAAGCTACTCAACCCCTTTGGCTATGAGAGAAAACGGTTTACATAAAATCAAATCTAACCGTATAACCAAATTCCTTATTTTCCCGATCGCTTGGCACCACCATGTTTGATGTTTTCATTTACATACCGTCAGGTCCAGTAACTGTGACAAGGAGGGTAGTATTAATAAAAATGACGGTGAACTCAAAAACATTCTAAAAATCTCTATTATGACTACCTGGTAAGAGAGCAAACAACGTTTTATTAAAAAATATTTGATTTTTTTTTCACCACCAAATGCTTTTTTCAGCTCAGTTCAGTCTCTAATTTCCTGTAGGTTACCCGGATCGATATACACCTGATAAAGGCCGGAGGTCACATTGAAAGAAATATGTCCAAAATTAATAATGATGGTCGGGTGCTTTTGCAGCTAGAAATCTTCCTTGGAGTAGGAATTATTTACCATTTTCATGTATAATTCTGCAACTTGCGATGATTTCCTGAAGTTGTACACTATTTTTCTCCATAAGATTTTTGATTCCTGGAACCGTGGAGAAATTTTGTCATTAATATACCTCTTTACCCCAAATACAAACAAACAAAACAACTTCCCACATCATGCGTTTCAGCTCTAGCGGAGACTTCTTCAGACTAATGATATCTTTATCAATGGAGTCAGTATATATAATATATATATATATATATATATATATATATATATATATATATATATATATATATGACAAAAGTATAGTTTTGAGGTGCGCTATATTTATGAGTAAAAGTGCTCAATATAATGGATAGAGCGTATATAAATATAAAAGTAGACACTGAAGCCAACACCAAAAGCCGACAGTATATGTCATGCTTGGACGACATTTTCAGGCCACACAGACAAACAGATAGACAGACAGACACACACACTCACACACACACATATATATATACATATATATGTATGAATAAAAACAAAAGTAAAATTTTTTACCAACGCCTTTCGTCCTCTGATCGACTTGATATTTTGATATCTTGATGGACATTTTCCCTGATAAATCGAGGAAAATAAAAGGATTTTATTTTGGAACAGGCATTTATAAACAGAATTAAAAATGTCGTTAGGTTTTTAAAATTCTGAAATTTAGAAGCGACAATAAATATTTTTCAGGTTAACTGCGAAAGTTAACTGCCAAACTATGGAGGATGCTAAGCGTGGTAATTTAATGACTAATAAATGGAAGTGAGTATAATGTTATTTTTTTGTTGTTGATTTTTAAATGCAGTTATTATTTATTATTTTATTTTAGTTAATACGTCGGTAAAGAAATTATTTTTTCTTTTAAAATATGGTCAGTCTTATTACGATTAACGCCGAATGCATTGAGTGTTTTATTTTTTGCTTTAATAAATAACTAAGTTGGCCAGAAAGTCCTAAAGAAAACAACAAATCTTGATCTCTGTCTTGTAGAATTTCCAAGGAGTAATGCATTTCAAGCTTGTTCCACACGTCTGCGCCATCAACGCCAAACTATTGCCAGCAGCTAAACCGCATGTACGACAAACTAAAAGAGAATCCTGTTTTGGTCACTCGAGATTGGGCTTTGTTTCCACAAGACAATGTGAGGCCACACACTGCCAGGCTGACTAATAATTCAAACAGATGGATGATGTTGAGATTCTTTCACATCCACCACGATGCTGCTCCGAGTGACAATGGCCGATTCAGCTCAAAGGCACACTTCCTCTGCAACCAGCGATTCAAACCATTGATAAAGTGAAGGAAACTTGCTTACAGTTTTTTGATTCAAAGCCAACGGACGGGTATCTAGGACAGATTCGATCGTCGAGTATGATGAACTTTATTTTGAAGAATAAATGTTGGTATTGCTCCATAATTTTAAAAAAAATTTCTTTCCGCTTCCTATGTGAGTTAGCACTCTTTCTGGCCAACGTAATAAGATAAATCTATATATCAATGAATCAGAATTTTTAGAATCTAAAATATGTTCCGACTTAAGATAACCCACAATGGGTTGATAAGCCATAAAAACAAATAAGTTATTTTAATATTTTGGTTCCTTACCCCTACGAATATATAATTCCATAAATAAAAACAGTATTTATCCTACAGAGTCTTTTGAAGGACTAAACGCATTTTTGAAAAAGTGAAGGAAGCTTCCTTACAGTTTTTAGATTTAAAGCGAGGCTACACACTGCCAGGTTGACTAAGGAGAAATTCAAAACAGATGGACGGTGTTGACATTCTTCCACATCCACCATTCAGTCCTGTGACTGGCGTATTCCGCTCAATGGCATACTTCCTCCGCAATCAGCGATTCAACACGTTTGATGAAGTGAAGGGAACTCGTTTACAGTTTTTTTTTTTTAATTCAAAGCCAACGGACGGGTATCTAGGACAGATTCGGATGCTGGCTGATCGCTGACAGAAGATCGTCGAGTATGATGGACTTTATTTTGAAGAATAAATGTTGGTATTGCTCCATAATTTGTCTTTGTTTTCTTTCCGCTTACGAATTGAGTAGGGACTTTTTGGCCAACCTAATACTTTCTCTTGTAATTAAAACTACATTCTTTAAGTCGAAAGCCAAAGTTATTACGATCAACGACTAATGCACTGAGTGTATTGTTTTTCGTTTTAATAAATTACTTTTTCTTATAATTAAAACTGCATTCTTTAAATCGAAATTATGGTCAATAATGCATTGAGTCGTTGTTTGTTTTGTTTTCTTTTGTTTTTTTTTAAATATCCCTTTTATGTTCATATAATCTACTAATTAAATTCTTTGATGATTTCCCTATGTATTTCTTGGGATATTTTTTACAGATTATTTTGGGATTAATATGTTATATAATTTCGATAACTGAATGACAAAATAGTAAATGTATGTGTATCGCGTTTCGCCCTTCAAAAGATGAAGTCATGACAGATGAAACGAATTACATAGAATTATTTTCATTTCATCATTTAATTTCCCAAAGTCTCTTTTATAAATTTCTACTTCAGGATTAAGGCTATTATTATCTTGTTTTGTATCAATTAAATCTCTTATTCTTTTTTAAGTAGTTGTAACAAATTTTATATTAACCTCTGATAAATACTTTTCAATTATAGTCGTTATTGAGTTGGCAAGTAGGACTTCGTTTCTAGTTTTATCAAGATTATTAATTTTATATTCTCTTTTAATTCTGTGAATTCTGTAAGTTTTTTTTCCTATTTTATACTTTTTTTCCCATTTTGTCATTCAATTGCACTTTTGTCCTCGACTTTTTCTGTTCCAAAATTCCCCAAAGGCTACCAGACGCGAGGCGACCTTTCAAGAAATGCAGTCAGGAGAGAGAAACAACCAAATGCTTAGGTTAGAAAACGAGAAAAATGTAAATAGCGCAATCGTCAACGTTTCCACTGAAATGAAGTGGAACGATTATATTGAATAAATTGCTAGGTCTGATGCTAGGAAAGTTAGTTCACTGTGTCGTGCTAGACACCTTTTCTCACCAGAATCTATCTTACACAGTTATATATATTTCATTCGTCTGTGTGTCGTCATTTGCTGTCACATCTGACCTGGTGCTTCTGCTATGTACTTAAAGATTCTTGATAAAATCCAAAGAACAATCTGAAATTTTGTCGATCCTGAAATCTCAGTTGTAATCTTTTTTTTCCTATCACCGTAAAGTAGTTTACCTGTTCCTTTTCTATAAATACTGTCATTATAATTATTCTGATGATCTTTCGTCTTTGGTATCTCTTCACGAATTTAAGAGCAATGCTAGATTGGTAGATGCGTCTCATCATTTTACAATTGAAATTGCTAAGTACAAACCTATGTTTTATGCTAATGGTTTCTTCTTTCGCAATTATCGTTTGTGAAACTCACTTCCGGCTTCTTGTTTTCCTGTCAACTATCATAATCGAAAATTTAAATGCAACATCGATCGTCAGCTTCTATCTCCTTGAATCCTGGTCTTTAAATGTCCTCTCTCTTTCCTCAACGTTTTTCCAGTTTCTTTCATTCTCAGTACCCGCCCCCTGCGTCATAGTGGCTTCATCACCTTGCTTGGTTTGAAATGATTAAGAAAAATTGAATGAAATATTTCGGAAACAAAGAGTTATTATAAAAGGTTCAAGAAATGTAAACCTTTGATGTATTTCCACATAATATTGGACGAGATATACTGTCCCTTTGAACAGGGCTTCCAAAAGATGCCTGTGGTGAAGTGCAGACGTCAATTAATGTTTAATATCTCTTAAAGTGTAATGAGGAAATATTGCAGGGAAATAGATCTTCGTGTTTGATATTCCTTCTTAGCTGAAAGAGTAAAGACGCTATATATATGAGATGAAATATAAATGAGAAAAGGAAAATGAATCGAAGAAAAACACTATATCGAAAGAAGGAAACGCGGAAAGAAAAGAAAAGAAAAGAATGTTGGAAGAAGTTAGCGTCCGAGAGAGGAAGGTCAGCAAAAGAAAAAGAAAATGTCGATAAGGCAGAACAGAAAGACAAAGAAGAAAAGGTTATTTAAGTAAATAGAAAAAAAAGAAGAAAAAGAAAAAAGAAACTAGACATAAGTAATCAATAAAGACATTAAACGAGAAAGCGAATAAAATAAAGACGTATATGTCGTTTGGCGTTTAATTTAGAATAGCTATGAATGTCCTGAAGGACTTAGATGCAATACCAAACTAACTGATAAAAGTTTGATGAAGACGGCTAAAAATATACGAAATAAAGAAACGATTGTAAATTTTATTTTCTCAAGATTACAGACTGTCAGCGAAAAACATTTGATTTTTCTGTATGTTAATTTTATTTTATATATATATATATATATATTCTTTTTAACTAATATCAAATTAAATTCTTATCGGGAAGTATAAATTGACTCAGCCGTTTACAGGTAAATCAAAAATTAATTTACGTTTCTTCATCAATTTCAGTCCAGGGATGTGGTTCTTCCGGGAAAATTTAATGACAAAGAGTACAGATTTAGAAAAATGGTTCATTCCGGTTCGCATCTAAGATTGGTGAACTTGATTTTAAACAAGTTGTTTTCTTGAAAGTATGAAATACAAATTTCCTTTTTTTTTTTAAAATATTTTTTTAGATAAAGTCATCAGCCTATCACTTTTAAAACATAATGTTGAGTGATTGACCAGAGGTCGGCTGAAAAAGCAGCCATCTTGTGAAAATATTTTAGTAGACACATTTCACTTGATTTTTAAAACTGCTACTTGGAATAAGTCTTTGAATGCGATAGTTTTATTAGGTCGGTCGTAATTAATTTTCGTTTTGACAAAATAATTTTAATGACGACTGTCATCTTATCTACTGATCATTCGTGAGAAGTAAGAACAAATTGGAATTATATTAATACACCTTAGCATTGGCACGGCCATGGTAGTGTACACAGTGGATTAAAGGGGAAATATTAACAACGTATGGTCACATACATTAAAAATAGGAAACGTTTTGCAACGCGGTTGATCTGTTTTTACCCTATCCGTCATATTCACTTGACGTCGCGACAATCGATTATGACATTTTGAGGAGGGAAACTTATTGAAATGAAGACCAGATTCGTTCGAAAACTTTCGCATCAAAACCTACGGAATTTGGCTCGAAAGATGAACCACTTGATAAGTGACAACGAGTCAATATCAATATCGGTGAATATATAATTGAATATAAAGTATTTGTACTTTAATTTTTGCAGAACAAAAACGGAAGTTATTTATGACAAAACCTAATACAAAATACAAGAAAATGTTGATATAAACTTGTGAGATACGAACATGGTATTTAAGTTGATGGTTTTACTTTCACAAGAAAAATATCGACATTTTTTTCTGAACGTCGATTAAAGAAGTTGTTTTTAAACTGGTGGCAATATCGATCACCAATACCCAAAGGAAAACATTTTCAGCAAATAATGTCGTTTTAAGAACTGAAGAGCAAATTGCTTAGAAAATATAGTTCATTCTGGATCAGAAATAGTTATAGTGCTATGAGAACCAAATGTTCAGCTTCTAATTTATTTTTCAAAGAAAAATAAATTAGAATTGATTTGAAATCATAAGAGATAGAAAATGGAATATTTTCAAATTGAGCTCTCGAGCACTAAGGAAAAAAGTATCACGAACTTTCAAATTTCAACAGTCTCAGAAGCAGACATTTTCGTCAATTTTAAACATATATTAGCTTAGCTCACGGCGCTTAGAAGAGGTTTACACAACACAATATAACATTTGGAAATAAATAAATTTCAACTCGCAATTTAGAACCAATGAAAACACTAGTCTTCATCAACCAAAAAACTTCTTTGCATATATGGCCACTCGTATTCGAGGATAACTGTCTACTAAGACGGCTAGCTAACCCCTATTGAAGACGCTTGCTCAGACACATTTGTATTTGTTCAATACCCACAGAGCCCACCTGCGGTTTATACAAGGGTGTAAGAGGCATAGTTTACGGAGATACGTGGGGAAAATAACAGTTAACCCTAGACTTGAACAGGTTAAGATTGTAGTGCTCGGATAAGCATCTTCTTAGGAGGTGGTTCTACAAAGTAGCGGTTCGTGGGAAGAAGGCGTTCCAGTGGAATACAAAGGGAATGAGGGTGGTTCGCTACAATGGGCGTGGCATAGCGGGTCTTAACCGTAAAGGTTAGAACTGGTGGAACCGAGGAATGTAGTTCATCTGAACACTTTTCATGAAAATAGCGATAGAGTAGCGAGGAGTTTACCATGTTGCGTCTTTGGGGAAAGAGGCTGTAGAGTAGAAAATAATTCATCACCTACAAGAAGGCGGAGATGCTTTTGGAATCTATTGAAACTGGAACGTAAAAACTGGACATATCTTGCGCATATATTGGAGAGTATTGCATTTTCGGTCTGATATAGCTCTTGAAAAGCTAAAGGTTAGTAGGAAGTGTCAAGTGCTTACTGGAGTAGTACAAGGAACCTACCATTTTTATAGCATCTTTGGCGATGGGTCGTATGTACGAGGACTGGTTTGAGCTTAAGTCCCAATAGGCACGGGGTTTTCCTGTGAGTACACCCGTTCATCGCGATAGGTGAAAATTCAGAGTGAAGCATCACATGTCTAATAACAATATCAATTTGAAAAGAAACTTGATTTCATCATTATCTCCGAAATTATTTTTTGATCTCGCTGTCCGTTAATTTTTCTCCTTTTCACACAAACTTGAAAGTAGGCACAAGTGTCAATCTTATCCACGCCTGTATATAAATTGTTGTAACCTAGGGAAGGTTACTAAATAGAATAATCAAACGAAGGTTGATAATGAACAATAATACTTAGGACAAGAACAACACATATAAGATTCGCCAGTGGTGCGTAGAAGTAGTAGTCAACTGTTAGAAGTGAGTCAAGTGAATTCCACAATGAATCTTCAATTGCAGAATATCTACCAACCGCCCCACGCAGTCAGATGTGGCACAAGGTCGAATTTAATGTGGGGTATCCGAACCCGTAGGCTGGGCCAAAAATTCCCCGTAGACCTCGTATAAAACAGGGAAGGGTAGCTGTTTTCCGAGACGAGACTCTGCCCTTCGTCATAGTCTCGTCTGGGGATCCTTTCTGCTCAGAGGCAGAGAATTTGACCAGCACAGCCGGAGACGAATCTCCGATTGCAGATCAACATACAGTATTTACTATTGTATTTATGTGAATGGGGACATACCCATTATCGTCCGTAGGTATGCTACAATATACATAAAAATCTCTTTCAATAGATTTTCATAATTTCTCGTTAGTTAATCAATGGTTATTCTATTCTCCATTTCCCAACAACTGAATTTATATTGTTCACTAACTTAAGAATCATTCGGTTACCTATCTTTGTTTTTAATCGTAAAATTTTAACCTATATGTTCTTGCATCAGTTAATACGTGATTAAAGATAATTTCCCAAATTAGCATGTATCTGTGAAAGGCCGAAGAATAAATCGGTCTGATAAACTTCTTTTAATGAAAGTGTTGAAAAACGATAAAAAATACTGGACGACACTTAGGAATTAATAGATGTAATATATTCTTAGCGAAGGTCGAAGGCATTATTCGAAATGACAGGATAGTTCACTAAATAAATATGGACACTATTTTGAAATAATTTGTGGAATGAGTAAAAAAAAGATTTGACGTTATTTCTTCTGTTATTCTTAAGCAGTTATCGTTATACAAGTGATTTTGTTTTTGGGAGAAGCGTCCATGAAAATTGCACGGTTTTCCTATTTGTATTTTCTGATGAATCCTAAAATTCTTAATTTAATGAATGAATCAGCTGCAAAAATATTCGCCGAAATTCCTCGATTGTATTTTGAAATATTTGAGGTTAGCAAACTTCATAAAATATTGCAATGACAATCATAATTATGAATACAGGGCATTAGTCAAAGAAGTTATTGAATACAAATGAAAAAGAAAAAATGACATGGTTTTACATTTCACTGAAGCATAAGATAATTATTACCTCCCTCTTTCTTTCTTTCTTTCTTTCTTTCTTTCTTTCTCAGTCTTCTCAGCAACCTATCGCAAACTTTTTTCTCTCTTATTCTCTTCATTTCCTTGTTTCTCACTTAATCTGTATATAACTTTCTCAGTTTCTTTCTTTCTTTCTTTCTTTCTTTCTTATTTTTCTTCTTTATTACTTTCTTCTTCTTCTTCTTCTTCTTCTTCTTATTATTATTATTATTATTATTATTATTATTGTGTATGTTGTCTTTTTCCCACTAAAACCAAAAACCGTCTTCTTCTTCTGTTTCTCCTTGCAATCAAAACAGAATGGTTCATTACTTATTTGAAGCAACGGTAGACTTGATTTGATTTGATTTGTTTGTTAACGGCATATCAATTTCTTAATGGCCATCTAACGTCGAAATTTAATTTTCTTGGACGCTTTGAAGGAATAAGAATATGATATATCATTCTGCTTTCACAATTGAATACATGGTAGATGATACTCAGCTTTTGTGCATATACATCTTTGTGTAGACATGATTACGAGAGGCGACGATATGCATTTTTTATGTTGTAGTTTAGTTAAAGTTGGAAACAGTTTGGTTTCTTAAAGAAATTGTAGGATATTATATGAATTATTGTCATGAAAGAGTTCTTTCATGTTGGTGGTTTGATTTTGCTTAGCAGCATATCAAAACCTCTATGGGTTATTTAATATTTTAATAAATATTTTGAACGTAATTTTATGGCTATAAATAGGTATTTTGGTAATTTTTTCGATATAAAAATGTATTGCTGGTATTTTTCTATAAAAATGTATTTACATACTTTCATAGTTGTTTTTGTTGTTGATTGGTTGTTCACTATTTTTCCATACCTGGGACTCTAACAGGTACTACCAACCCGGCTTAGGGTGAACCTGGGGATAACAGCAATTAAAAGGTGGTTTTATGCTCCTCAAAACCTCCGATATCTCAATCAGCTTTGCTGCCCGATGAAGTTCATCGTCATACCCAGGACTAGCAACGGTAGGCAGTGACACACGTGCTAAGTAGCAAACGAAGGAACAAGCTGATTTATATCATTATTTCTGCTGGAAAAAAAGTTTTCATAGTTAAGACAGACTGAATGTTGGGATCGAGTCTGTGAGGCAGTATTTTAGACGTCAGACGATTCATTTTTTTTAACTCTTTGAAGCGTCGTATATTAAGTTCCATCCCACTTTTGAAGTATTGGTAGCTTCACGGGGGTCATTTTTAATGCCACCTTATTATCGCCATATATCTAGAAGCACAGAACTTTATCTTCTGTCCTACCATTTTGTTTAGTAACCCTGCTGATCAACAGACTTTGTTCGACGTTGAAGAGAAAAAGTGCTCCATACAGTTACATAAATTTATGGGTCAAATATAGATAAATATAAATGTTTGATGTTTCGATTCTCGAAATGAAAACAGTTTCTGTTTAGTATTTATTTCTGGAGGTAAGAATAGATTTTATAAGTAAACGAATGTAAACAAAAAACTGTCTGGGATAAGAAAATTATGTAACGCCAGTCTGCCGAATGAAGTGAATCCTTGTCGTAATAATCTAACGTTGTCCTAATGGGTAGATGTGTAGTATCATGCCAGAATGGAATTGGCACTCAATGTCACACCAGGTCAGCAAAGGAATCAAGGTGCATGGCTGAAATGAGGTTACTCCCTGTCGCTGTATGGAGAATCACGTAACCTCACAAATGCATCCGGTTTTGCAAGCGTCAAAAAGAATCGTAATAGACACAGTTATGCTAGAGAGTATTTGGGCAGTCTCTAAGACATCGCACACGAGAATGTAAGGTCCATGTCTGAATGTTACGGGACGCCTAGTCGGGAGTAATTGACGAAGTATTGGAGTGAAATAAAAGGAGAAGAAGAAGAAGGAGGAGGATGATGAAATAAAATATAATGCCAAATATGAAGGATTCGAGTCTCGTGTTCTCATTGAAATTTCCTATGTGTTTTTTCATTTGAAAATCATTACAGATGTTTTACGTTCACTCTTCAGTTCCAGTTTATCCCTTTTTGTATGTGCCATGTTCCTTTAGAATGTTGGCGATATTGACTCTCCACAAATTTTCTGTCCTTTCTAGTTTCTAATAAATTTGATCTTTTTTAATTTTTATTTCTCCTAAACCTTGTTCTACCATCCATTTCCATGATAAGTATCCAATTTCTTCAATAAACGGCCCCACTCGGACGAATAAGAACCCTTTTTAAGGATTCTTCTTCTATGTGCCGTGTAATTTCACGACGTTGGTAACCATGGCTCTCCACAATTTCCTATCCGTTGTAGCTC
Organism: Acanthosepion pharaonis; assembly: GCA_903632075.3. NCBI lineage: Eukaryota > Metazoa > Mollusca > Cephalopoda > Sepiida > Sepiidae > Acanthosepion > Acanthosepion pharaonis. The sequence continues at coordinate 624,254 of CAHIKZ030005559.1, forward strand.
TAATAAATTTTGTCTTTTTTTTTTCTCTCCTAAAACCTGTTTCGCCATCCATTTACTCGTTTGGTCGTTTTTTTCTCTGTCCCTCTTGCCTTCAATCTGTTCTGTGAGTATCAAATTTTCCAAGTCCTCTTTCCTTATCATGTGCCCTAGAGATTTCAACTGCCTCTTCCTGATGTTAACTATGCGAGTCCTTTTTGTTTCAATTTTCTCTAAAACTTCCTCGATGCTCATCATAATAGAAAAGGATATTAAATGTTCAGAATTTATAACCATATTAATGGCATCTTTGTATTATTATTAATCATATTAATGATATCTTTGTATTATTATTGATCATATTAATGGTATCTTTGTTCGAAGATGGATGCGTGATAACAAGAACACATTCACAAGCAAGAATAAAACCTTTAATATTGCAATTGCTAAGATATATATATTTTTGTTAGTGCCATGTCCCTTCAAGGCGTGGGTGGACATGGTTCTCAATAGACTCCTTTTATTTATTATGCGTGAATATTATGAAATCTTGGGAATGATAATAGAGTGATTTTCCGTTGCTGTCTCTACATTTGGAATTTAGAATGTTTCTGTTAGATAGGATAGGGAAGCTAGAAAATTCACTCTACCTTTTTATTTAATTCATAAGTGGTGTGGGAAGAGAAAGATTCATACCTTTTCCAAGTTATAATGATGTTTTAAAAAAATGTCATGTCTATTCAGGACCAAGACAAACATGGGTCTCCATGGATTCCTTTTCATTATCATCTGCGAATTATCATGTATTCTTAGGAAATATAGTGAAGTGATTTCCCGTAATCTTCTCCACGGTTTGGAATTTAGATTTTTTTTCTCTTAAACTGGTTGCAATCCAACACTAGAGAGTGCAGTCTACTTTGCTACTTAACACATAGCTTCTCGGGGAAGAGATAGATTCATGCCTTCTCAAAGGATATTTATGCAAAAGTGAACGCAGTTAACTAGGAATTTGAATTCTTAAGCCACACCTACAGTTACAATAATGCCTCGTAATCTCAGCGACGTGCTTGATCGGAGTCATCTCTTTAAGATAGACTGCATTTAGATATTTTCATTACAAAGAATCTCTGGTTAGTTCGTTGTCCTGCAAAGATGGAAACTGTGGTTCAGACGAAGAGACATTTTGCATTAGACGATGTGATCTGTGATAAAAGAAAAACGTTTTTTATTGATTTATTTACAAACAATATATTCAAGGAGAATGGTGAAATCGTATTTGTGCGTGTTTTGCCCATGTATTTGTAGTTATACGTATAGAACTACATGTGCGTACATATTATTTCGTTTGCGTGCGTGGGTGGAATTGTATATTTATGAAGGTCAGAGTTTGCTTATTGTGAATTTTGAAAGATAGTGTTTTTCATCTGCAAAGTAAAATGGCGAACTTCAGTTTATTTTAACGCGCTTTATAATATAGAAAGCAGTTTTTTTTACGAATAAAAAGTCATTAAAATTTTTTTTCTTCTTATCGAGATTTTATATAAATTGGCCAGGCTGGCGACTGCAGAGATAAATGGATATTTACAATTGGTAACAACGTTCGATTCTCAAGCCCAGCTAATATATCATTTCGCTCTCTGATTTTTTTTAAACATATAAGCAGACAGATATGAATCCTCCTCTAGGGATGGTCACAGAAGAGACTTGAGGCAACAGAAATGTGGTTCTACAGAAGGCAGCTGAGAATACTATGGACTGAACATGAGAGTAACGAGGAAATTTTAGGTAGGACAGTTATACTTAATATCCGAAAGAGATAGTTGACAGGTGAAGTTTCTAGGACACCCATTGAGAAAAAGAGGACTTGGAAAATTTGACACAGGATATATTAAAGGCAACGGGGAGAGCTGGAAACAGCGATAATCCTACCCAGCAAACAGAACGGATTGGGATGGATAAGGAAAATACAAACCTTACTGAGAGCTACGAAGGATAGGAAATTGTGGAGAGCCATGTTCACCGACGTTCTAAGGGAAACGGCACAAGGAAGAAGAAGAAACAGAAGAATAAGGCAGATGTATTATGTGATTTCACCAAAATAGAAAGATAGAAAAATAGCAAAATACACGAGTATATTTTCTCACCGGATTTTATTTAACCTGTGCAACAAGTTCTTCACAAGAGAATTAAAAGGCGGATGTAGTTTTAACAAAATAAACTACGTAATGAAACACTGTGTTGATGGTAGTTTCATACATAAAACTGAAATAATTCCGAGACAAGATAAAGGAAAAAGAAAAGATTAGACTGACCATAAATTTCGGGAAGATAGAATGCGTAGTGGCCAGCGAAAGGGACAACTCAAAATCGGAACTACACATTGGGGATGTCAAAATTAAATAAATGTCAGAATTCGAATTCAAATTAATAACAGACAACTTAAAATGATACAGAATTTCGAAGGTGCATTAGAATATCGAACATTATAGACACTGAATAAGGTACACAAAGATTCAAACTAGTATTAGAAACAAAGACACGATTGCTTAGCTCATGTAATGTCTACTCTCCAGCAAATTTGGTCAGATTTTTGGAAAATGTTCAGATCGAAAAGTTTTCAGCACCCCATCATTTGTTAAGAGACTTAATTATGTTAATTATTATTAATTATGATAATTATATTATAATTTTACAAATTATGTATAATTATTTCTAAGGAAATTTCGATGTCTCTTAATACTTTGCTTACTTTCTCGAAGGCAACTTTTAATAAGTGTTTTGACCCTGATTGAGGTTAACTAGTTGTCCATAGTTGGGACCCTAACAGGTGCTACCACCCCGGGTCATGGTGGACCTGAGAACACCAGCAATTAATTGGTGATATCACGCACCTTAGAACCTCCTGATCAGAGGCCTTGCTGTTGGATGTAGTTTATCGTCTTACCAAGGAAAAGTCTGTTAGGTCTGGTGAAAGTGATGGCAACTGAGTTGCTCCACCTCTGATCGGGAGGTTTTGAGGAACGTGGAACCACCTTTTTATTGCTGTTGTTACCAGGTCCACCCTGACACTGGGGATTAGCACCTGTCAAAATGACTATTGATACGTTTTATAGTAAAAGTGAAGACATAGCATACATTGTCACAAAACAAACAAACAAAAAAAAACAAACAATTTTCTATGATTAATCTCATTTCTTGTAAGGAGAATCAAGTTTTCTCTCCTTGTTTGGTTTTCTAAGATTATTTGGTAAGCAAAAATGCATCTAAGTAATTATAATTTAATCGTGAAATAATGTCGTTCTCTTGAATTAATTATAAAGTTTGAATGTTCATATTTAGATTTCGGCATTAAATAACCCATAGAGGTGTTGATATGCCGCTAAACAAAAACAACCAAACCAAACCAAACCAACCAATTGTTCCTATCTACCTCAGCTCGAAATTAAGATTTAAATATTCCCGAACGCGTAAGCGATAGTAGGGGGGCACACCATCCTGTTGAAAGTAAATATCTTTCTAATTTTTAACTCTCGGGCAGAATTCAAACAAAAGGGATTTACTTTTATTGCACCCTGTGTTTTATTTTTGTTGAAGTTCAACAACGAGATCATATATTTTGAAATAAGTGCGAGTACAATATTTTCAGTTGGATAACAAAAATGCTAACAAGCAAAGAACTAAAATTCACACTTATGCAGACTTCCACACACGCACATACAAATTTCTTGCAATGATTGCTGTCTGTCCGTATGTTCACCTAATTCTTTTTACCCACCATCCTTTTGATGATGACTATCACTCTCTTTTGCTTTCATGTCACTATTAAAAATAACTTATCAAACTCGTATCTCGATTTATACTATGTTATAACGCAACCTAATAGCAATATTTCGTTTTAGGAACTTATCTGGACCACTCACAGTGATATTTCTATATCTCGTTTTGGTTATAGACTGGATTTACGTATATTGGTGTTAAGATAATTAAGGTCATTATGATTACATATCACTCTCTTTCTAATTTTGAGTATTTACTCAATTCATTTTCTATCCGTAGGCAAGCCGTTCGCTCCCAGAATAAGTTCTGGATTATTCTGATATTTTCCCCAAATAAATCACATTTCCCTAACAGTTCAAATATCTCTGCTGTCATATTTTAATTTTAGTTATATCTACCTTAAAATTAACCGTTTCCATACAGGAAACATTCGGTACTCGTTGACAATTCTTGAAAAGTTTTTCAGGAAATTAATAATTCTCAAGCCCACTAAATGTTATAGCTCTTTCTAATATTGATCGGAGTTTTTTCCAATGATTTTGCTTTGGGTAGTGTGTAAAGTTAACAGCTTATTATATTATTTTCTCTTTTAATTACATGTGTTTCTCATTCTTGTTGTTGCTGCGATTGAAAGTATTCAAGTGACGTAGGTCATGTTACTAGGATAAATATCTTTGTGAGTTTTAACGACTGATCTGAGAAAGCGGTTGTATACAGATGACAATTTAGACATTTCTCAATGAGTTTAACGTCATTGATGATGATCCATATGAAAGTATATTTAATGTTTTACATTGTTGAAGTGTTTTAGATCCATGCAAAAACACTTACGTATAGAGCACCTCCACACACTGCGTAATGGTAACGATAACCTGATAAGTAAACATTCGGCATTTATTGACAGAGCAGCCAGTGACATTGTAGGTTGAAATATATAAAATCTTCTTCTTAAAATAAATTTTCAGGAATATAAGTTTCTCAAGTCCAGTAGCGTTTATTGCTCTTTCCAGTAAATGTAGGGGTTTATTTCCTAACCTTTTGTTTCAAGTAGTATAGAAAATCAACATCTTGATTTTGTCTTTTCTAGTTAAAACTAATGTTTTTAATTGTTATTAAAAAAAAATCAATGCACCCCAAGAAAGGCGATAATGTCACTAAGATGCAAGGAACTACTGTGAGTGGAAGAGAATGAAAAAAGATTTTAGAAGGAACCAGAAACCCAATCTTAAACAGGAAACAAGGGACAACCCTCTACTCCTGTTGTACATTTATTTTGAATCGAGCTGTTGTAATGGAATATCCCACACTCCCTATCGCATATGTGGACTGACTATATCAGTAGAAATATACAGTAAGCACAGGATATACCTGTGCTGGTCGAACTCTCTGCCCGAAGACAAAAAGGAACCCAGACGAGGCTACGCCGAAAGGCAGACAGCTACCCGACCCCGTGTATACGGAGTCTACGGGGAATTTTTTCCCGAGCCTACGGGCTTGGCTTTACTCCGCATTAAAAAAGGCCTTGTGCCACACCCTGCCTCTCGAGAAGGTAAGGTAAATATCCTTGCTTCGCGAATTAGTTGGAGATTTGTCTCCAGCTGTGATAGCCGAACTCTCTGCCTCAGGGTTATGTCGAATGGCAGTCTCGTTTTGGGAAACAACTACCCGACCCTGTTTTATAGGGGGAATTTTTGCCCGAGCCTACAGGCTCGGATACCCCACATTAAATTCGGCCTTGTGCCACATCTGACCGCGTGGTGCGGTTGGTAGATATCCTCGCTTCGGGAATTACTAGGTTGCTAACCGATTCCCTGTCTTTCCGTAGTGTATAATAAACCTCTCTTCCTTTCATCTATGCCCGTGTTGCTGTTCCTTTCACTCGAGTACCACCTTTGTCTGTTTGTAACCTCTTTTAAGGATACAACACGAACCATACATGCACATTTTCGATTTGGAAGTGAAATAAATGTATGTATGGAGACCAGAAAGTAACACATCATGCAATGGATAGTATAATAAAAATAATATCTTACGGATAGCAACTCTGATCTATATCCGAAAAATATTGGTTTATTTGATAAGAGAAAATAATCAAGATGTCTCATAGCTTTCTATTATCTCAGTTCGAATTATCTCAATTCTTTTCACAGAATAAAAAAAAAATCTAAATTGCAATACTGTTTTGCATATTTGCAATAAACATTAATTCGATTAAAATTTACCATTGCTTAATATCTAGAATCGGGTTAGATGTTTTTGACTTGGTTAGGAAAATACACATTTCAAGCAGCGAATTGTTCGTTTCCCATTACAGGTTGGGTCAGACAGAAGTGCTATGATTTGCGGATAGCTATTCTCGTATATTTTCCCTTTACATTAATTAAATCACTCTCAAATGAGACTTCATTTGATCAATCTATAATGTTTTATGCTGTTCGAATGTTGAGGGTATTTAATCCGAGATAGATGCAAGCAAACAGACACATTCAATTCGTGGAGCAACAATATATATATATATATATATATATATATATATATATATATATATATATATATATATATATATATGTATATGCAATCAATTCACCCCAAGCAATGTAATAATATCACCAAGACGCAAGGGGCAACTGGAAGTGAAAGAGAAAGCAAAGCAACGTTTAGAAGGAACCAGAAACCAAATAATAAACAGGAAACAAGGATAAACCTCTACTCCTGATCAAATGACTGGGGGATATGAACCGGGTAATATATATATATATATATATATATATATATATATATATATATTGTCTGACGATCGCAGAGAGCGTGAAACCCAGGGTCACAAACTCACATCAATCAACTAAATATATATATATATATATATATATATATATATATATATATATATATAACAGAAGATGTTTGTCTCTGTGTGTGTGTGTGTGTGTGTGTTATTTATGCACGTCCACATTTCTCGATCGATTTTGATGAAAATGCACACACGTTTCAAATTTACAAAAATCAACCTACAGGACCCCTGGGTTTGGCAGAAAAATCGATAAAACTGAAGGCTAGTATGACTTTTTGCAAAAACCAAGGCAAAGTTACACGCGAACAAATCTTTAACTGGATGAGCTGCTGTTCTTTTCCCTTAGTGGAAAAGAAGGCTCATGTTACAAGGTTTATGAATAAGACGTCTTGATAATGTGATCATCAAGCCAACATATGTACAATCTCCCAAAGGACATTTAAACTGATATACAACGTTGTTTTTTTTCCAAAACATTAACTGATGGAGAAGTGTTATTGCTTTTCTTTGTAAAAAATTCCATAACTATAACCGATAAATTTTAAATTCCTAAAATATCTATAACCGCATTTGCACGTTTTGAAAAATCACAATGACAACAGAAGGCAGATTTGATCGCAGTTACAATAATATATTTGCCTATATTATTTAGCCCAAAAGATGATCTTAGAAAAGGTCGAAAGTACATGGATCAAAAAACTACGGCGCCTTCCTTGATGAATTTCATCTCAACATCAAGAAAATGATTAGACAACTGGAAAGGATTAGTATAAAAATAAATAGACACAATATGTCTCTATTATTCTATGAAACATGTTCAAATGAAGATATGCTGCCTAAATACACACACATACACAAGCATACACACACAAATATCTATGAAAAGAGGAAAACTATTCTTAGCTGACGCGTTTCGTCCTCAGAGGGACTTTATCAAGCCAATGCACGATTTATTTTGTTGCACATGTTTATATACAAAAGCGAGGATGTCATTGATTTATCAAGACTTTTACATTTAAGAACGTTCATGAATATTTATCAGGTGGTTGAAAGGTCAGTCAAAACCTTTAGAGGGCACAGAGTGTCATAATTCAAAGTCTGGTAAAAAGTAAGCGTGTAATAATAAAGGATTTTTTAAATGAATAATTTTAAAATTGTGATTAGAACGTTATGGTATGAGATGTTTGTATGTGCTGTACATCTTCAAAAACACGAGAAGATTGATTTAATCGTTTTCTTTTGATTTTTCAACATAGTTGTGGTCGTATATGTTGGCTTGGGGAAGTAGTAATTCTTTCAGAGGTGAGATTGAGAAGAAAACGGGGCGTAGATTTATATTCTGATAAGATTCGATTGCGACACTCTCGAGAATTTTCCTTCTGAGTAAATTACTTTCTTTTTTGATGAGTGTGACAGTTTTTCGATCAAAATTGTGGTCGAATTTATTTCTGTGTATTGACTAGTGCATTTGATAAATTGTGATGTACAAGGTCCTTTTTGTGTTCATAAAATTCTGCATGTTTCCCCAATGTATTGTGAGGAACGGTTTTGGTAATTTATTTTATATATGCCTGCTTCTGAATTATTATTTTTATGGGTGTTTTTACAGCAATTTTCCAACCAATCAGATCAGAGCATTGATAACATCAGATGCGTGCTTTTAGCGTCTTCATGTAAGTGCCAACAGGAACGACGAGAGTACGAATTAAAATACATTTTCAAAATAGAATCATATATTAAAGGATTAAACAGGGATTTAGGCTTCCCCAGAGAATACAAATTCCACAGAAAGTCTTCTGCAAATCCTAACCGTGGCAAATTAGTCAGGCCAAAATTATCTAATTCTTACAATAATACAGCACATGTAAACAACAACAACAACAACAACACTTTTCTATTAGTTTGAGTCCCACTTCATTGTATATTTCTCGTCTCGTTGATAAAGGACACAAAAATCTGACTAAAATCTTTTAGGTTTAATCAAAATCTACTAAATATCACCAGTTTTATTGACAATATTTTTATCATTTTTTTGTCTTTTTATTCCTCAAATGTCATATATATATATATATATATATATATATATATATATATATATATATATATATATATATAGATTGATAATATTAGTGGTTAATATACACATTCATATACAATCATATATCTCTAACATTCGTCCCACACTCTCATACATACACTCTCACTAATTTTATATGTTTTTATTAGATTTGTAACCTGTAGTCGATATTACTTTTGGCAAATTTTCTTGATTACACAGCGGCCCTTTTATAAATGCCCTTAGGTTTTAGTCCCCCCATCTCTCTCCCCACCCCTTTTTCTTTTCTTTTTCCTCTCCCTCTCTCATGTTCTGATCTTTAAGATAATATCGTCTATTGTGTGTGTATGTCACCACAAAATGTATACTCTTTTCCTGTAAATCTTTACGTATTAGACATCCGAGAACATTCATATTTCTCTCACTTAAACTGTCTTTGACTCCCTTCTTTAAAACTTCTCTCTATTAAATTTTAATCCCCCCTTCATCTTTAGACCTTCCTGTTCTTCTCTCGTCTGTTACCCCTCCCTATAGCTTTCATTTATTCTAACATTCGTCCCACACTCTCATACATACACTCTCACTAAATTTTATTTTTTATTCCCGGAGTTGTTTTTTCTGTTTTTTTTTAATTTGTAGGTCTGATGAATTGGATCGTATTTACGATTCCAATGGAATAAAGTATGACCATGGAATATTAGTGTTTAAGCCTTTTTTTATTTATATATATATATATATATATATATATATATATATATATATATATATATATATATATATATATATCCAGGGTGATTGAAAAGTAACTCTCTCGCTTGAAAATACATATAATTTATTAATTAACTATAATTTTTTTTTCAAGAAATGGGTATGAGAGGAAATCGTTTAAGGAGAGATTTTATTTAAAATTCGATATAGGCAACAAATTTAGCTGCCATTTACTCGATCCGCCCAGGAATAGTGTCAACTGAATTCACCAGCAACACTTGTAGCATGAAAAACATAAATTCAGGTATTCGACCTTCAAGTACTTCCAAAGTCTTGGTTTAGTATATTATACTTGCTCCTTTAACCAACCCCAAAGAAAAAAGTCACAGGGTGTTAAGTCAGGACTCCTAGCTGGCCACTCATACATAAAATAGGAGTTACATTTCAATCACCATATATATATATATATATATATATATATATATATATATATATATATATATATATATATATATATATACTTTAAACATTATTTTTAATGGATGGACATATTTAAGTAGACGATCTGATTATTCTTTAAATTTTATTTTATTTTCGTTTACCTACGGATCTAACGATGGTTTCTCCTGCAGAGGTCTAAGGTCGCCTTTTTTTTAAAAAATATTTCTGGAATATTTAGTCTACACAAATATAGGTATCCACTAAAAAAATAATGTTTAATTGTGATAAAAGTATGCCTGATTAATAAAAAAAAAAATTATTTCTTTCTATATGATGGCTACCTATTCGTTGCACGAGGATGGTCACGAAGCATAGCGTTGTGGATGAAGTTCTTGTTTCCAGATCTGTGGAAACTCGATCGTACAAGAGCTATATAATTGTAGATAGTGGCACAACTCTTGGTGGACACTTCGCATGAGACAGACATGATCTAATGACAACGAATAGTCACAATAACGTGAAACCGCCTGCGCCGTATACGACTCAAATAGTCTGTTTTTTTTAAAGATCCAGTTCACCCCAAGCAAGGTAGCAAAGACACAATGGTTTACTGTGTGTGGGAGAAATAGAAAACAGAAACATTACTAAGGAGCGAGAACAAAAGAAGAGTAATCAGGAGGACAGTAGATAGCGATTGATATTGCATTTAAATTTTTCAAGGTTAAACTTGACAAGAAAGCATGGAGCCGAAAGAGAGTTCCACAAGGGTGAAGTGCGAGAAAAGAAATTCTTAACATAGAACTTACGGTTAAATCAAGTCAACTCAACTGTAAAATGATAAGATCTCGTCGAGAGTTTAGTACTGCGCTTAAATTCATAAAATCTACACACCACAGGGAAGTGGACTGAGTGAACCAACTTTCTTAGCAGCTGACCTAGCAATGGATTCAATATAGTCTTTCCACTTCACGTCAGCTGAAAACTTTAGCCCGGAAAGGCGACGAGTAACTTTCCTGGAGGTTAGCATCAGTCATATTAATGGGAGGCAGAGAGGGGTGTCTCAGATTATTAATAAAAAGCAGTTTAGTTTTGTAGGCGTTAAAATTAGCAAACCATTCTTTGCCCCAGTTAACAACAGACTGAAGGTCGTTAATCGTGTCCCAACGATAGGATCCTTGCCATTACACTACCGGGTGTTCTTAAGCATTTCCGTATTTAATTACTGTCCAGACACTGCTTAACTTCGGTGACAGAATGGAGGCCGCTATATTCAGCATAATTTCGATAGTAATACATGCATAAACGATGTCTGTCGACATCTGTTCGTTGTAGCTGAAAGACCATACAAATCAGGCTTAATGACAGTTCCGTATAGGATATAGGTTCAATTCCTGTCGGAGGACTCATATTTTTTACGAAATTACTCGAACATTCAGACCGGTAAATATAATTAATGCTATTTAATTAAAAACAGAGCATTTATTCAAATAAGTGTATCCATAAAATATGTATAAACAATATCTATCTATCTATCTATCTATCTATCTATCTATCTATGTGTGTGTGGTGTGTATATGTATGCTATTGCATACATATAAAATAAATTAAAAATAAAACCTATTAAAAGGCGGAAGAACTCTTGATGAGTCACCGGGCATCTAACTAGAGGTAGTGTCTCAATAAAATGACCGTGGAGAAGGCATCGGGAAACCACCGCACTATTAATTCCAAGAAACCATGGGTTACAAAAATCAAAGATAGGGCTATGTTTTTTTTTTTAAATTTAGAGTTTTCCTTCTCCTAAACTTTTTGACAACAAATGCTACAGATCTATTGAAACCATGATAGATTCATATGTTTCTCAAGGATATTGGAATTAATCTTTCTGCTTTCTTATTCCAAGTTGTTATCCATTATACTATCTGCACCACTATATATATATATATATATATATATATATATATTAAAAAGAACCGACAAGGTCTGTCTGTTTAATTTTTATATTTTTACAATTTTCAGATAAGATGTTGTGCATTGTGATCAAAATTGTGGATAAAGTGTTTGAAGTTTATATGTTGTTGATTTGGTCTAGTACTTTCGATCGTCTCAATAATTTTCTAGAATCGATCTGGTGTCTGTGTGGTAGTTAGAATTCCTTTTTCTGTATACTGATATACTTTGGGAAGCTGGAATTTTGAAATAGTCTAACGTGACATCATGTGTAACGGTTATTGGGGACAAGGCTGCACAAGATAATGCTATTTTTATTTTATTATATTTTATTTACGTTTTTGTTAATTAATTAATTTATTTGTATTTTCTTATACTAATAACATATATGCACACATTAATTATATCATATACACTTCAAAATACCGTCTTCTGTGCTGAATTTAATTTGAAGTGTGCTGTTTATTTTGTATAATAATATCTTCTAGAGTTTCAAGACTCTCTTTCCACCGGGTGCTGTAGAATATTTTGGTAGTATCCACTAATATTTGGCTTGTATTATGTTGATAGTTGTATTTTGATTGTTCATTATGCGGTGGTCGATGTGTGCACGGAGCGCACTGAGTTTCGACAGGTGTCAAGTCAATCTGCTAGAGAGTATGGTGCATGTGTGCCCAAATGTGATTATTTAAGGCTGGTTTTTGATTATTAATGTTGAAGATACAATCGCTCAAGTGACATGAGAATTCCTAGATAATAATATTTTCACATAGTGGCGGGAGGGGGGACTTCCGATGTCCGGTGTTGTTTTGAATAATTAAATTAGATGTTTTAAACTTTTTATAGGAGATGATAAATCTTAGGTGTTTGTTAGGAACGATGAGTGATATATATCTTTGAATAAATTATTACCAACAAGACCGACATGTACCGGTGAATTTAATTATTGCGTAAGTTTTTAAAATGTTTAAATTTAAGAACGCTCTAAATTATTCATAAAGCCGTGTGAGTTAAGATGAAATATGGAGGACGCTAAATGATATAATTAATGCCTAATACACGAAAGTGCATAAATGTTGTTATTGAATTTTTATTTTCTTATACACACACATATATATTACTATAAACGGTACTTACACGTATTTGAGTTGTTATCCAACTAAAAAAACATTTATAGCTTATATATATATATATATATATATATATATATATATATATATATATATATATATATATGTATGTGTGTGTGTGTGTAGGCAGTAATCCCTCTTTTATACAAGTTGCGTTAAAGACGACTGACAAGGTACTACGATTAAGCTTTTTATTTAATTTTTATTGTGTTCGTACAAGTGTTTTCTTTTCTGGACACACAGTGTGTAAAAACTGTCCAACACTTCTGCCTATCCAAACGCTTTCGGCTATTCATTTAGCCAGTATAAGAACGATTATTTATTTTTAACTAAATATGTGAGGTTTTTATGCTTGTGTCTGAAGTTATACGACTGTTTTATTTTCTAAAAACAGTCAGCACATTGTGGCCGTGTTCGAAGTTAATGTTAATGAGTGTTGGCTTTTCCTTTTTGATTATTAGGGCTGCCATTATTTCTAATCCTTTTTTACACGTGGATGAAGCTATTATAATTGTACTTTCTACTAGTATGTTTTGGATGCATTTTGGTAGGTTTTCGTGTGTGTTTAAATTAATCCTAATTGAGCTATGATCGAGTAGGTGCAACGTATGTCGTCTAGATAGACACTTGGTATGGCCAATATAATTATTTATGAATTTGGTTTGATCAGGAATACAGTTGCTTATGGGGTATTTGAACTCGTAAACAATATTATTCTCTTTAATTTTGATTTTGCTGGTGTGTTATTATTTTTGATGATAAGGTTTTAAATTTTTTGTAATAGATAATTAATTTAATTTTCTTATTCTGGTCGACTGGGGTTGTGCATTTCTGTATGATATTTCTAAGAGAAAATTCATCTTGCTTATAGTTAACATGTATTTAGCTTTTGTAGAAGATGTTATTGTTTTTATCTGTATGTTCAGTATTGCTATTAGTTACTTTAGAAAGAAATAGTCTAATCTGGTGGTCGATGAGTTAGTTATGAAAACCACTGTTAATTAGTATCTTTTTTAAATTATTGAGTTCTTTCAGAAAAAAAGTAGACGAGAGGATGAATTCTCGTGTACTCTCTTTAGGATTTTTATTATTATTTTATATCTAAGTGGGCATTCACCCTTAAAAATAAGGTGGCAAGAGTTTCTGTTGGTGGGGTTTTGTATAATGAAGTGGTCAATGTGTTATTAGTGAATTCTACGAGAATGTCTAAGAATGTGAGTTTATTTGACTAAGTTCATAGTTAAAGTTAAGGAGAGTTTCTTTTGAATGTGGTTTTGAAGTTATCAATTTCTTCTTTGTTTTTCGCTAAAATAAAAATATTGTTTTCATAGCGGACATATATTTTGGGTTTAGTATGTTTTTAAAAATGTGTCTTCTACGTGGGACATGTAGTAGTTGGAGAAGAATGATCAGAGTAGATTTCCCATACTAATATCTAGTTTGGGTGTTGATATTGCCATTATGGTCGTAGAAAGGAACTTATGTTGTACAGGAATTCAATAAGTTTTTTGGATATTTAGTTTGATGGATAGAGCTGGAATGGAATGATATCAACACACAGAGTTAAGGATTGTGTTAATGGTTTCATCGACAGGGCCATTTGTAAATAAATTTTTAACGTCGAGTGACGCTAAAATACCTTAGTTTGGTTGTATTATTTTTAGAATTTGAAGGAATTCAGGAGTTGATGTGATGCTATAAATGGTAGGTAGATCTAGAATAATGATATCGTTAAGGAATTTTTACTTGTAGATAGCTGTCGGGAACTTTGAAATGAAGTTCGTAATGGGTATCCGGGTTTATGTATTTTTATATTTCCGTATAGGTATCTTGGTTGGTAATCTCTGATGATTTTGTTGAGTTTCAAGGAACATACGTCGGCATTGTTTGATAAATTTGTTGACGGATCTTTTTAGAGTCTCCGTGGTGTTTTTATTTAATTTAGTAAATTTAGATCGATCATCGATGATGTGTTATAATATTTTTTTTATAATAATCCGCTTTGTTCAAAATTACGTATGTGTTAACTTTGTCGGCTAGTCTGATGACGATATTAGAGTTGTTTTTTAATATTTTTTCAGCAGTTTTACTGGTAGAATATTTTTATGGTTATTGTGAGTAGAGCAGTCATTTAAGCCATCTGTCTTGAGAAGGTCTCTTCAGTCTAAATGAACTGTTATTACTCCGCCGGCCCCAAGCTGGGATAGTGACTGCTGCGGAATTTCAGTTTCAGTCTTCTTTGCGAGGAGGTCAAATTTTGGTTGGTGATAACAATTTGTCCATAGATTTAGGAATTCCTTCTTGTCTTATGCTAATTTATGACTGGATAGGTTTAGATATTTATCCATGCTTTTGGTTAGTAGAATGTTTCCTTGGTATAGTTTACAAAGCTTTTTTGTAATTATTTGTCGGTGTGTAAGTGGGTCTTCGTTAATACTTAGGGTGATGTGGTACCGTGCTTTCTTATATTCGGATTTGGTGAAGGTGGTTTTAGTATTTCGCTATGTTTTTGGATTTCATTATTTAAATGTTGGATGTCATTTTTAGCTGTTTTAATTTGCCGTAAGAGGAGGACTTTTCTAAATGTTGTAGTGTTACCTCCCTTGTTGGCTGTCGGGTAATGTATTTAGATAATTGTGTATTTGAGCAACGATTCCTCTTTTACACAAAGACAACTGACAAGGTAACTGCAATTACTTTTGAACGTTTTTTACACACTTTGCGCCCCTCAAGAAACTTGTACTAATACAAGAAAAATTAAATAAAAAGCTTAATCGCAGTATCTTGTCAGCCGTCGTCAACAAAACTTTATTACTTAAGTTTTATATCTGCATACACTCTATCTCTGATATTGAGCACTTTATTCCATAAATATAGCACACCTTAAAACTAATTTATATATATATATATATATATATATATATATATATATATATATATATATATATATATATATATGTATGTATACATACATGATTAATACAAATATAAAATTTATCATTAAGTTGATTGATGTTATATTCAAAACTCTGACTACAAAGTTATGTAGACGAACCTTTTTGTAATCGTTCGGTCCACTCGTCAGAAGGTTTCAGAAATTGACTGCCGATTTTTCATTTTCGTTATTTTTATATTAATTTAAAGTATTATTTATGCTCTATTTATTGGTGTTAGGTTTATTTTTTATTTTGTGTGTGTGTGTGTGTGTGTGTGTGTATGCGTGAGTGTCTATCTATCTATCTATCTATCTATCTATCTATCTATCTATCTATCTATCTATCTATCTATCTATCTATCTATCTATCTATCACTCCCTTCTCTGTTTCTCTGCAAAATATTCCTAGATTGTTAGAATAATTCTTAATTAACGAATACAAGTTTGACTAATTAACCCATAGCAAGGGGAGAAGAGGTGGATTCATACATTTACCAAGGCTATTTGCATTTGCGCGTTAGGAAATACAACAATGCCCTCGGGAATTTGAACTCGGTTTTACTATTTCCAATTCGAACCATTATATCACCCGCATATCCAAGCTTACTGCACCTAATATTCCCGAGTAGTCACTCCTGTAGATACTAACCAGGGTTGACGATGCTTAACTTACGTGATCGTACGAGAACCACCGTTTTAACGTGATATGGTAGTAAGAATATATATAACAATATCAATAACTTCATATCTCGCACCTCTCACCTGTGGAACTCCTTTCCCTATTCCAGTTTCCCTGAGAGCTATAATCTCCAACTATTCAAATGTAATGTCAATCGACCATCTCCAGTTGCTTTGTTCTATCCACTATCCTTCTCCTCATCCTTTCCTCTATCACTCCTATCTGATCTTGCTCCAAATCTTCTGTAACCCCTTGCGTCCTAGTGGCTTCCCGCCTTGCTTGGGGTGAAACGCTTAAAAAAAAACAAAACAAACTATCCTTCCTGATACCGCGGTTGCTAACAATTTAATACAATCAGGCAGTAAACTGAATTTTCTATCCCAAGACGCTCTTATGTACATAAACATGCCGCTGATAAAGGGTAGAAAAGAGGAGGCGGGTAAGGAGGAAGAAAATTTGAATAAAATAGTTTAAATAAAAAGTTTTTAGAAATGACTGGTTTTTAAGTAAACGGTAAAGTGTTTCGGCTAAATACATATTTAAGGGAGGATTGCTGTGGCACACATTGAAAATAATAAAGTAATTAAAAGTAATTAAAAATATCTCTCAGTATCAAAAACGATGGGGGAAACGAGGAGCGGTTATATTGCAACGTTTTAACTCTTATCATCAAAGAAGTAACTAAATGATATCCGAATTAGTATAACTAGCTGAAGTTGCGAATATTGAAGACGTTATTATATCATATTTCACGTGGCAAGGAAAAGATAGCCTCGTGACAGTATCTTGAGAACTATTCCTGTCACAAAACTAAGCATTCGTATCTTATCACAAACAAAATGTTCTATTTTGTTTCAGAGAACAAGACAAATTTCTCATCTTTTCTCGATCTTAATGAAGGGCAAAGGAAAAAACATCGACTATCATTCACCTAGACGTACTCGTAAAGAAACAAAAAAAAATGAACAGACTTGTAAAGAAACAAAAATAAGACGAATAAATAAATTAATAAAAGTGGTCATTAGCCAAAAAATTCACTCTAATGTAGATATATATTTAAAATTCTAACATAATACCCGTAAAAAATAACAGGTTTTTCTTTTTTGTTTTTATACCTAACTTATATGTAGGAAAAGGATATCTGTTCTCGCTGCTCAGGGTTAAATCGATATTATGTTGGGTCAGAATATCTGTGCCCAATGCCTACGATCAATTTGCCATTAACTGCTCTTCTATCTGTACTCAATTCCTTCGTCTTCATCCTTGGATCAGATATTTGTACTCAGTGACTAGGATCAAATTTTCATTCGCTTTTCTTCTATCTGTACTCACTGCCTGAAATAAAATTTTAATTCATTCCTCTTCATCCTTGGATCAGAATATCTGTACTCAGTAACTAGGATCAAATTTTCATTCACTTTTCTTCTATCTGTACTAACTGCCGGAAATAAAATTTTAATTCATTCCTCTTCATCCATGGATCAGAATATCTGTGCTCACTGCCTACGATCAAATTGTCATTAGCTGCTATTCTGTCAACTCACTGTCTAAAATAACAATTTCATTCCTTCGTTTTCAGCCTTGCATCAGACTAACTCTGCTTACTCTCTATGCTCAAATTATCTTTCGCTGCTCTTCTATACGGGTTCTGTATCTAAAATAACATTTTTACTCCTTCGCATTCAGGCTCTGATCAGGGTACTTGCCTTCACTGCCTAGGATCAAATTGACATTCCATTGTCTTTTGGTTCGGCTCATTGTATCTGCTCTCAAATTATCATTTGTTGTTCTGCATAGGCCCGGCGTATCTGTGTTAACGAGCTCGGAACAAATTATCATTCGCTCGTCCTTTACCTAGGATCAAAATATCTGCGCTCACTGCCCAGCATAAAAATGTCATTAGTTGCTCTTCTACCTAAGGCCCGAGTATCTGTATTTACTATGATAATATTGTCATTCGCTGGTCCTTATCCGAAGATCAACTCAGTAACTGCGCGCTCAGCCTAACTTCGTCTTATCAATTTAATATTACCCTGCTGTTCAAGTAGCTGATCGCAGGTGTAATGGATACGTTGTTTACGGATTACATTTAGACAAATCGTTCGAATCATTGTAGGATTCACTTGTTTACCGCTAATACAAATGCTTACGGTTAAAAAATTCTACAAGGAAATCTCGTGTATAATACGCTCCAATATTTTAGGATTATAGCACCTATATCCCACAGACGAAGCGTTCAAAGACTCTCGGAAATCTATCGGTATTTCCATAGCAAGCGTTATACACACCTACCTTCAGTGGCTTTCGTGCCTTGTATTGAGTTATAGTATAAAAATCAGATGTTACTATTTCGTTAATATAATTGGCGATGAGAATACAAAATCTTATCATTCCCGAAAATGCTGGGTTTGATCTCTTTGGCTTTGATTTGGATGAAGATTCGCAAACAATAGGTTTTGTAGGTGCTACATTTAACTTCAGTTAAGTATTTTTTAAAATTTTTTTCGGTTCATATGTTCCAAAAATAGGAATTTATATAGGTCATTTTACACAGTATTTAGATCAAATGCACAGGATTGTACCAACAGAAATGTAACAAGCTTGCAGCGCAAATAAGCTCACTTTCATGACGTCAATGTTTGACACGAACAACATGGAAGCAAACTAAAAACTTGAAATCTATAAGAAAACAAAAAAACAAACACCAATTACTGTATATACTCGAGTATAAGCCAACTTCATATATGCTTTTTAACCCCCTTCAAAAGAATTACCTTTGTATATATTGTAGTCGATTACCAGGAATTTTTAACTTCTTCAAAAGAATTAACTTTGTATAGTGCCATCAGTTACCGAATAGCATGATTTTTACCTCTTCAAAAGAATTACCTCTCTATAGTGCGATTCCCCTATTTTGTGTCTAAAAAACTGATCATAAAACCCCGCACTATTTTCGACTCTATATGCTAAATGCAATGTTTGGTTAGTGATTTAATCTCTTTGTTGCACATTAATTACTTTGGGTTATATATTATAGTAACAATAGATGGACTCTCTCTTCGTATTCGACGTATGAGCAACCAAAAATTTAGCAAATAGAAAGGAACAGTCGGACTACCAGCACATATGATTTTGGTTATAGCGGTGAAGGCTTGTGCCCAATAAAACACATTTTTTGGAAGAACTTAATACAAAAACGTATGGTGTCACATAGTCATGAGGTACACTTCTTCAGGCTTTGTATTCTGAATCGTCATTCTATTAGACTGATTGCCAACGAAGGCTAAAGAACACAGGCTGCCTTAATTTTTAAGCCATAGCGAGTAGGAGGAAGAAGGGTATTTGCACGCAAGTGAAAGTAAGCAACACGACTGGAATTCGAACTCGGCCCTCTGATTTCTCATTCTATTACACCACTCCACAAGAATGGGGGAAATAATAACCATAATACGGATAAAGACTCCTATGAATGTATGCAAAATTATGTAACTTAAGATATGTGAAAACAGAATTTTGTAAATAAAAATTCTAAACAGATATCTATAGTAATAACTATTACTAAT
This sequence comes from Acanthosepion pharaonis, assembly GCA_903632075.3. Taxonomy (NCBI): domain Eukaryota; kingdom Metazoa; phylum Mollusca; class Cephalopoda; order Sepiida; family Sepiidae; genus Acanthosepion; species Acanthosepion pharaonis. The sequence goes on from CAHIKZ030005559.1 coordinate 644,260, forward strand.
AATTATTAATAATATGACTTATTTTAGTAATAACCAAATCTAGCCGTGAGTAACATTAATTTGGCGAAACATTTAGTCGATTTACTTTAGCATCGTGAAATTCTGAAATGTTCTTAAAACTACATAAGATATTCATTAAAAATACATTCAAATTAAGCTACAGTTGCACAAGTAATTTAAATACAATAATAAAAATACAAAATAACAGAAACCTCAAAACCAACGAGTAAATAATACGAGTAATTTATGTAACCGTAGAAATAAAATTAGATGCCCATTAAATGGAGCTTGCAAAACAGAATCTATTATTTATAAAGCAGAAGTAACAAATATAAATGGTCAAATTAAAGCATATATGGTGCAATCACACATTGACTTTTAAGCTACCAAGCCTTAGATACTCCACCAAACTTGCCAGTCACATGTGGAATTTAAAAGAAAAAAAAATAACAGAGATCCGGTCGTAAGGTGGCTAATTTTAAGAAAGGTAAAAACATATAAAAATTGCAATCTATGCCAATATGAGAAATTAGCAATTATGACATTCCCGGATCCCCCCAAAATCTTTTAAAACAAAAATCAGAAATTTTAAGCCCTTGAACTCATATAAAACAATTTTTATTAAATGAATATGAAGCCGGTTAAAACAATCTAAAAAAAATCACTGTTAATCTGCTGCCCCTCTCCCCATGCTCCATAACAATTATATATTTGATTTCCCTTTTACTGCATACATTTATAATACATTTGTATTCCTGTCTCTTTCTATTTTTGCTTCACCTCCTCTTCCACCCCGTCCCCATTATACCAAAAATCCTGTCTTTCAGTCATCATAGGCCTGTTATTTTTGAAAGATAATTATGCAGTGTTCTTTTTTGAAATAAAGTGTTAAAGTAGTCATTTTAAAAGTATCACCCGAAGAGACCGCCAGGTTGAAACTGTGGTCGAGTATTTTAATTGACCTCCTGATTTTTAAATATATATATATATATGTGTGTGTGTGTGTGTGTGTGTGTGTGTGTGTGTGTGTGTGTGTGTAAATATTAAGTTTTAACTTAATTAAAGTGATAAACAATATTCTTTTTAAAGTCAAAGTAACTTCTTACCTTGGCTTTCTCTAGTTAACAGTGAAAGAGAATTTCACTATTCAATATTCGATCAGAGCCAAAAAATTTATAGCTAATAATAAGAAACTTAAATTTAAAAAATGTGTATGTGTGTAGATTTTACGGCGACATCACGTTGAAACACCTGTTATCGTACGATCGCCGAAGTTAAGGAACGACGAGTCTGGCCAGTAACATAGTTGAGTGACCGCTTTGGAATACCTGGTGCTTTGGAATATCAAGCGGATGTGCAGGTGGTGCAATGCATACTGGATCGGAATTTTTAATCAGAGAGACGATTTCCAATTCAAGTTGGGTTCGTTATAGTCACTTACTCGCAAATATCCTTGAGAAAGGCATGAATCCACCTCTTCTGTCCCAGCTATAGTTTAATTATTAAAACTTGTATCACTAAACTATTATGATCTCCCAAATAATTCTTACAGTCTAAAAATGTTTTTTGGCTTCAAATAATCTGCAAAGGGGTGATAAGCCGTAAAAAACGAATCAATCTATCAATCAATCAAAACTTAACATGCGTGGGGGGGGGTGCCAGAAACCCTGTAGAAACCGCTTCTGTCTCACCAGTCGCAGGAAAACCCATCAGCAACCTGAAAAGAATTTATAAAACAGGCCCTGTGCAAAACAGTTTCATTTGCTGTCTCTGCGATAAGTATTTTTAGGATTTAAACTCCTACATTTTTAAGGTCAATAAGCGAAGCACAAGCAAGTAAGATACACCTACAAATAAATCTTACTAAATTCAGTAGATATGAAAATCTGTTTTTACAATTCTGTACAAATACTGCCCCAAATTAAATAAGTGGTTTCTGGAACCTAATTCGATATAACAAGTCACGGGATGTGCTCTCTACTATGTCCGCGCGACTGAGCCCCAGATGACCTGGAAATAGGTCATGATCGAGTTACAGAGTGCATTCCCGTGCAAAACTCAGATAGGATTCGTGAGCCGAGCACCGGCTCTCAAATAGCGATAAAAACAGCTCTTCAGTAACAGTCAGCGACCAGATCTGTAACGACACACTCAGTAAAGGACACTCAACGAACCAGAAAAACTCTCGATAACATAGACACATGTACAAGTGATGATTTTTCTACATACACGACGACAGTAAGTCTTGTCCCTCTTTTTGTTCACTGTGTTTTAAAATTACTGCTATCGCACGCAGTCAGCAGTCACACATATTTCATTAACGTGTGCTTCGCACACACACACACACACACACACGCATACATACATATAAACACATACACAAACACATTGGTGTACCATATCACTTGATTTCTTCACTTGCAACAAAAACATAACGAAACTGTGCAGACTCATTTGCAACAAATAATTTCGAACAATCGAACAATTGGTCTGTTCATGGCCAACAACAAAAGAACGTTCATTTTTAAAATGTAAATACGTATATCTGGCTCTATAAATACATGTATCTGACTGAATAAGTACATCTACCTGACTCTATAGATGTCACTGTCATATTTAGCTTGGTCTTCCTTTTCTGTGAAAAGCACTTCTTCACGTTGTATAAAAAATGTGTTGTATTTGTGAACACGACACCCAAATTATTTTGCTCCGAAAATCCGGCTAGACTGACCCCACAAATTACAAGTCCCTTGCTGGCCGTTGGTCTTGACGAGGACCGTCATTTTTCGAACATCGTAGATGGGCTATACAAAATGACAAAGAACTTTTACCAGATACCAGAAATCACAACATTTGAGTACCTTCAACTTCAGCAACTACTAAAATGGTTAGCACTTGTTTCTCACAACAGAAAATCATGACATAATCAAGATGTTCACGTTACATGCTACTTCAAAGAAAAGTTGAGAAAGGAAAACCCCATCAATTCTGGTAACAGTGGTAATAATTACTGGAACTGAGAAACCTATTTCTCAGAAAAAATTCTTTTAATAGAAAGATTTTATAAATTTTAACCGACAGTAACCCTGGCTGTTTGGCGAATATTTCTCCCTAAGAAAATGACGAATGTTTCTCCCTAAGAAAATGGCTGATATTATCCACGCCACAAATTAAAATGGGGAATTCTCTTCTGACCTCTTGCTTTCCAATCAAATGTTATTTTCAAAAATTTAAATGCAATGTCAATCCTTAGTGTTTGTCTTCTTAATTCCTGTTCTTTTATTGTTCTCTCTCCTTAATAATGGTTTTCTTTTTCTTACCTTCTTTCACACTTAGTTATCCTTGCTTTATTGCCTTGCTTGGGGTGAAATGTTTCAAAGAAAAACCTACACAATTCATGCCACTTGTCGTTTGTCTGGTTGGTGAATGCTCTATTCGTCATTGTAATAATGAATATAGATTGCGAAACATTGGTGTTTCTACAAGCAGAAACCAAACACTCGTTAATAATACGAGTATAATGAAAAACATTAAATATCATTAAAAGGCTTCAGGTTCTTTAAAAAGTTATCCTAAAATTTAAAATCCTAGAATAAATTATATTTTCCTTCAGTTTGAGCACTTAGATTGTATCTATTAAGCATCTGATGCCAGCGAATAATTCTGACCAGGGAATTATTTCCCTTATGTGTTGCCATACATAAGCGCAACAATGACAAATGTAAAAAAGAAATATGTAAAAATCAAAAGATGTATAAAACAACTATCGTCCATATTTTTCTTCTTGTTTATGTATTTGATAATGGTCCACAATGGCCAGATCTGAAAAATATGAAACATATTTACAATCACTGAAACCAGAAATGTGTTGTTGGTTTGTACATTAATAAGAAAGTTAATTAAAACATTAAAAACATAATTTCTTTTAAGGGATCTTTAACGAAACATGTATTAACAAAGGATTGCTGACAGCACCTCCATATATATATATATATATATATATATATATATATATATATATATATATATATATATATAAATAAAAAGAAAGAACAATAAGATATATAATCCGGTGTTCTTATTGATATTTTTTTTTTTTATAAAATAGTTCTTAATAATAAGTATATATATATATATATATATATATATATATATATATATATATATATATATATATATATATATATATATATATATATAGTTTACTGTTACCAGCAAGCAGAAATATTTCTTTTCCTGATGATGGCCATTTTGGACGAAACTAGTCGAGGAATATAAATGAAATAATAAAAAAAACGAAAGAATATTAATCTACAACCCAGTGTATCTGAAGATTTTAATATTTTTTTATTGTTCATATATATATATATATATATATATATATATATATATATATATATCCAAATATATATGTATATATATAATCCAAATGTCAAAGAACGAAAAGAAATTCAAACGTTCATAACATTAATTTAAAAAAGGCCTCAATACAAGAGTAGAACATGTTCTAATGTAACAGTTAATAATATATATATATATATATATGTGTGTGTGTGTGTGTGTGTGTGTGTGTGTGTTTGTGTGCGCGAGCGCGTGTGTGCATAATCAATAAATATACCTGTAGCGATAAATATTCATCTTTGTGCTCAAATATTGATTGCGGTATCGATCTGCACTTATTGGTTGGTAAACTTAAAGGTTTAGATCAGTGAGCGTTCATGAATTCTCCTGGTGCTATCAACAAGAATTGTCTTAGGAATATCGTTCTGGAAATGAAGAGACTAGAATCTGTGACATCCAAAATGGTCATGATAATATCAACCGTTTCCTTATGAGGAAACATTCGGCGTTCATTGATCGAACAGGCAGTGCTACTGTCGCTTGAAATTTATAAAATCTTTCAATGAAAACAATGTTTTTGTTTGGAAAATAGCTTTCTCAAGTCCACTATGTGTTATCGCTCTTTCCAGTAATTATGTGGTTTCTTTTCGAACTTTTTGTTTGAAGAAGTGTGGAACGTCAACATCTTGATGATGCCATTATCTTTTCTTCTTGTTACATATGTCATTCATTTTAATTGTTGCTTCTGTTTAAAATACTCACGTGATGTTGTTTCTGTTATTTGGTGACGTTATGTGTTTACGATTCCGGAACGCTATTCCACGAGCTTTGAATCAGTATGGTCCCCTCTACGACTAAAAATTTAATTCATTCGAAACCATTGTTAATCATTAAAACGGTTCTACAGAGCTGGCGGTTTATATATTTGTTATATAGGAATAAAATGTCGCGGCGACACTTGAGTTTGAACATAGATCGCCAGTGAGTAAACACAGACGATCCCATTATTGAATTAAGTAGACCACGTGACCATAGAGGAAACGTATAAATAAGAAGTTGCGTGACGTCTAGATTAATATCTATTCCTACTCTATCCCCTATTACTATACGGACCGCTATTCTCTACACTATTCACTATACTTTTTCTCTATTCAAATCACTATACGGATTACTATTCGAGCGAGAATTATCGAGCAAGTTCTATTAGTACTAGTGCTATTCGAAGGCGTCTAACACCAGTATGGTTTAACGGCATTACTATAGTTGTATCTGCGATTACAAAGGCTCTACTACAACGAGCATTAAAAAAGTGACAACGAGTATTCGTTGACATTACCAAAAGTGTCAAACGAGTGTTCGTTGATATCACAAACATATTTCTGAATGATTTTGGTGTCATGTTAAGACATCCATATAAAATCTCGACCTAGCGATTTAAGAAAATATTGTCCATAAAATACTCGTAAGAAAAACTTTCCACCTCCAGTAGATGACGCAAATCATGTGAATTAAGAATGTCAGGTATTAATCGTTTTTTTTTACGGCTCCATATATGGTTGGGGGATAAAATTATTGTTCTAGTCAGTCAATGAAAAATGATGTAAAGGACAAGACTTATGAAGATTATATTGCGACTTTAAGCGTTATATCCACTTGATACAAATGTTTGAGTAGATATCGTTTTTTATTTTTTTTTAAATCTATGTCTAATGGGCTGAACGTCTGAGAGTCACAATAAAAAAAAACAAAAAACAAAAAACAAAAAAATAAACGTCTTCCCGATAGTGTTCAGTTCTGTGTCCATCTTGTAGGGGAAAACAGCGTTTCAGCAGGTCGCCTTTTCAGATCGCTCAGCCATGGAAGACTTTGAGAGTCAGGCAAATTTCAATTTCCCTATTTACGAAATGCACAGCTCCTGTTCACAATACACGTGCGTGCGCACACACGCATATCACACACAAGTGCGTGCGCACACACGCATATCACGATATTGAGTCTCCCTCCCACTGGGGCAACATGTGACACAAGGTCGGTTTTTTATTGTGGGATTCCCGAGCCCGTGGGCTCGGCCCCAAAATATGCCCGTTTGAACCCGTATAAACGGGTTCGGGGCCGGTTTTACCTCCCCGAAGGAGACTCCGCCCTTCGGCGTAGCCTCCTTCGGGTTCCTCCCGCCCGTAGGAAGAGAGTTCAACCGAACAGTCGCTCAGAAAGTACTGGGTCGACACACGCATATCACACACACACACACACACACACACACATATATATATGCACTTAGGTGCCTAATAGAAGAGAAATGTTTATTCTTTTGAGAAAATTGAAATACACACACACACGCACGCACGTGCACACACACACACACACATATATACGAATAAAAAGACGAGGCTTTTACATTTGAGAATGTTCATGAATATTCATCAGGTAGTTGAAAGATCAGTCAAAACATGTGGAGGCCCAACAGTGCCATAATTCAAATTCATAATTCAAAGTCTTGTAAAAAGTAAGCGACAAAATAAATCCTACAGATAAGGAATTTTAACGTTTTCCTTATACGGAATACGCCAGCGGCTGGGAGAACTCAATTCAAGTTACTTGAAGAGTAATGCTTAATAACAGTAGGAGCCGCTGTTTTTTTTAAAACTCCTTTCCCTAGAGAGCTATATATAGTCATCCACAGACAGAGTGTTTCACTGTATCACAGCTCCTTAGTGTGGCTAGGAGACTCAGAACAGATGAGTCATTCGTTGCCGACTAGTAGAAGGAATTTTACGTGATCATGTTATACTGTTGGCGGAAAATGAGTGGTACAAGCGGTTTAAGGAAAGGCCCAAAGATGTGCATGATAATATGAATTGATAGCGGAGTTTGTGGGAATTGATGGCAGAACAAGTGCAAATAGGGAGAGTAAAGGTTAATGCTTACTCAGAGCAACAGAGATTTGTGGAGAGACATGATTGCCCATGCCTAGAAAGAACGCCGCACAGAAAATAATAATATTTATAATTATGTGGCATATATAGACACTTTAGGGTAATTTAATATCGAGCTCAGCCCATTGAGCATAATGGTGAGTTTGATTCTCACCGGGCGCCTTTTGATGGGTTCTCACACTCAATGCATAACTATGAGTGCTATAATAGCATATCTACATACACGTTAAATTAATCTGAAGTGATTGCCTACATTCTGTAATTTATATCCTTTGCATAAACATTTTGTCAATGCTCCCCTGTCAAATTAACCTCCCAGTGTCTCCTTTTAATATAACAGAGCCCACAAGTGGGAAAACATTGGTTTAAACGGACTTCTTTTTTTTTTACATATATTAGGAACATTTATTTTGCTTAAATCTCATATTTTCTTGACTTCACACTAGGGATTGTAAAATTTACAGCAAATTTCACAGAAATTTTCAGTTTCCGAAATTATACTTTATAATGAGAGTTCAGATTCCCGGGAAAAAAAGCTAGCTCTCTATTGGGGGACTCTGTTCTGTTGAAAGAAGGCACTGGGATTTTTTTTATAACGTTTAAAGGGCGGTGAACATACCCAGTGGGTAATGGTTATTTATCCATTTTTTTTTTATCAAATTTTCAAAAATTATTCAATATTGGCTACAAAATTAAATTTCTGAAAATATTTTAAAGCTGTGCGAATCTAGCAAACTTTTCTTCACTGCTTTTCCAACTACCTATATGGCTGAATGTGATTTCAACGCAGTTACACAATTTCTTACTAAACAAAGAAACCTCCTGGAAATTACAAAACGAGGAAATCTACGATTATTTCGAAGCAACATGGAGCCTAGAGTAAGAGACTTAGCCAGTAAGCACCAAAGTCGACCATCGCATTGAAAACATTGAGATAAAATATTAAACAAAAGGGAATTTTTTACCATTTTAATCATTGTCATTTATAATAGAAATGAAAACACTATTAAAATTATTTTTGCTCTGACACCTAAGTATTATGTTATGAAAAATGAATTCAGTATAATATTCGAAATTTAATTTGGCGGCGGGGGTGGTGTTATGACAAAAATATTTGTGCCCAAGGGAAGCGCTGATTGATAAAAATTTGGGAAACATTGCTTTAAACTGACGCAAAGAGGATATCGTTCAAATTGATGTCTTTTTTATATTATATATTATGACAGTTTTGCTAAAAATTCCTATTTTCTTGATTTCAGACAAAAACTTGGAAACTTTCTAAAATATTTCAGTGAAACTTCCGCTTTCTTAAATTATACCTTATAACTATAGTTTAGATATATGGGGAAAAAAGATGTCCGTTTATCACATATATAAAAGTTAACATGATGTTACAAAAAGAAATACAAAGTTTAAGCAAAATGGCCGCCATATATGGAAAAAAAGAAGGCGTCTTTTTAAACTGACGAAGGAGGATACAAGTTAAAGAATGAATTTAAATAAATAAAATAAATACGAATCAGACTATTGTCCACGCAATCGTTAAACTAAGAGTTCTTTAAATAAATCAGGGCTAAATTTAGTGTCTGGTTGATATTTCCTCAGCAAATGGATTACTGGAGGTAAAACTGATCAGCTTATTTGTTTACGAAAGTCTCTAAATCAGGGTAAGAGATTTCGAATATTATTGTGAAATATTCACTTTGTTATTTTTAAAATCAGTTAAATGGAATATAAGTTGTGATTGATTGTAGCTTTTTAAAAGTAACAATCAATAAAAGGAACATTTTTCCTTTTTCAACAGTGACCGTTTTTATCAAAGAAAACATAAGATTATATTAAGCTAACTTCCTCGAGTATTTTAATGACAGAGCGCTTTCGAATAAAGCTCCTCGTTTTAATACGATTACGCCAACATAACTTTAGAAATGGTATTTTAAAGACATTTTAATGGTGTTTGATTCAGTTCGGAGTGAATAGATAAGAAGGTTGGAGAAAGTGAATAAAACAAAAAGAAATGTTGAGGGGAAAAAAAAGGAAAGTTGAGGACAGAGATAAAAAATATATTAAAGAACAGGGAAAGACAGATAAAGAAAAAACAAGAAGAAAGAAAGAAAGAAAGAAAGAAAGAAAGCAAAAGTAGAGAAAGATAAAATAAGACGAAAAGAAAGAAAAATAGGTAAGAAAAGTGGCAGATATATGAGAAGCAATAAGAAAGAAATAAAGAAAAAAAGAGACAGAAATGAATAATAGGAGAAAATAAAGAAAAAGAGATAAGGAAAAGGTAGCTATACGAGAAGAAAGAAAGAAAGAAAGAAAGAAAGAAAGAAAGGAAAAGCAGAGAAAGAAAACATGTTGAAAGAAAACGTGATAAAGAAAATAGCAATTGTCTATATTTCTGAGATGAGGTATTATGTACATTATTTACATTATTCGGACTATTGTCCTCATCTTTGTCTCTATATTTATTACAACGTTTCGGCCGTTCAGTATCTGTCTATATTTCTGAGATGAGGTATTATGTACACTATTTATATTATTCGGACTATGGTTCTCATCTTTGTCGCCATATTTATTACAACGTTTCGAAACGTTGTAATAAATATGGCGACAAAGATGAGGAAAATAGACCGAATAATGTAAATGGTGTAGAAAATGGCAAGTATATGAGAAGCAATAAGAAAGAAAGAGACAGAAATAAAAAAAATAGGAGAAAATAAAGAAAAAGAGATAAAGAAAACGTAGATATACGAAAATAAGTAAATAAGTAACTTTGTGAGAAGAAATAAGAAAGAATGAAAGAAAAAAAAATCAGAGAATGATAAAAAGAAAAGAAAGTAAATTGATATGGAAAGGGGTAGGCAGTCGAGACAAAAGAAAGAAACGCAAAAAATGATAAAATAGTTTGAAAAAGAAAAACGAAAGGAAATACATGGCAAATTGTAGATATTCAGGACGAGTGCGTTAGGGCGGTAACAGTAATGATGTATCTAGGGAAAAATATCTTAATCAGGCGCTTTTCCGTCAACTAAACTAGTTGCCACGCCAGGGCAAGAGAAACACAGTCTGCCTGCTATTTTTTAAGTCATAGATGGAGGAAAATGGATTCATGCCTTTATCAATGACATTAGGGAAAATTGAACGACAAGGAATCAAGCGACATTTCAACGCGACTCGCCATTTTCACTTTACGCGCCAGTAAAAAGTTACGCTGTCATAACATCGAAGTAGGTATTTGAGAAAATAAATAAATATACGAATAAAGAAAGGAAGGTAAAATAGAGGAAAATAACGACATTCGGAAAAATAAAAGAAGAAAAGTAAGGAGAAAAGAAGAAAGTAAGGAAAAGAGATTCCCAGGAAAATAAAAAAAAAAAAAAAAAAAAAAAAAAGAAAGAAAAGAACAGAGTGAATAAAAGAAAGGAGAAAAATTATAAGTTACTAGCTTAAACGCCGCCTTATCGGGCGGCATTTAAGCTAGCTCTTGCGGATATCTTTTCATTGGGCCTTCGGCTTGTTCAGGAGGTTGAGTGTCTTTAAGTCCTTGTATATTCTCAACATTGGAAGCTCTCCTGACTCTTGTTTGATCTGGGTTTTCATTTGCACCCGGCTTTCTTTTCCTCGCTGCTGCCTTGGCTCTTTTCATTGCAATTTGATCCTCTGTTAGATTTAGTATATTGAGAGGCATACTGCTGCCGTATGCGATATGCAACAATAAACTACAGTAGAACTCAAAATTGATAGCTGCATTAATATTTAAGCTTGCCTTTGAAAAGTTCAAAGATAATTATTCTGCCTTCATTTAATTTAAAGACAATTTGATGTACGTAGATCCTTACTTTCCGTACAAACAATTATTTTTATTTTATTGGTGACTTTCGCTGGATTTTGCAATTACTTTTAATTATTCCCAAATTTATTTCAAAGTTATAAAAATTGTTAAGAATTAGTCGCAAAAAATCACGTAAAAATCGCCGAAAACAATCACAGTAATGAAAACTTGGCGATCCAAACTTTCAGGATTGTGGATCCGGATCCATCCGGGAATGTTTTTTAATTTGCTCAGCCTGATTCTCAAATGTTGGGCTACAGCCTCTGGGAGAAAAGTGAAAAAGTGTGACACACTGACATTCACATTCATTTATATAGATAAGAGAGAAAGAATGGAAGAAAGAAAATATGAAAGAAAGTAAATAAGTAAGTAAAAAAGAAAGAAAGAAAGAAAGAAAGAAAAGTAGAGAAACAAAAAATGCTTTTCTCTTGACATATTTATATGGCGTAAAAAAGACTAAAAGTTGAATGAATACATAACTATTAAATTGGTTATATAAAAAGAAGATAGAACATTAAGAAATTAAAAAGAGAAAAGAATGAAAAGAAAACGAGAAAGAAAGAAAGAAAGGAAGAAAGAAAGAAAGCGTGAAAAAAATTGGCAAGAAGGTAAAGAAGAAAATGGATGGAAAATGAGAAAAAGAAAGAAAGAAAGAACAGGTGGTAAGAAAGTAAAGAAGAAAAATAGGAGGAAATGATAGAGAAAGAGAGAAAAGAGGAAGGAAAGGAAGAAGCAAAGAAAGAAAGATGATAAGAAAGTGAAGGAGAAAAATAGAAGGAAAATGAACAAGAAAGAAAGAAAGAAAGAAAGAAAGAAAGAAAGAAAGAAAGAAAGTAATATGGTAAGAAAGTAAAAGAGAAAAATGTGAGGAAAATGAAAAAGAAAGAAAAGATGGTAAGAAAGTAAGAGAGAAATTTGGAAGAAAATGAGAAGAAAAAAAGAAATATAGAAAAAAAAAGAAAGAGAAACAAAAAATGGTAAGAAAGTAAAGGGGAAAAATGGATGAAAAATGAGAAAAAAAGAAAGAGTAAATAGTAAAGAAACAAAGATAATTTACAAAGAATCAGGATTTCCGACAAGCCCATCCCGGCATTTAGTATTGACATAATAATTCTATTTTTGGTTGTTTAATAATTTATCTTTTCTCTTCAAAGTTTAGAATAACATTTGGAATTGACATATGGAAAAATTCACAACTGGACAAAAAAGGAAAATTGGTGAATTTAAAAAAAAAATCCATCGATCAAGTACTCTCACTCAAATGACACACTGCCGATGCTTCAAATCCTAAAAATTTAATGATTGGTCAGTGGATTCAATGTTTTCAGTAGTACGAGTCAGCAAAAGACTAACCACGATTTGGAAGCAAACGTCCGGTCCGCCTGTAGAACGTGTATTGGTCAGTGTTCAAAAAAAGAACCAATAACAACGACCCGCTGCTGAGTACGTCTCAAAAGTCATTGCATCGCGGTGTAAGAAATGATTTGCATCTGTACTCATCTAATTTAATCTCTATTTTGTAAGTGGCTTTTTGACAGAAAACAGTCATAATTAATTAACAAACATAAGCATTATTTATTTTAAATTGATCGATCAAACAGTCGCCCTCAAAAAAAGCCTTGGCGATATTTCAGTGACAGAAAGCAACGTTTAAATTGAATGATTCTTCAGTTGATTCAACGTTTTCAACAGTCCTTGTATTCTTCTTTTATGTGCCATGCCACTTCATGATGTGGGTGATCATGGCCCTCCACAATTTCGTATCATTTGTAGGTTGTACCAGTGTTTTTCCACAGTTCTGCCACTCATTTACACAAATTCGCAAGGAGGAAACTTGCTGATTACATCTTTTCCTCTTGTCTTTAATATGTCCTAGGTATGTCAGATATTCCAAGCCTTCTTCTTATGTGTCCCAGAAATTTCGACTGTCTTTTTCTGATTGTAACTATAATTGTATATATTTGCATATATAAAACTATATATATATATATATATATATATATATATATATATATATATATATATATATATATATAGATAGATAGATAGATAGATAGATATATTAGTGGTAAATATACACATACATATGCAATCATATATCTAAAATATATAAATATACATACATACATACATACATACATACATACATACACATACATATATATTTGTATAAAAATAATTCCAAGAGGATAGAATCCAGGTAGAACTCAATGTCCAGGACAGAGTAAGGATATAATAAAAGGCTTAAACACTAATATTCCATGGTCGTAATTTATTCCATTGGAATCGTAAATACGATCCAATTCATCAGACCTACAAATTTTTTTTGAATTTGTAGGTCTGATGAATTGGATCGTATTTACGATTCCAATGGAAGAAATTATGTATGGTGTGATATAAAATATATATATATATATATATATATATATATATATGAACATAAAAGTGGACATTGAAGTTAACACCCTGAGACGAGAGTCTGTTTCATGCTTAAACGCAATCGTCAGCCCAAAATAACCATTAGTACCATACAGTAGACAACTGAGAATGCATCACTGACCTGTATATACAAATAGTCGAGCAAAAGCACAACACATATGGCCTGTTGATTGCATTTATGCATGAAACAGACTGTTGTCTCTGGGTGTTGACTTTTATGTCCATTTTTATATACATATACATATATATTTCAATGCCCACTTTTATATTTACATATACATATATATATATATATATATATATATATATATATATATATATATAAATCCCATTCATTTGAAATCCCAAATATCTTTTTTTTAAATAAGAAATTGTAATACCCGTATATCTGCGCCAACATTCCGGTACCCAGATATTTTTATTAAAATTATTATTGCGTTATGCTCTGAGTCGTACTACCGGTGAGGAATAACATGTACACACACACACACACACACACACACACACACACACACACACACACACACACACACACATATATATATATATATAAAGAAGGAGCGATTGCTCCTCAAATACACAATCTCTCTATCTCTCTCTCTCTCTCTCTATATATATATATAGAGAGAGAGAGAGAGATTTATACGTACGTGCATGTATATGTGTGTTTATCTGCCCATTATCTCTCTTTCCCCCTCTCTCTTTCTCTCTCTCTTTCCCCCTCTCTCTTTCTCTCTCTCTCTCTCTCTCTATATATATATATATATATATAGAGAGAGAGAGAGAGGGAGAGAAAGATAATGGGCAGATAAACACACATATACATGCACGTACGTATAAATATATTTCTTCCTGCGGTATTATAAATATGAGATTATATTTGCACCTGAAAATTTCAAGAACTGCATGAAACTTCGAATCGTGCGATTGGCGTAGGATATTATGTGTAATATATATATATATATATATATATATATATATATATATATATATATATATATATATATATATTTAACGCCACCAGATAAGTTATTTTAAATATTTATAATAGAAAAATTGATATTACAATTCTTATAAGTATACCCTGAAAACTTTATTAACAGCAGTTGTTTAAGAATCTTTTCATTGTGAAAACATTGATTTCCATAATAAAATCTGACATCGTGAAAATTGTTGAAAGTAAAGAAAAGAAAGAAAAGAAATAAATCGATAGGGTGTCGGGGCGAAAATAAGAAAGAAAAGAAAGAAGCGACGGTAACAGAAGTTAAATTTGAATACAAAGAAATGAAAAATGCAATAAAAGAAATAAAAAAAAAGGAAAAATGAAGGAAAAGAAAAATATACAAAATTGGAAATAAAAATAAAAAAGAACACAGAGAGAGAGAGAGAGAGAGAGAGAGAGAGAGAGAGAGAGAGAGAGAGAGAGAGAAAGGGTGTGAGAGGGAGAGAAATAAACGCCGTATGAAAAGTAGAAAGAGATAAGCGAAAAGAGAAATAAAAAGGTCTGTATGTGGATCAAGAGAAAGAGTGAGAGAGAGAGAAATGACAAGAGAGTTATAAAAGCGAAAAGAAAGAAATAGATTGAAAGATATTCAGTGTGAGAAAGAGTGAAGAAAATGAGAATGATGAAGAAATGGAAAGAGAGTGACAAATATATTGAAAGAGAGTCAGTCTGAAAGATAAATAGGTAGATAGAGACAGAGAGAGAGAGAGAGAGAGAGAAAGAGAGGGGGAGAGAGAACTAGATATACCCATTGTCATATCGTTGTTTTTCATAGCTACTTAATGTTTTATACATAAGGGGTGCGATGGGTAAATTGCCGCCATTTTATATTTTTAATTTTGTGCCAGCGCGTTGTTTTTTTAATTTTATTTTGTCGATTGTACATTATAGTAGGGTCAGTTGGGCATCATCTGTGAGAAAAAGAGTACCATGACGTAGTTCACTCCACCATAAATTTGGAAACGGCATGCTGTACTGCTTGGCATTTGCGCCGGAAGTTCCAATACGAGAAATATTAGAATATTTGGGTGTCAATCTGAGGATAGTGTAGAGGATTCAGAAAGAATTGGATGATATATCCAATCACCATCGCAGTGTCTGGAGTAATCGGTGTTATTTTCTTTTCCGCGTAATTTAGACGACAACTTATCCATTGCGCCCTGTATATTCTCTATTCTCCATTCCTGTCACTTTCGTATGAGAAGCGACAAAGAGACTTATGTTGGCTTTCTTATTGCTATATTTATTTTCTTAGCAGACGTCGCCAAAAATCATTTCTTCTCCATAATTCTTTTACAGCACATCCTTCCCTTTATTTTACTTTCCGATAATCGCTATCAAGGAATTAGCACATAAAATTGATTTCGGCATAAACAACGTCATACATTTATGTTTCTTTTCCTTATTTAACCTTTAAAATCTATCAAACTTTCTATACGCTTTCTTCTTTGCTTTTTGTTTGTTTCTATCTTTCTTTTCTTCCTTCTGGAACTTATATCGATTTTAAGGCTAATACGTCTGTCTACAATGAAACATAGACATTACAGAATAAACCTTTGATTTATCAGATGTCATTTTTTACATCAGCATTTGTGATCTGTTTAAATTTATCTATCTATCTATCTATCTATCTATCTATCTATCTATCTAATAGAGAGACAGACATGCATTATGTTTCCATCACTTTTGAACGATGAACAAAAAAGAAAAAGAATCTAAATGAAATAGGTTTAGAATATATACACCAAAACACATATAAAAACAAAAGAAAACAAAACATTAAATTGAAATTTTAAGCGTCCCCTTTTCTTTAGGCAGCTATCCTTCTTTCATGCACATTTCATTGAATACGACAGACAGGCTGCTTTGACTTAGTTTTTATGCAATTTCTCATGTGAACTAATAATTTTTTTTTCTTTTTGGATGGTAAATTATATAAAAACTGTACGAATGTTCTTTTTTCCGAGCTCTTTCGGCTATACATGTAGCCATTTTCAAGGATGAAATATTTTAACTGTTAAATAAGAAATAGTTTCTTGCATGTATGTATTTATATAATATTTTAATTTTTCAGAACACGGTAAAGATATTGTGTCCATGTTCATAGTGTTGTTTTTTATTTTTATTAATAAGGCTTCCATAATTTTTAGCCTTTATTTGAATGTAGATGATGCTATTATATTTGTTTTATCAACAAGTATATTACGAATAGTGTCCGGTAGGTCTCCATGAATATTTAAATGAGATCTAATTGAGCTGTAGTCAGAAAGGTGTAGAGTGAGTCTTCGTGTCAAACATAATTGTATTGATTTACAATAATTTCTCTCTCCCTCTCTCTCTCTCTCTCTCTCTATATATATATATATATATATATATATAGAGAGAGAGAGAGAGAGCTATATATATATATATATAATTATATATATATATAACTATATATAACTATATATATATAACTACATATATGTGTGTGTGTGTGTGTGAAACGTCCAGATGTTTCATAGAATTTCATATAATGTATATAGAATTGATCATTTGTGTAATTTGTTCTATTTTAAAAAAATCAGTCCAGTTGAATGTGAACTTGGACAGAACAAATAAAATTTGATTTTCCTGTTCATCTTTTAGAACAGATAAAAGAAGAAAAAAACAGTTTTATTTCATTCATGTTGCTCATGAACGGCAAAGAACAAATACTTCGTTTTACGTAAGTCACGAATGCTGAGATATTAGCTACAAATAGAAGACAGAATAAAATTGCTCGGCTCATCTTTTCCTGGAGTTTCAAAAGTGACACGAATCTCGTTGAGTGATGATGTCAAACTTTCAAAATTGAAAATGCTCTTTTAAAACTTCAAACATGACTAAATTTTCATTGTTTTTTATTCTTTATACTTAGAACAATTTTTTTTTCCCAGAAAAGGTTATCAATCAGTCAAAAGCGACACTTATTTCCTGTCAACCACGAAAACGATTGTTTTTGCACAAACTTACTCGATAGATGACTAGAGGTAGAAACAGGTGAGACAAAAACTATTCAGCTGGTTAATTTGGTCTTGGCGGAAAAGAAGTGTTTGATATTTTTAGCTAAAGTTCAATGAATATTTTCTTAATCTTCTTAGTTAATTCTTTTTCCAGGACGTAGTCGATCAGCGCTCTCCACAGCCTCCTATCTATCATAGCAGTTAGCAGTGTTTGCTTTTTTACTATTCTTCCTACGGTCAAATCACACTGAAAACACCTTTTTTCATTCTGTCACGGAAGTTAAACAGCGTCGAGCCCAGTCAGTACTTAGATGGCAACCACTTGGAAACACCGTGTTCTGTAAGCGGCCTCATACAATTCGAAATGTATTTCGGTTTTAAATAACACATAAAAAGTTTATAAGCCGTAAAAAATAAATCAATCAGTAACACCACTCACTGATCTGTTATCAAGGGTGTTTGATATGGTATTCGCTGTTTCTCTCTGTCCTTTTCCAGTTCAATATGTCCCGTGAGTGTTAAATTTTCCAAACCTTCTTTCCTCATTATGTGTCCTACGACCTAGGTATGTGGGACCTCC
The DNA here is from genome assembly GCA_903632075.3 of Acanthosepion pharaonis. Classification (NCBI taxonomy): domain Eukaryota; kingdom Metazoa; phylum Mollusca; class Cephalopoda; order Sepiida; family Sepiidae; genus Acanthosepion; species Acanthosepion pharaonis. The sequence continues at coordinate 662,375 of CAHIKZ030005559.1, forward strand.
TATATAGAGAGTATCCCCGCAGTGAGCTAATTTTTTTCCTTTATGTGCCATGTCCCTTAAGTACGTGGGCGATCATGGCTCTTCACGAAATCTTGTCCTTAGCAAGCTCTTAGCAATGATTTTTTTTTCTTGACGACTGAAACGAAATGTCAACAGATACTTTAGCGTGATCCGAATTGCCAAGAAAATGCGATACTCGACAAGAAGCTGGAGAGGAGGCAAGGAAAAAGTCAAGTAAAGAAGCATGTTGTATTCATATGCAAATCTCCACCTTTATAAATAGCAGTTGATAGAGCTGGAGGCTAAACAAATCCTAACCTTGCAGACAAAACTACTAGAGAAATAGTAGTGAAGACTTAATTATTTCAAAAATTCTATTCACTGCTATTTCTCTACTAGTTTCGTCTTCAAGCCTAGGATTTGTTTAGTATCCACCTGTATCAATTGCTATTTATAAGGTGGAGATATGTATATGATTACAACACGTGTTGATCAAAAGTATTCAGTCAGTTATGTGCCATACGTGATACACACTTGGACGATCATGTATCTTTCGATATATGACCGACGAGCCAGATTTTTGCCGCAGTAGGTTGCTATTTCTTTCTTGGTTGCCAACCAAGGCTAAATAACCCAGTCTGTTATTTAATCCATAGCTGGGGGAGAAGAGAAGGATTCATAACTTTCCCAATGGTATTTGTGCGTAAGTGAATCTAACGACTTTACTGGAATTCGAACTCGGCTCTCCGAGTTCTCACTCCGAGCTGATATCCGTTACACCAGAACGCCCAACAGAATTAGGGAAACGATTGGGGAAATACATTATTTGACTGAGAGGGTGAGCGATGGAAGAATTGGAAGTCTGAATATTGGCAATATCAGTAGTATTAGAATAATTAAATCACTTGGCATGATGGGTATTAAAATCACCAGATACAAAGTTTTTTCAAATGAGAGAGAGGGAAAGAAAGAAAGAAACAAAGAGAGAAGGAGGGAGGGAGGGAGAGAGAGAGAGAGAGAGAGAGAGAGAGAGAGATTTCTAATAGGTTACATTCCTATGAAGAAGGGGAGCGATAAAGGAAAACAGAGTGTAATAATGAATGTCAAAAGCACATAAAAGAAACCCCTTGGAACTCAAGACTTTGCTATTAATATTACGTAGCGGTTCTTTTATTTGTTTCTGACAAAATTTTTCTATTTCTTAATGCTTTGTTTAGCTTTCGAAAAGCATTTTTCGCTAGTCCAATACGCTTCGGATTTTAGTACCATATTATCCGGCTTTTGTTAGAACATTTTCCAGTCAGTTAAATTCTGTACTTGTTTGGTTTTGACATTTCCAATTTGTGGCTCGTATCTTGGAGTATTCCTCTTGCTGACAAACATTCTTTCTGATTTCTGACAGTTGATGCTTCGTCCGTTCTTCCCTCTTTTCTTTACCACGTTGCCCAGGAGTTCATTTTTGTGATCACCGTCAACGTGATGCCAGCTGCGTACCGTATGTTGTTAAGATTATAATGACGAATAAAGACCAGGAAATTTCCTGATATTTTCGTTTGAATAAGTTTCATAATTAAAAATGACGTTTAATCGCAGTGACTTGTCAGTCATATTCAATGAAACACACACATATATATATTGTATATTAGGGTAGCAATCATTTTTTAATACATGTTTCACTGAATGTACAAAGACAAAGGGAATCTTATGAAATTTAAATTAAGTTTTTTTTAATATTCTTATAGTTTATTTTTGGCTGGGGATTGTGGGGCTAAGAAAGTGTGTAAACTCTAACAATCAATGTTGCATGGCCCAGTCTGTTCTGTTATTTATCCATAGCTGGGGAGATAGAAGAGACAGATTCATGTCTTTCCGAAGGGCATTTGACCGTAAGTGGATGTAGCGAAAGCGAGTGGTATTCGAATTCGGCTCTCCAATTTCACAGTCTACTTGGAACCAGCAGAAATCTTAGACTGTGCAAGAAGAAATGTGTTTGCGATTCCATGTTGGGATGTTTTTAAAAGACCAACAGCACGTGTTATCAATTAATTTTATAATGTTGTCGTTATTTTATTAAAAACATTGTCGAAATATTTTTATTTGTCAATTAAGTATTACACACACACGTTTATATATATATATATATATATATATATATATATATATATATATATATATGTATGTATATATTATAATTTATATATATATTATATATGCGTAGTAATTACTGGAAAACACTCTGTATCAGTGATAGAGCTAATATGTTTAGTCGTATGGATATGAGTTTGTAACTCTGTGTTCCACGCTCTTGCGATCATCAGACGATATATATATATATATATATATATATATATATATATATATATATATATATATATATATAAATTTAAGCATTTGATGATTGGTTCTGTCGGAATTTAGCCAGTTTATGTAGCATGATTTATTTTACTGCATAACTTTTAGTAACGCATACGTTTGCTACGTTTTCAATACATTGTAAATACTTTTAAAATTGGAGATGATGATGAATATTTTTTATAGTTTTATGGAGAAATGTGCCTGGAGACATTATCTCAGTAAAACGTTTTCCAATATCAACCGTGAAAATTTTGAAAATTTGTCCCGAAACCTTACAAACATAGTTCAATAAAACTAAACATTTTTAGAATAATTGGTGTTCGCATAATTTAACAAAACATATTTTCCTTTAAGATTTGACAAAAAAAAGTACGTTGCGTCTTTTTAAAACATTTCATGGTGATTCTAAAATTCTTTCGAATGCTGATGACAAAATGATCATTTTTATCAAATAAAGTTGTATTTTCAGAATTAAAAAAAAATGTTAAGTTTAATGATATTTTCGAGTGTGAAAATTTTTTTAAATAATATTATTTTAATTTTTACAATTGTGAGATCATTTTGGTACGGAAGATCAAACTGGAAAAATTTAACAATTTTGAATTAACTTTTGAATTGATTATTCCTGTTAATATTAATATAAACATATTCATTCTGTTAACTTTCATAAGTGTCTATAGAATAAAACAATATATTCTTAACTCATTGGTTATATAAGGTTAAAATTATTATTTTTAAACATAAACGAAAACCACTTTTATATATATATATATATATATATATATATATATATATATATATATATATATATATATAATGAAATCCGACAATTATTTTAAGACATTTTTATGTTTATACATTCTTTTTATTTACTTAAATATTTGTATCTATAAAAAGAATGTATAAACATAAATCTATCTATATATATATATATATATATATATATATATATATATATATTGGTTGTTAGGTTTTTCTGTATTTGATCTAATTTGAGAGATTTTTTAAATGGGTAACGTGAGACTAATTGCTACCGTTTGACCTATTTCCAGGTAGAATATACCTTCCTTTGTTTAAACGTTTTTCGCTATAGTTTAAGCGTAAAGTGAGGTTTTTTAAAACCAAATATCTGTTGACAAATCTCTAATTTTACTAATATATTGCTGAGCAAATCTATGGGACAAGAGATTTTAAAATGTTTTGAATTTTCTGTCAAAAATGATGCTTTCATTGATAATGGCTGATCGATGATAAATTGTTGGTAGAATATTTTTAAATTTATTGTTTTTTTTTATATATTTATTAAATCAAATTTATTTATTTTCGTCTACGGGTCTGAATATTCGAGAAATCTTACTACAGAAAAATATGCGCTCTCCGGCAGGATTCGAACCTGTGTTGCCATAGGGAAAGCCGTTATTTGATATGAGGTGCTTTGACCTCTCGGCTACAAAGTACGTCTATGGCCAAGCCCTTTTCCAACTTTGCTTGGTCACCAACGCAAGCTATTGTTTTTCAAACAAAGACAAACTTTTACCAAAAGGGAGATATTTAAATTATTTTAAATTCGTTTTTAAGGTTTGTTAGCTCAAATTTTGGCTTTGCCTTCAATACATCCTTCCAAAAATTCCATTGTAAAACAAATAAATCGATGTTTTGATCAGTTACACCGGAAATATTGATATAAAGCATCGTTAAGAAGTTGAATCAGTTTGTACCAACTCAGGATTTACCTCTAACAAAAATGTATTCATTGTAAGAAGATTGCCTGCCTGGCAGGCAACTATGAAAATTAAATTTCCAAATTATGAAGGCTTTGTTATTTGCTTCAATTACTTGAAAATCTTCTTCTGTGCTTGTCTTCTGTCAGGATGTGGGCGATCGTGGCACTCTTTTCAGATATTTTATTAATTAGATTCAATAATAAATTAGAATTTAAAGAGTATTGAAAATCAACAAATAACAATGTTCTGCGTCCCTTCTGGATATAGACGATCACGGCTCTCCACAAATTCTTATCTCGAATGTCTCTTCGCAGTTTCCTCCCTTTGCTAAGGTCTCTGCTTATCACTTCAGCCATCTATGCACACAAGCCCAATATGCCTCGTGAGTATTAAGTTTTCCAAACCCTTTTTTTACTCATATAATGCTAATAAAATTTAAACCTGTATAAAAAATATATATTTTTTAATCTCAGATTATTTAGAAAATGTAGTCTCAACTATCTTGACAAAGAATTTAGATACATTACATTAATAACTGATTCAAAAAGGCTAGAAAGACCTACTTACTCAAAAAGGCGAGAAAGACCTACTTACTTACTTAAGTTGAATTGAAAGACATATTTGGTGTTAACGTAGAAAATCTGAACCTATGTCGACATATGCATTATGATAGTCGAATAAAGGTTCAAAAAAATTATTTTTATTTTCTAATCCTTTCACCACCAGTAAGGCAATAAAACCCACTAAGACGCAAGAGGTTACTGAATCTAAAAGAATAAGAGAAAAAGAAAAAAAAACATTATTAAAGGAAGACAGAAATAAAAGAAAATAAATTAAGAAGACAAAAAAAAAAATGATTGACATTTAAATTTTAGAAAATCAAAATTGACTGGAAAGCAAGAAAGAGTAAAATGTTAGAACAGAACTTACGGTTACATCTAGCAAAATTTAAAATGTAAAATGAGACCTTGTCGCCATTTTAGTATTGCGTTTAAATTCGTAAAGATGAGTTATCAAAGATAAAAGCTCCTCAGAACAATTATCGTGAAAATCTTTATAGAGAAGGCACAGGGAACCTTTGTTATGGTGTCGAGGAAGTGACTGAAGCCGAAATACCAAGTCAAGACCGATAACATTGCAGATTTTTATTTGAGTTTTATCAAGAATTACGCATCAACGCGCTATTTTTGCGGATACATAACACAGAAACCCTTTTATGCGCATTCACAATTTCATATGCATTTCCACACAAATACGTTAATGCAATCACATGTGCTTAAACACATAGATTTTATTTATTTAATGTAATAGAACTCACTGCTCCTGCATACGTACATACTCTCAATTTTTCTTCAGTGGAGGACCATAAATTACCATGGGAAATTTGAGCATTTTTTGAAAAACACATTGATATGGAAATTCTGGCAAACATCAGATAATAGTCTGATTTTAATGAAACTTTCAAGACTTATTCACAAATGAATCTATACATTTAATCTAAATTAATTTTCTTTTTTTTTTTCGAAAAAATCATGTTTGTAGCACTTAATGTTTATATTAGTTATAAGGACAAGTCCTTGGAGAATTTAAATCATCAATTCTTTTTTGTCAAACAGAACCTCCATTTACAGAAAATCTACTCTGAATCGTAAAAGAAAGAAAACCTTATAACAGTAAGACATTATTTAATTAGAAAAGCCTTTAATTGCTTTTATGAATAAGATATAAAGGGTATTCCAATAACTTTGACCAATTTTAAGTGTGAATTGAATTTAAGCGTCTAATGATTTTTTCTTTTTCTTTCAAATTTGGCGGACATTTGGGCGATATTATTTTTCACACATAATTGCCATGACTTAAATAACAGGATTCAATAGAGAAATAAATACATTTTCACCAATAACACTGATTTAGTTACTACTGACTTTGATCCGTTTTAATGAAACACGCTCGTATATAATCCGTCTTAATGAAACACCCTTTATTATGGACACTATTGTTTTAAGAAAAGAAATTCAATGAATTATGAATTTTTGCAATAATTGTTTTCACTTTTAAAACAATTTAATTAGAATAATTTATAAAGTTTTATATTTTTTAAAATTACATATTAAATGGTAGCGCTTAGGTGATATTATTATTAAGTAAAAACTATATTTACTACTCATAAATGGAAAAACTTGTTATAATTCATCGATCCCCAGTATTTAAAAAATAATTTACAATTTTTTTTGTGTGTGTATAAACGTGCTAATTTTTGTAAGTACGGACGTCCATACACGACATTATCATAAAATAGGAACAGTAAATACAGTACATTTATAATTTAATGGTAATTTTTGAACATTTTCTCGACACGCGTCATCGTAAATAATTTTATAAAGACAAAATACCTGAAATTCAATAAAATCTTAGAATGTTTAAAATATTCAAATTTTTAAAGATTACTGGTTAGTTAACAAATATCTAAAAAGGGCGTTTACGTTGTATTAGTTATGTAATTTTACTAAAAGTATTACCCATTACATAAATCTCACAAAATTCAGTTTATCGATAAATGTGTCATGAACTCATAAAAAGACATACCTCGGTGTTAAAAAGTGATTTTCTGTGATATTTTAAACTAAAATTAAGTAATATTGGTTTTAATTCAGATTAATTAAACTAACTCAGTTAATCTTACTCAAATAAAGTTTCAGAAAAGCATATTTTATTTTTGACATTTTTTTAAATAATCAGAATGATGTTGTATTGACATATGTGTCAATATGACCGATTTTAGCGATCTAAAAATTGATTCCAATCAAATTAATTTAGGTTTGAAATACTGCAAACTTTTTTACTTGTTGGAAGTATCAAATTTAATCACTTAGCTTGGAATTAAAACTAAAATAAAACCTTAAAGAAAAACTTTTCCTTTTTAAAATGCTTTTTTGGGGGGGATGTATATATGTATGTAGTCATATCTATATATGTTTATATGCATATATAAATTAATGTACATTTATAAATATAATTAGTATATACATGTGTAACCATCACCCCTATCAAATCACACTCTCTACACTCTCGTCTCTGTTTCTCTGTAAAATATTTCTAGATTGTTAGAATTGGGTGGGGGCTTTATAAGGATTAACGGATACAAGTTTGACTAATTAACCCATAGCAAGAGGGAGAAGAGGTGGATTCATACATTTACCAAGGCTATTTGCATTTGCGCGTTAGGAAATACAACAATGCCCTCAAGAATTTGAACTCGGCTTTACTATTTCCAATTTCGAACCATTATATCACCCGCATATCCAAGCTTACTGCACCTAATATTCCCGAGTGGTCACTCCTCTAGATACTAATATACAAATAATATATATATATATATATATATATATATATATATATATATATAGTTTATGCAAAACTAGGTAATCCGCATGGGTAGACCCAAGGAGGATGATATCCGGTGAGCTCAATGTAAAATTCAGAGCCGATATGTTTGAATAAAAACAGACCACTTTAAGGTTCCATGTAATAAGTTATTTCACCACAACCTCTTTAAAAGGGCTCTGGATCATCAGACTTTACTTCCAAAGGTTGAAATGAAAAATGAAAAGAAATTCACACGTTTTTGACGGACCGCATCAAGCATATGTAAAATTAACGAAGTGAGGAAGTGAGGTGGGAGAGAAGATAAGATATGACTGGGTTAGATGTACCATTTATATATATATATATATATATATATATATATATATATATATATATATATATATATATATATGCACATATGCACATATATATGTATTTATGTAATATATATTTTATATATATATATATATATATATATATATATATGTGCATCATGTATATAAATGACATATATATATTTATATGTACTCATATTATGTGTATATATGTTTGTATGTGCGTGTGAGAGAGCGTTTTAAGCCTGTACGTGTATATGTTTATCTGCCTGTATTTATAAATACATGTGTGTATATTTTTGTGAACATATATGCCTGATTGTATGTGTCATCTCTTTATATATATATATATATTAATTTGTTTTAGACACGTTCATACTTACAAAAACATACATCTATTCACAAACATATATATGTATTCATGTAATAAACATGTGTATATAAAAATGTATCATATATTCATATATATGCATTCATGTATATATAGATATATGTATGTATGTATTCATGTATATATATGTATTCATGTATATACATGTATCATATATATATATATATATATATATATATATATATAAATGTCATATATATATATATATATATATATATGAAAGTAAGTATGAGACAGATGATAGGTATAGAATGACAGATAAAAACGGGGAAAAAAACAAATATAGATAAAACGAAAGAGATGAAAAGATGGAAAGAGAAAATACTTAAATGAAATCAAAGAAGCAATTGAGAAAACAGTGCGGTAAACAACTTAACCGAACTGAGTTGAAATTAACTGAAAATAATAAAAATGTTTCAATCATTTGTTGCAGACTGTACGATCACCTTGTCTTCTGATCTCGCTAAAGTAGACATTTATTTCGTTTAACTTACTCTTGCACAACGACACACTTGGAGTCATTATCTGTGCACTGCGAGACACGTTTGCTAAACAACGCTCTACATTCGAGACTCATGTCGTCAAAGTAAACACGCTTCCAGTTAATAAATTTAAACAGAGAACAGAACAAAGAAACAGATCCTTAATCGAAGAAAATCCACGCAGCCTAAGGTTAGGTTTTGAAGATTGACTCACCCGCCAGTAGGGGTATTTTATATCTGTAGAATTTTCCATGTCTTTCTCATTTTAATCATCTATAAGTATATTATTTCTTTATTTATCTCTTAGGCGTGTTCAAAAGTTTCCAACGTAAAACAGGTTTGCAATTGTGTATTCAGTCATTTACTTTAAATCAATTCTCCTCCAAGAAAGCCGATAAAGCCTCCAAGATGCAAGGCGCAACTGAGAGTTGCGTCTTTTAAAATGGTAAAACCTTACTGAGGAGAGAGGACAATAAAAGAACAGGTTTCAATGAAATGTTTTTAGTCTCTGTCTATATTTCTGAGATGAGGTATTATGTACACTATGTACATTATTCGGACTATTATCCTCATCTTTGTCGCCACATGCCAGTTCGGCATTCCAACCACCTGAAGAAGGCCGGAGCTTACAACGGCCGAAATGTTGTAATAAATATGGCGACAAAGATGAGGACAATAGACCGAATATTGTAAATAATGAAAATATTTTTTATTATTTTCATTTAGATTTTTGAAGATCGCGCTTGACAGGAAAGCAAGAAACGAGAAGTGCGAGGGAAAAGCTATTAGCATAGAACTTATAGTTACGTCTAGCAATTTCACAATTTAGATATTTAGTTGCCAATCTAGTCAGCTATGTGCCATGCGTGATACACGCTTAGGCGATCATGTATCTTTCGATACATGGCTGACGAGGTAGAATTTTCCCCGCAGTAGGTTGCCGTTTCTTTCTACGGTAGACTAGTTGCCATCCAAGGCTATAGAACTCGGTTTCTCCTGCTATTTACCCATATCCGCGAGGAGAAGAAGAGGATTTATACCTCTCCCAAGAGTATTAGCACGTAAGTGAATGTAATGGATTCGACTGGAATTCGAACTCGGCTCTATTCATTACTCCACCGTGTCTCCTCCTTTCTCCTCCAATCTAGTCCTGCGCTTAATTCGAGAATTCTGAGTTAGAAGAGAAGAAAGCACACCAGTAAAAGAAGAAAGCACACCAGTACAATTACCGTGAAAATATTTATAGACATGGCACAGGGAAGCTATATTACGGCGATGAGAAAGTAACTGAACCCGAGATGCACGGTTAGGATCAATAATGTTGCAGATTCTTCTTTGGGTTTTGTCAAGAATCTTTAGATAGTCGAGGTGGGCTTAATAGCAAAGAAAATGGTATCAGGGAATCGTGTACAAATTCCAGCTTTGTATGTTTTCGTTTCTTTCGCGTTCGTTTCATAGTGAAAAGAGTATAATCATTTCTTGGGTTCCAGCTGTGGGTTCATTAATCGGACGGAATGCGCTTTCTAGGCAGGCTGGAAACTAGTCCAGGAGAAATAATTCACTAATTTTCCCAAGAACAATCATCAATGCAATTATTACAGCTAATAAATAAGATAGGAGGCTGTGGAGAGTCATGGATACTTACGTTCTATATAGCTTACGGTCAAATCACGCTGAAACACCGGTTCTCGTTCGATCACCGAAGTTAAGCATCGTAGAGCCAGGTCAGTACTTAGATGGGGACCGCTTGGGAACACCTGGTACTGTAAGCCCCCAAAGTCCAACCCTTACCTCACAGTCGGTGGGGGTGTAAACGGTAGTGTCAGAACTATGCCGCCCGGAACTTCGTTCCTGGTAGGGCCACCCAACGCGGACAGGTCTGACACACACGCCGGCTAACAAGGGCTCTGGTGAAAATCCAAGGAGCGTCTGCATCGGTAACCGGCGGCTTCTGGTCGTTCCTGTCTCTGCGTCTGTGGGAATCCCGCGGCAAGCAAGAACGTTATTCGAGTAGGCCTGGGTACCCTACTTCTGTAATTTATCCCAAGAATCTTCTTCTCATAACAGGAAGAAGCCGGCTCAATCCGCCCAGGGTGAATGCCGCATCAGTACAGTACAGTACGTTCTATATGGATATAGTATTAAGAAAGTGTAATGCTATCGTTGTACAGACTAAAAATGATACAGGAATAATTCTCGCATACGTGAAATTACCACTTATTCAACTCCGGACTTTGTTAATTAACATCGACATGTGGGTCTGTGGTTTTGAGAGTTATCACCGAACGTGGATTTTTTTCTTCTCTAGTGATCTTTTCTCCCTCAAGTGGAATGCTTATATATTTTCCAGTCATTTGGTTCATGTGCACAATCTACGCGCAGCTGGGTCGAGCACCTGATTACATGACGCGGTAGCCAGTGAAGTGTTGTGAGAAGCGAGATCTGCACCTTGTGATTAGGAAACCACCTTCCAGATTAAGCCCCTGATGCAACTGGCTTCCACGGCATTTTGGTATGACTAATTGCAAAGTCTATTTTAGTATCTTTTGGGACGAGGTCAGTGCACATTGGGGTCATAACCGATTAACCTATCTCAGAAAAAGGCCCCCCTTATTGACATTAAATTCGATTTCTGCCATCTGATATTTCCTGGTCTAACTCACATAATACATATTTTTATTAAATAAACTTTTCGAAATTCTCTCTTTCTCTTAGACACACACACACACACACACACACACACACACACACACACACACACACACACACACTTACTCATATACAGACTCACAGTAATAGGCAAATGAATAAAAAGTGGAAATTTTTTTAACACGCTCTTTTCCTTGTTCTGGCAGGCATACACTGAAACACCTCGAGTAAGTTATTTGCTATTTCCCCCTTGTTTCTTTTGCCTTCAATAAATAAAATACAAAAGGCGATTATCTTTCTTTGCTGGAGATAAATAACATGGTTCACTTGACGGCTGCTTAGTGGCGTCACTCAATAAAGTGACGAGAGTGGCTAGTCATTCAGTTTGTTTACAGCAGTCAAATCAAGCGGTTGCATTATTTAACCTGGGTTAAGGTGCTCGGGCAGAACCAAAATCTTCCTCCCTAGCAGCTTACAAGATATAGAAATAAACTCCGGCTCACAGTCCTCAATTTGGGAAAAAAAAATCAATACACGTCGTCTGCCTTTCAGGGAATATGTCCTCGCCTGAGACCGAGTAGATTTTCCAAGCCCTCCTTCCTAATAATGTGCCCCAGAAACTTCAATGGCCTCTTCCCAATGTCATGCATAAGTTTAATTTCTGTTTAGATTATCTGTAAAACTTCGACGTTGTTCGGTCTATGGTATTCTTAGCATTTTTCTGTAGAACCACATTTCTGTTGTTTCAAGTCTCTTCTTCATCTTTGTGGAGATTTTCCAGAATTCGCTGCCATACAGGAGGACAGATATCACGTAACAGTTCAATATTGGTTTTGTTTTTGTTTCTAACAAAGATTTTCTATCTCTTAAAACCATGTTTACCTTTTGGAATGCGGATTTGGCCATCCCAATACGTCTTCAGATCTCAGTGTTGCACTTTCCGTCCTCTGTTAGAACAATTCCCAGATATTCAAATTTTTGTACTTGTTTGATTTTAGTATCCCCGATTTGTAATTTGCATTTTGGGATCATCCATTTTGCATTCTGTCTTCTTGTAGTTTATACTGCGTCCTTTCTTCTCGCTTTCCTTCGCTATCTTCTGTAGGAGCTTTTGTAATTTCCTTTCCGTCTCTGCTATCAACACAGTGTCATATGAATATTGTTAAAAATTCTTTGAGCGAATGAAGCCTGCAGATTTTAACGAGGACCGTCCTTAATCGAACCTTGTCGACTGGAGCTGCAGAATCACAAAGAACTGAACCAAATAAAAGAAAACACGTGACTTGACATTCAACAACAGCAACTAAAATGGATAACATATGTAACTCGATGAGAAAATAATGACAAAATCAAGATGTTGATATTCTACACTACATTAAACAAAAGTTGAGGAAGGAAACCCCGATCAGTATAAGAAAGAGTATTAACAATTACTGGACTTGTGTTGTTGAGTAGTTTTCACAGTGGAAGCTTGTATTTTAAGTCGGTCCTAAAAGGGTCCGATGTAAAAACGTTAGGAACTTGCAATAATAGTTAATGACGCAGCAATCTAGTTGGGGTGGTTGATACTTCAGTGTCCAACATCGACTGACTCACTCAACTCCACTGAGCCCAACTGGCGACCGCTACTACTACTACTACTTATTATGTGTGGGAGAGTCTATTACAATAAAATAGGTAATGTTCTAGTATAACAACTTGAGAATCTTATTTTCCTGAAAAATTGTTTTAAAAGAAAGATCTTATAATTTTGAATCGAAACCAATGCTCGATGTTTCCTCATAAGGAATCGGTTACTATAATCGTTACAACCGCTCTTTTCCTTGTTCTGGCAGCCATACACTGAAACACCTCGAGTAGGTGATTTGCTATTTTCCCCTGTTTCTTTTGCCTTCAATAAATAAAATTCTATTCGCAGGTTAGAAAAGCCAAAGGGAAAACGTAAAAATATATTGCGAAAACCATACAATCGTAGCTAGAAGAAAATAGATGCGTTCAAGAACACAAACGTCAATATTGTGTATTTCTATAGCTTGATGTTTATTTCATGGTGATATATTTTTGTGGGAATATTGCCATAATATTTGTAAACATGTAAGCTGACATTCGTAACTATTCCTGTTCATAATATGAAGGGGAAAAAAAAGAAAACTTTCTGTCCTAGTAGAAGCAGTTCACATGTTAGTGACAATGAGTCGCTTTATTATTGATATCTGAACAAAATCTATCTATCTATCTATCTAGTTACCTAGCTATCTGTTCATTATCTATCAATCAATCTATCCATCTCAGCCTGTTCATTATCTATCATAATTTTTATCTATTTATCTATCACAGTCTGTTCATATCTATCTATCTATCTATCTATCTATCTATCTATCATTTTTTTTTATTCCTATTTCCCCTTCCTTCCTTCCTCTTTATATATTTATGGTTTGTTGATGCCTTCCTTCCTATCTATCTATCTATCTATCTATCTATCTATTGTTGATTTTTTTCATTCCTATTTCCCCTTCGTTCGTTCGTTCCTGCCTTCTATCTATCTATCTATCTATCTATCTATCTATCTATCTATCTATCTATCTATCTATCTAACATTGTTCGAATACTCAAATCCCATCTTTGTGGACTTACTGTTGTCCAAACACCGTCCCGTCTGATAAAAACTACAGCCAATGTCAGGTGTAATCTGCGAGAAAAAAAGAAAGAAACGTATCCCCAGTAACCTATCGACGATGGAAATTGTAACCTATTTTTACAGCGTCAGTTACAAGATCCAAATAATTCCGACATCATAAACACGAGTTCTTACCCAAGTTTTGGGATATTTAAAGCACAGAAAGGATTACTCACAGAAAAGACATAGAGAAGGAACATGTTTTTGTGTTGTCTTCTGAATCTCGGCAGAATAATGTTAATGAACTAAAATACTAGCATTTAATAACTACTCACCTCCTAATAAGGAAAGAGGGATTGGATAATTTGAGACTCACAAGCCATTCTGAAGGTAAGAGAGACAAACGGAAACAGCGAATAACTTACATAACAAGCTTATGTAAATGAATGGCAGAAGAGAGATGGAGAACTATAGTGAAAAGACAAACCTTACTAAGAGCTCTAAACGATGGGAAGTTGTGAAGTGCCATAATCATCCGCGTCTTGAATGGAAAAGGTACATAGAAGAAGATCTATAATAATGTGTTTCGTCAAATGCATTGAGCGTGTTTTTTTTTAAAAAGCAGCAAAAATGTTTTTTCTGTGTTTGATCAACAGCTGACTTGTTGAAACATATCACTACTACTACTACTAATAATAATAATAATAATAATAAGAAGAAGAAGAATAGCAACAACAAAAATACATCCTGTTATATATTTCGAAAATCTCGACAAAATGAAAAGAAGTCTGTGTAAAGTTATCACTTGGCATCTCGATTTCAGTCAATTTCCCGCCATAACGTGGCTTCCTTATGTCTTCTCATGTTGTATTTGAATATTTGAATGAGAATATGCTTGAGTGAGTGCTTGGAATGAATAAATATTTTATATTATTAGAGTCCCGCATTGATTTCGTCTAGTTAACTGATGTCTGTGCCGCATTTAAGGATTGGGTGGTGGTTATTACTAATATTATTTTGTTTGGATTCTTGTATATAGTCTTCTTTCACATCTGTAAATATTCATTTGGGTTTAGATTTTTTAAAATTGCTATTTTATTCCCCTCTCACGACAGACAATGAATTGTACATATGGGGACTAGTTAATATTTTCATAGAGACAATGAGGTATTATGGTGGATGCAGTAAGAATGGTAAGTAAGAATGCGTTGTTTTGGTGTTAGGAATATTGTTGTATGCTTGGTTCAGTGATTGTGGCTAGCTAAGTTTAATATCAAACACACACACACACACACACACACACACACACACACACACACACACACACACACACACACACACACTCTCTCTGTACTTATGGGGACTAGTTAGGACTTTAATTGCAGAATAAATATCGCTCTACCTTGTTGTTATATTCCCTTCCCCGCCACACACAAAAATTGTACATATGGGGACTAGTTAGAACTTTCATAGAGATTCTGTGGTATTATGGTGGATGTAGTAAGAATGGTAAGTAAGAATGTGTTGTTTTGGTGTTAGGAATATTGTGATATGTTTGGGTCAGTGGTTGTGGCTAGCTAAGTTTAATTATAAGACAGAAGAAGACCAACCACTTTTACCATTTCCCATTTTGGCCTTGTGCGACATTTTGTATTTTTTATAAAATTAAATATCGCTCTCGTCCTTGGTATCTCTACCATATGAATTTAAGCATACGACTAGATTGGCAAGTAGGTCTCATAGTTTTACTGTTGAACAAGATAGATATAAACGTAAGTTCTATTCTCATAGTTTCTTTCCCGCACTTCTCACCAGTGGAACTCTCTTCCAGTTTCTTGTTTCATTGCCAACCTGCGTCATTTAAAAATGTAAGTGTAACGTTAATCGGAAATCTTCTGTCTTCCTGAATTCTGTTCTTTTATTGTCCTTCTCCTCAGTGTTTTAGTGACATTATCGCCTTGCTTGGGGTGAAATGATTAAAAAGACAGTACAAAGTAGCAGTAAAAAAAATAAATAAATAAATAAAGAAGGATAAACAGTAAACCAAGAAAAAAACAAGTACTAAGCAAAACAAAGAAGTGAAATCGAGGGAATGACAAATAAAACGACTGAGACATGACTATATCGCGAACTCTCCTTTTGTGTGCAGTGTCCATTCATGACAAAGGCGATCATGGCTCTCTACAATCCCCTGGCCCTTGTCGTCCTCAGCAACATTTATCTCGTTGCTAAACCTCTCGCTACTCCGTTCCGTCATCCATTAACACACGCTCGTCAGGCTAGGTGGCCCATTTCTTACCCCTGTCTCTCTTGCCCTGTGAATATCAAATTCTCCAAGTCGTCCTTCCTCATTAAAACATGTCCAAGAAACATCTGTCTATATTTCTGAGATGAGGTATTGTAACTATTTACACTATTTACATCGCTCGGACTGTTGTCATGTTTATGGCCGTATTCACAGCGCTTCGAACGTTGTACGCTCCGGCATTCTTCAGGATCTGTCTATATTTCTGTGATGAGGTATTGTAACTATTTACACTATTTATATCCTTCGGATTGTTATTGCCGTATTCACGACGCTTCGGCCGTTGTACGCTCGGGCATTTTTCGGGATCT
The DNA here is from genome assembly GCA_903632075.3 of Acanthosepion pharaonis. Taxonomy (NCBI): domain Eukaryota; kingdom Metazoa; phylum Mollusca; class Cephalopoda; order Sepiida; family Sepiidae; genus Acanthosepion; species Acanthosepion pharaonis. Next base: position 678,910 of record CAHIKZ030005559.1, read on the forward strand.
CTTTATATTTCTGAGATGCGGAATTGTAACTATTTATATCATTCGAACTGTTGTCCTCAACTTTATTGACATATTCACAATGTTTCGGTCGTTGTATGCTCTGGCATTCTTCAGGTGAGATACGTTGTAATTTCGAACCGGACCCTTTATCACTGTTGTGACCAAATAAATGTTTAAGTAATAACAACAACCAGGTTTGCAGATATATCGTATATTAAACAGTAAGTACACCAAAAGAGTATGACACGACGAGTGAGTGTGTATCGCACTCCATTCATTCACTGTTCCCCGAAGCCTTCCGTCCTACTAATCTTATAGTAGGCGGAAGAGTCCATCTTTAGATGGAGGACACCACAACAATCACCTGAAGAAGGCCGGATCGTACAACGGCTGAAACGCTGTGAATATGGCAATAAAGGTGAGGACAACAGTTCGAACTATGTAAATAGTGTAAATATGTACAGCAAAGTGCTGCTGTCTCTTTCTGATACTGACTGTAAATGTCTTTTTTGTTTCTATTTTTTTCGTAAGTTTTCTTCGTTACTTACATGTTTCTTCCATGGGATTCTCAGCATCCTTCTGTAGAACCACATATCTGTTGTTTCCAGTATTCTTTTCATCGGTGTATACTTGTATACACCGATGAAAACCATGTGCATATCAGTACTTACTGATATACACATGGATTAATATTACACAACAGTTCAACACACTTTTCTTTGTTTCTAACGACATTTTCTTGTTTCTTCGTTCCAGCCTTTTCTTCGTTTCGCCTTTCGAAAGCAACTTTCGTTAATCCAATGCGCGTTGGGATTTAGGCATTGCACTTTCCATCCTCGGTTAAAACATTTCCCAGACACTTAAACTTCTGTACATTTTTGATGTTGACATCTCCAGTTCGTAGTCCGCATCTTGGGCTTTTTTCTCTTGCTGACGACCACCAGTCCTATAAGGATAGGACAAATGGAAGATCAGTGAATTTCAAAAGTTGCGCAGAAATAATAAAATAGGTATGCTTGAGTGGGGAATGTGATTCACTGGCAATTGTGCAAGCAACTGCATTCTGATCACACAGACCAATGCTACATGAATAATCTACCATAGGGAACACACTTGAAATCACTCGAGACATTAAGTTTCAAAAAGATCACCCAAAAGTGAATGAAACACTTGAAATCAGTCGAGACATTAATATTTAAAGGGATCAACCAAAGGGAATGAAACACTTGAAATCAGTCGAGACATTAATATTTAAAGGGATCACCCAAAGGGAATGAAACAATTAAAATCAGTCGAGACATTAATATTTAAAGGGATCACCCAAAGGGAATGAAACAATTGAAATCACTCGAGACATTAAGTTTCAAAAGGATCACCCAAAAGGGAATGAAACACTTGAAATCAGTCGAGACATTAATATTTAAAGGGATCGCCCAAAGGGAATGAAACACTTGAAATCAGTAGAGACATTAATATTTAAAGGGATCACCCAAAGGGAATGAAACAATTAAAATAAGTCGAGACATTAATATTTAAAGGGATCACCCAAAGGGAATGAAACAATTGAAATCAGTCAAGACATTAATATTTAAAGGGATCATCCAAAGGGAATGAAACAATTGAAATTAGTCGAGACATTAATATTTAAAGGGATCGCCCAAAGGGAATGAAACACTTGAAATCAGTCGAGACATTAATATTTAAAGGGATCACCCAAAGGGGAATGAAACCATTGAAATTAGTCGAGACATTAATGTTTAAAGGGATCATCTAAAGGGAATGAAACAATTGAAATTAGTCGAGACATTAATGTTTAAAGGGATCATCCAAAGGGAATGAAACAATTGAAATTAGTAAAGACATTAATATTTAAAGGGATCACCCAAAGGGAATGAAACAATTGAAATTAGTCGAGACATTAGTATTTAAAGGGATCACCCAAAGGGGAATGAAACCATTGAAATTAGTCGAGACATTAATGTTTAAAGGGATCATCCAAAGGGAATGAAACAATTGAAATTAGTCGAGACATTATTGTTTAAAGGGATCATCCAAAGGGAATGAAACAATTGAAATTAGTCAAGACATTAATATTTAAAGGGATCACCCAAAGGGAATGAAACAATTAAAATCAGTCGAGACATTAATATTTAAAGGTATCACCTAAAGGAATGAAACAATTGAAATCAGTCAAGACATTAATATTTAAAGGATCACCCAAAGGGGAATGAAACAATTGAAATTAGTCGAGACATTAATATTTAAAGGATCACCCAAAGGGGAATGAAACAATTGAAATTAGTCGAGACATTAATATTTAAAGGATCACCCAAAGGGAATGAAACAATTGAAATCAGCCGAGACATTAATATTTAAAGGATCATCCAAAGGGGAATGAAACAATTGAAATTAGTCGAGACATTAATGTTTAAAGGGATCACCCAAAGGGGAATGAAACAATTGAAATTAGTCGAGACATTAATGTTTAAAGGGATCACCCAAAGGGAATGAAACAATTGAAATTAGTCGAGACATTAATATTTAAAGGATCACCCAAAGGGGGAATGAAACGAGATATTAAATTTAAAGGGATCACCCAAAAATGAAACAATTGAAATCAGTCGAGACATTAATATTTAAAGGATCACCCAAAGGGGAATGAAACAATTGAAATTAGTCGAGACATTAATGTTTAAAGGATCACCCAAAGGGGAATGAAACAATTGAAATTAGTCAAAGGGAGACATTAATGTTTAAAGGGATCATCCAAAGGGAATGAAACAATTGAAATTAGTCGAGACATTAATGTTTAAAGGGATCACCCAAAGGAATGAAACAATTGAAATACAGTCGAGACATTAATATTTAAAGGATCACCCAAAGGGAATGAAACACTTGAAATCAGTCGAGACATTAATATTTAAAGGATCACCCAAAGGGGAATGAAACAATTGAAATTAGTCGAGACATTAATATTTAAAGGGATCACAAAGGGAATGAAACAATTGAAATTAGTCGAGACATTAATATTTAAAGGATCACCCAAAGGGGAATGAAACAATTGAAATCAGTCGAGACATTAATATTTAAAGGATCATCCAAAGGGAATGAAACAATTGAAATTAGTCGAGACATTAATGTTTAAAGGATCACCAAAGGGAATGAAACAATTGAAATTAGTCGAGACATTAATGTTTAAAGGATCACCCAAAGGGAATGAAACAATTGAAATTAGTCGAGACATTAATATTTAAAGGGATCACCCAAAGGGAATGAAACAATTGAAATCAGTCGAGACATTAATATTTAAAGGGATCACCCAAAGGGTAATGAAACAATTGAAATTAGTCGAGACATTAATGTTTAAAGGGATCATCCAAAGGGAATGAAACAATTGAAATTAGTCGAGACATTAATGTTTAAAGGGATCACCCAAAGGGGAATGAAACAATTGAAATTAGTCGAGACATTAATGTTTAAAGGGATCATCCAAAGGGAATGAAACAATTGAAATTAGTCGAGACATTAATGTTTAAAGGGATCACCCAAAGGGAATGAAACAATTGAAATACAGTCGAGACATTAATATTTAAAGGGATCACCATTGAAAAAGGGAATGAAACAATTGAAATCAGTCGAGACATTAATATTTAAAGGGATCACCCAAAGGGGAATGAAACAATTGAAATTAGTCGAGACATTAATATTTAAAGGGATCACCCAAAGGGGAATGAAACAATTGAAATTAGTCGAGACATTAATATTTAAAGGGATCACCCAAAGGGGAATGAAACAATTGAAATCAGTCGAGACATTAATATTTAAAGGGATCACCCAAAGGGGAATGAAACAATTGAAATTAGTCGAGACATTAATGTTTAAAGGGATCACCCAAAGGGAATGAAACAATTGAAATTAGTCGAGACATTAATATTTAAAGGGATCACCCAAAGGGGAATGAAACAATTAAAATTAGTCGAGACATTAATGTTTAAAGGGATCATCCAAAGGGAATGAAACAATTGAAATTAGTCGAGACATTAATATTTAAAGGGATCACCCAAAGGGGTATGAAACAATTGAAATCAGCCGAGACATTAATGTTTAAAGGGATCACCCAAAGGGGAATGAAACAATTGAAATTAGTCGAGACATTAATGTTTAAAGGGATCGCTCAAAGGGAATGAAACACTTGAAATCAGTAGAGACATTAATATTTAAAGGGATCACCCAAAGAGGAATGAAACAATTGAAATCAGTCGAGACATTAATATTTAAAGGGATCACCCAAAGGGGAATGAAACAATTGAAATTAGTCGAGACATTAATGTTTAAAGGGATCATCCAAAGGGAATGAAACAATTGAAATTAGTCGAGACATTAATGTTTAAAGGGATCACCCAAAGGGAATGAAACAATTGAAATACAGTCGAGACATTAATATTTAAAGGGATCACCCAAAGGGAATGAAACACTTGAAATCAGTCGAGACATTAATATTTAAAGGGATCACCCAAAGGGGAATGAAACAATTGAAATTAGTCGAGACATTAATATTTAAAGGGATCACCCAAAGGGAATGAAACACTTGAAATCAGTCGAGACATTAATATTTAAAGGGATCACCCAAAGGGGAATGAAACAATTGAAATTAGTCGAGACATTAATATTTAAAGGATCACCCAAAAGGGAATGAATCAATTGAAATTAGTCGAGACATTAATATTTAAAGGATCACCCAAAGGGAATGAAACAATTGAAATTAGTCGAGACATTAATATTTAAAGGGATCACCCAAAGGGGAATGAAACAATTGAAATCAGTCGAGACATTAATATTTAAAGGGATCACCCAAAGGGGAATGAAACAATTGAAATTAGTCGAGACATTAATGTTTAAAGGATCATCCAAAGGGAATGAAACAATTGAAATTAGTCGAGACATTAATGTTTAAAGGATCACCCAAAGGGAATGAAACAATTGAAATTAGTCGAGACATTAATGTTTAAAGGGATCACCCAAAGGGGAATGAAACAATTGAAATCAGTCGAGACATTAATGTTTAAAGGGATCACCCAAAGGGAATGAAACACTTGAAATCAGTCGAGACATTAATATTTAAAGGGATCACCCAAAGGGGAATGAAACAATTGAAATTAGTCGAGACATTAATGTTTAAAGGGATCACCCAAAGGGGAATGAAACAATTGAAATTAGTCGAGACATTAATGTTTAAAGGAATCACCCAAAGGGGAACGAAACAATTGAAATCAGTCGAGACATTAATATTTAAAGGGATCACCCAAAGGGGAACGAAACAATTGAAATTAGTCGTGACATTAATATTTAAAGGGATCACCCAAAAGGGAATGAAACACTTGAAATCAGTCGAGACATTAATATTTAAAGGGATCACCCAAAGGGGAATGAAACAATTGAAATTAGTCGAGACATTAATGTTTAAAGGGATCACCCAAAGGGGAATAAAACAATTGAAATTAGTCGAGACATTAATATTTAAAGGGATCACCCAAAGGGGAATGAAACAATTGAAATTAGTCGAGACATTAATGTTTAAAGGGATCACCCAAAGGGGAATGAAACAATTGAAATTAGTCGAGACATTAATGTTTAAAGGGATCACTCAAAGGGAATGAAACACATGAAATCAGTCGAGACATTAATATTTAAAGGGATCACCCAAAGGGGAATGAAACAATTGAAATTAGTCGAGACATTAATATTTAAAGGGATCACCCAAAGGGGAATGAAACAATTGAAATCAGTCGAGACATTAATATTTAAAGGGATCACCCAAAGGGAATGAAACAATTGAAATTAGTCGAGACATTAATGTTTAAAGGATCACCCAAAGGGGAATGAAACAATTGAAATTAGTCGAGACATTAATATTTAAAGGGATCACCCAAAAGGGGAATGAAACAATTGAAATTAGTCGAGACATTAATATTTAAAGGATCATCCAAAGGGAATGAAACAATTGAAATTAGTCGAGACATTAATGTTTAAAGGATCACCCAAAGGGAATGAAACAATTGAAATTAGTCGAGACATTAATGTTTAAAGGATCACCCAAAGGGGAATGAAACAATTGAAATCAGTCGAGACATTAATGTTTAAAGGATCACCCAAAGGGGAATGAAACAATTGAAATTAGTCGAGACATTAATATTTAAAGGATCATCCAAAGGGAATGAAACAATTGAAATTAGTCGAGACATTAATGTTTAAAGGATCACCCAAAGGGAATGAAACAATTGAAATTAGTCGAGACATTAATGTTTAAAGGATCACCCAAATGGGAATGAAACAATTGAAATCAGTCGAGACATTAATGTTTAAAGGGATCACCCAAAGGGGAATGAAACAATTGAAATTAGTCGAGACATTAATCTTTAAAGGGATCATCCAAAGGGGAATGAAACAATTGAAATTAGTCGAGACATTAATGTTTAAAGGGATCACCCAAAGGGAATGAAACAATTGAAATTAGTCGAGACATTAATGTTTAAAGGGATCACCCAAATGGGAATGAAACAATTGAAATTAGTCGAGACATTAATATTTAAAGGGATCACCCAAAGGGGAATGAAACCATTGAAATTAGTCGAGACATTAATATTTAAAGGGATCACCCAAAGGGGAATGAAACAATTGAAATCAGTCGAGACATTAATATTTAAAGGGATCACCCAAAGGGGAATGAGACAATTGAAATTAGTCGAGACATTAATATTTAAAGGGATCACCCAAAGGGAATGAAACAATTGAAATCAGTCGAGACATTAATATTTAAAGGGATCACCCAAAGGGAATGAAACAATTGAAATCTGTCGAGACATTAATATTTAAAGGGATCACCCAAAGGGGAATGAAACAATTGAAATCAGTCGAGACATTAATATTTAAAGGGATCACCCAAAGGGGAATGAAACAATTGAAATCAGTCGAGACATTAATATTTAAAGGGATCACCCAAAGGGGATTGAAACAATTGAAATCAGTCGAGACATTAATATTTAAAGGGATCACCCAAAGGGGAATGAAACAATTGAAATTAGTCGAGACATTAATATTTAAAGGGATCATCCAAAGGGGAATGAAACAATTGAAATTAGTCGAGACATTAATGTTTAAAGGGATCACCCAATTCAAACCAGAAGACCAGACCTCATCGTCATAGACATGAAGTAAATGTCAGAGAATGAATTTTATTGTTCCGATCACAAAGTAAATATAACAGAATAGATGTATCACTAAATGTTCACCTAATACAAGGCACAAGAGCCACTTTTGGATGAGATTGTTTTATAAACGTAGGAGGAGAAAGTATGGAATATTTTAGTACGTTTGGGTCAGTGATCGTGGCTAGCTAAGTTTAATTATAAAACAGAAGACCAACCACTTTTACCATTCCCCATTTTAGCTTTGTGACACATTTTGTATTTTTTTTATTTTTCCTCCTTGATACCACGACCGCTTGAATTTAAGTGTACGACTAGATTGGCAAGTAGGTCTCATAGTTTTACTGTTGGACAAGCTAGATGTAAACGTAAGTTCTATTCTTATAGTTTCTTTCCCGCACTTCTCACCAGTGGAACTCTCTTCCAGTTTCTTGTTTCATTGCCAACCTGCGTCTTTTAAAAATTTAAATGTAACGTTAATCGTAATCTTCTGTCTTTCTGAATTCTGTTCTTTTATTGTCCTTCTCCTCGGTGATTGCTTGGGGTGAAGTGATTAAAAAGACAATACAAAGTAGCAGTAAAAAAAATAAAGACGGATGAACAGTAAACCAAGAATGTGTAGTATAAAGATAGGTAGGATAGAAAAGATTTGACTCTAGACGAGGAGGTTAAGATTGTAGTGATTGGGGAAGCATACCCTCGGGTGTCTGTTCCATAAAATAGCGATACTCAGGAAGAAGCCGTCCGAGGGGAAGTAGTTTCTTACCAATGGAGTTAGGAGGGAATGAGGATTTCGACCATGAAGGTGACGGTTGTGACAGTCGTTGTTGGAGTACTGGGAACGGTCCCGAAGAGCAGAGGAAAGAAACCAGAGGAATTGAAGTTCTTGGTGATTGCATCTGCAATATAAAGGATAATTATGGTTAAGGATTAGAAGAAGAAACATCTAACGGAGAAACAGCGACACAAATTTGTTGAAAATACATCTTATTTTTGCAATACCATTTATTTGACAGGATCAACTCAGGGTCACAAGTCCTGCAACAAAATAGGAAAAGAAGTGGATGTTGGCCCGTAAATGGACGAATCAGCAATTAGCAAGAACTCAAGATTTCCGGATTAAAAAAGGAGCTTCTTCATCCAGTTTTTTTGCTTTTCAGAGTTTTTTTTGTTGCTTAGTAGTAAACTGATCGTCGGCAAATAGGAAAGCTTTTTCAGTCACCTTTATCCTCTCTGTCACTGACAATTCGCCGGCTAAATTTCCCTAATAAAATTATCCACTACAGACCATGCGTTGTGCTATTTATTACTAGAAGAAAATCTTTCTTCTAGTGAAAAGAGGGCTGATTTGCTTTCCAGTAAGAAACAGAGACTGTGTGATTTTAGTTTATTGGCCTGAAAACAGCCGTGAAGACCAGTGCAAGCCACCAAGGATCAACTTTTGTAGTCACCCAAAAAACACTTTGATCTACAGATGATGTGGTGAAAATATTCAACCGACGGAAAATAGATAAAATACAGAGGATAGTGCTTAGGTATTGAGTAGACTTGCTGTCATATAATCTCCAGTGTCAGTAACCAGTTATTACTGGTAGGAACACGCAATAAACGAATAATAATAATAATAATAATAATAATAATAATAATAATAATAATACACAAAGGTAGAAGCCGAAGTGTAGTACGAAGTTAAAAAATATATTCACCTGGGGTGAGTATCTCCTGTGATGTGGAAGATAAGTTTTGGTGCCACTGCGTAGGAATGTAGCCAAATCGTTTCGTCCATCTTAAAGTAATCGACGCTAGAAATGGAGGACGCCGAAGCTCTAAAAGCATTTACAATGCCTTGGAAGAAGAAAAGAAAATATAGATAACACACATACATCACACAGTAACATGCCTATTCACACTAAGTCAACTGTCTACCTACTTACCTACTTACCTACCTGACTCTAGTGTGAGTAACGTTTACTAGACTCTGCCAAAATACATTAACTTTCTCAAGTCGGATAAGAAAATGGGCGAACGCTTGTGTGCGTGAGTGTGTGCGCGGGCTCCGACCAAAAAAGTTCGGTCAATTTGAACAGCGGGCATGCGCAAGCGTAATTCACAATATATTTTAACCTAAGTCTATACATCGAAGACTAGCGCCAATAAGAACTCTGCAGCTATCTTAAGAACGAAGTATTAGAACTGGCATATATTTTATGCACTGTGAACATTTTGTCTTTTATTTGGATTGTTTAAATGTGTATTATTGTCCTTATCTCTATTGTTATTAACAAAATGTTCCTACTTTTGCCCTCTGACCTTCATCCGGTGATTGTCGATCCGTGTAACTTATAGGAATTTTCGAACTCAACCCTTTCTTTAATCTACGGAAGTTGATTATCCACTTTCCGGTGACAATGTCTAGGGATATGTCGTCGAGATCTTATTCATTACTAGCAGCATGACCCGGCGTTGCCCGTGCTTGATTCAAAAATCGTACGACTCATACAGCAATCGCTATCACTTGACTTAAAATATTTTTATTTTAAAAATCTTCTTGCCTATTCGTGGCAGCCAGCTATAGGCTTTCCCTCTGGCCAATAGAAAATGGCCACAAACTACATGAAAACAGCCGTAGAAGCATGAAAAAAATCGATTATTTCCACTATTGATGGGAGTTGGGAAATGTAACGTCGGTCTTGGCCTTTCCGCTAACTTGGAGCATGTGCATGTAAATTTTGGTGCAAATCCGTCGAAAATTGCGGCCGTGCATTCGTTACACACATACACACACACACACATCCTGCCTTTTATAGATAGAGATTGTTAGACTCTTTTTTTTTTTGTCTTTTGTTGCTCAAAGTAGCCATTTTACTACACCTCTTTTTCTTGTTCTGTCATCTGTGTACATTCGTTAAGTAGTCTATTCATTGATTTTCCTGGTTATCTTGCTTTGAGTTTCAAATTCTCCAAGCCTTCTTTAATCATTATGTGTCACACAAATTTCCACTGTCTTCTCTCTGATTCTAGGTGCAAGTTTCCTTTTTTTGTGCTCATTTCTTTTAAAACTTCTTCGTTGCACACATGCTCCGTGTGTGTTTTATTTTCAGCATTCCTTTTGTAGAACCACATCTCTATTTCCTCAAGTTTCTATTTCCTTCATCTAAATAAGTCGCAATAAAATAACTCATAATAAAAAGGAGGGATACATAAATTTTCTGTGAATCTGGAGCAAGATTTTTTGAATTACTTTCGATTTTCCTACTTAAAATCCTATTTGAAAAATGACATCTTTCTGAACACACGTACAAAGCAAAATCAATCATAGGATGTACTTACTTGAAACACCGGTCCCCGTACGATCCCCGAAATATTTTCTAATTTAGTCCGAGAATCTCCCCTTTACATTTAAGTTACGCGTTGGCGTGTGTTCTTGTAGGATAAGTTGGGTCCTCTCTCTCTTCAGGCTGGGTTTAAATTATGCTTATTTTATTTTCGTCTGACTTATTGCCATCTCATTGCAAGATTGCCCATTAATCCCGGTTATTTATTTCATTCGTGCCTGTCCCAAGGCTATTTGGACGAAAGTGAACATAAACAACCGGCATTCGAACTCGGGACTCCGAATTGTCTTTTCAATTTGCTAACAATTACACAACTAGCAAGATTCAATTTCCCAGATGACTGAACCCATCACATTAGCAATGGTCTTTCAATCACTCTTCAGCAGGAGTATAAAGATGAAAGCATATGGAAGGAAAAGAAAAGGAGATTACCGCCCTCTGTGGGATGAAGTTAAAACAAGGGACAGAGAACATCACTGGAAAATACGAAAACCTAAGGAATCACCGCATAGGCCACAAAAATCTCCGAAGCCGGCCAAGCATAGGGATGAATATAATATGTTTATTATGTTTTACTTTAAATTCTCCCGGTAAAGAAACTTTGATGAGCGGGAGCGAAACCGATTGTTTTTACCGCTTTTTATTTTTTATCCCTCATTATCATTGTAATGTTAAACTTAATACTTTTAAAGATATATATATATATATATATATATATATATATATATATATATATATACAGACATTTTTTTATGTTTATACGTTCTTTTTATAGATACAAATATTTAAGTAAATGCTCTGTTTATAATAAACAGCGTTAACAACATTTATCGGCCTGAATGTCCGAGAAATTGTCATATGAAATATGCGTCCTCCGACAGGAATCGAACCTGTATCCTATACAGAACCGTCATATAGCCTGACGTGCTTTTACCGATTGAGCCACAGAGGAGGATTTCGGTTAGCAGAAACAGTAAAATCGACCTATCCAACGGAAACGCTAACGTTTATTGTGAAGCTGGAATATGAACTCGCTCACTGATCCTAATTTCTGTTGTCGATAACCCTCATGCTTCTCATACGTACATGATATATGTTATAATACAGTCCGTGGGCCAAGGGAAAATTTACACGAAATGAAAAGAAATGCTCCTTAACCGTATCCACTTATAACCAATGTGAAGGTCGAGTATGCTACTGATGGCGTTTTGAGAATCCAATGCGAAAGAAACAAACTGTCCTCAGGAAATATGCATGATTAAAAGTCCACGTGGCACTTGTGTTAGCAAAAGGAAAAACCCGATGTACATACTTTTCGAATCAATCAGTCGAAAACCGCCCCAGGAAAACTCGTCTTCGTCTGACCCTGCGAAAGTTAAGTCCACTGTCGCCACAATTGTGATAATGGCACCACTGTGAAAGCAAACGATGGATGCCAGTTCAGTCTTCTGGGCAAAGGTGAGTTGAATTCGACGATGGAGAGTGACTCATTTATTAAAGTCTGTACCAATAGGTGTAAATTAATATAGGTTATTTGATGAGATATTCAAATTGGACATCTTATATATTCAGTCAAAAGCCGTAGAATTTGGCACATTAATAACTGTTCCGTACTGTTGGTTGCGGATTATTTGATGACAGTCACGCACACACCTGACATTGAAATAATTATTTCAATGAGTCAGACTGTGAACATTTCACCCTCCCCTCATCTGTATATATATATATATATATATATATAGATCAAAATATAATTTTAAGGTTTGCTATATTTATGGGTAAAGTGCTCAATATCAGAGATAGAGCTTATTTAAATATAAAATATAAAAAGGTCAACACCAATTATGGGTAAGAAAGTCTATTGATAATACAATATACGTTATTACCCATAATACAGCATTGACTGCTCAAAAAAGGTTTAAGTATGGTTATTTTGTTAACATTTATATTACATTGTATTCGTTACGATTTTTGCATTAAAAAAATTGTGGCTTAGGTTTTGGGTACGAAACTGAAGCTAGCAGATACAGATGGGTAGAACCTGCACCGCCAGAGATGTACAATCATTAAATAGGTAATTCACACCTTGTTCTACCTACGTCGCCTCCGTGACCGAATTGGTAAAGGCACGTTCCGTCTATAGAAACGGTTTCACTGGTAGAAATAGACAGGTTCGATTTCTGTCGGAGACAAAATCTCTTTTTAGTAAGACGCCTGAATCTACGTACGTTGTTATTAATTTCACTGTTGATGATGAAGAAGAAGAAGAAGAAGAAGAAGAAGAAGAAGAAGAAACAACTCGAATACTTGTATTAAAATAGTAATCAGAAATAAAGTCGGATAAAACGTATATATATATATATATATATATATATATATATATATATATCGGAAAGTAAGAATTTTTCAGATTGGAAAATGTGTAGCTATGCCAAATATGTCTTGCATTTTGATGCTGGAGATGTGAGACAAATCCTGCTATAGCCACACGTCTCTCCACCTCAAGTTAACTTTTGAAAATCATAGAACTGTGAAACCGGTAAATTTACTCTAAAATATTCCGTATGAGATCAGTCTCATTTTCAGCTTTTTATATATATATATATATATATATATATATATATATATATATATATATATATATATATATATATATATATGATCGAAATAAAAGTATAAAACTTAATATTACGAGGCATATTAAAAAAAAATGGTGAAGCAACCGGTTTCGCTAAAGTCTTTTAGGCTTCAACTTTTATTTAAATTTGACTGTGTCAATTTTAAATCTCCTGGAATTGAAAGGAGCGAGTTCCTTTTTATTTCACATGTTTTTTTTTAATATATCTCATAATATTAAGTTTATACTTTATTTCGATCATATAAATTTGTACCTACTAAAAAATATCTTTAAATATATATATATATATAATATATATATATATATATATATATATATATATATATATATATATATATATATATATATATATATTACCGTTATAGAGATAATGTCGGCTGCCAACTTGATTATCAAGACAAACATCTCTGCACCATAACTACTACTGCTGCTGATGTCCGCTCAAGGATTCTACATTGACCTTTAAAATTAGAAATGAATTTAAAAGTTCTATTACATTGCTGACAAACAAAATTCTTTTGGATGTTTGTGTTCCCGAGTTATCATCATTAATATTATGTACATTCCCAAGCCTTTTAAGACCAGATTTGATCTTATATTACTTATCTCTGAAGAAACTCATTTTATTCTCACACACCGATATATATATATATATATATATATATATATATATGTATAATATATATATATATATATGCAATTTTTATATATATTATTTATATATTACATATGCGCGATATTTATTGGAAAGCGCTCAATATCAGCGATATAGCTAATTGATGTGAGTTTGTGACCCTGAGTTTCACGTCCTTTGCGATCATCAGACAAAAGCATCAACGTAGCTAAATCTATCTATCTATCTATCTATCTATCTATCTATCTATCTATCTATCTTAATCAGGCAATATAAGGCTCAAAAGCGACTCAAGTTAGTGGGTTACTAAAATAGGTTTTTGTATCTACGTAAAAATTGGTTATAAGTAGTGCAGCTCATGAGGATATACAGGAATGATAAAATTTGACCCATACCTGAAGTGGTTAATATTGAAGTGTCTGGGAAAGTATCCTCCGAGGAGTCCGTTCCGTTAGTGTGAAGAAGTTGTTCGAATGAAGCGCCCTTCTTACTAATAAGATAACCAAAGGTATGGGTATCTTTCGCTCCAGTGTATATCGCATGGCGGTTGTTAGCGGCAAACATTAGAAATAGTAGATCTAATGAATGTAACTCGTCAGAACATTTGCCATGGAAATAACGATAGAATAGCAATAGTGTAATCTATCTATCTATCTATCTATCTATCTATCTATCTATCTATCTATCTATCTATCTGTCAGTCAGTCTTTCCTCTCATATTTCGACCTATGGGAACATAAGAGCTCAGTTATAAAACTGAATCGCTTGCCTATCCAAATATGATTTCAATATCGTGGTGAAGGCTTCCGCAGATCCAGTCACAATTTTCAGAAGAAATGATAACAGAAAAACAGTGTGCAGTTTTCTACAAAGTCTCTGAACAGTTTGAAGCCTTCGGCCTATATCACATCTCAAAATCTGACCTCTGACTAAATAAAAAAAAATGCCAGAATTAAAAAGAAAATATCCTATGGTTCGGACCAATAATTCTACCTCATAGGTATTTGTGCGATTATTGATCAATAGATAGCCAAAGAGATACATAGCATCAGTTTTAAATTTAGAAATTTCCTTCTCTTAGTTTGGTTCCCATCCGTGGCTAAAGAACCAACTTTGCCTTGTTATTTAACTCATAAATGGTGGGAGAAGAAATGCACTCGTGCCTTTGTCAAGGGTATCTGCGTAACAGTGAAACTCGAATGGAATTTGAACACAAAATGACGATCTCACTTGCTGCCCCGATATCTACTATGCTACAGGCTACAGGCATATGCTTTATACTTGCACACACACACACACACACACACACACACACACACACACACACACACACACATGTATTTGTGTCTATCTATCTATCTATCTATCTATCTATCTATCATAGTCGGTTCATTATCTATCTATCTATCATGGTCGGTTCATTATCTATCTATCTATCATAGTCGGTTCATTATCTATCTATCTATCTATCTATCTATCTATCTATCATGGTCGGTTCATTAGCTATCTATCTATCTATCTATCT
Source organism: Acanthosepion pharaonis (assembly GCA_903632075.3). Taxonomy (NCBI): domain Eukaryota; kingdom Metazoa; phylum Mollusca; class Cephalopoda; order Sepiida; family Sepiidae; genus Acanthosepion; species Acanthosepion pharaonis. Next base: position 694,247 of record CAHIKZ030005559.1, read on the forward strand.
ATCTATCTATCATAGTCGGTTCATTATCTATCTATGTATCTATCTATCTATCTATCTATCTATCTATCTATCTATCTATCGGTATCATTATCTATCTATCTATCTATCATTATCTATTCATTATCTATCTATCTATCTATCTATCTATCTATCTATCTATCTATCTATCTATCTATGTGTTTGTGTGTCTGTGTATTTTTCCGAAGATATTTAAGTTTTCAGTACCTATGTTATTTCGCTTATTACAGCATTATTTTCGTTTTGAACCGAAATTCTCCAGGGAAATATCGTGAAAGATATTTCAGGAAATAAAGTCTATTCCAGCAGCCAAACAAACATTTTCTGAAACGACGATTGTTCTTCTTCATGTACCGTGCCCCGCCCCATCCCAGGGCGTGGGCGATCATGGCTCTCCGCAACATCCTGTCAATCTTAATAAACTTTGTCTTTCTGTTATTTCTCCTAAGCCCTGTACCGCCATCCGTTTACTCAAGCCCCCTAAGTATATTATGCATTGTTATTCTTTGTCTCTCTGTCTGTCACGAGAGTATCAGATTTTCCAAGCCATCCTTCCTTATTATATGCACTAGAAACTTGAATTATCTCTTCTTAATGTTAAGCATTAGTTTACTTTACTTTTTGTTTTCATTTTCCCCAAAACTTCCTCGTTACCCACATGTTCGGTCCAAAGTATAATCAACATCCTTCTGTAGAATCACATTTCTGTTGCTTCCTTTGTCTTGTTCAGCGCTTACTGCCATATAGGAGGACAGATATCACATAGCAGTTTAGTACTATTTTTCTTGTTTCTAACGAAATCTTCGAATTTCTTAATACTCTGCTTAGCTTTAGGGATGAAACTGAGACCAAATTTAGATTAGAAAGTCATTCAAAAACTTCATTGTCTTCGCAATCCCTTTCTACTTCCTGTTCGTCTCATGGTTAATATTTGCATTTTATCAAAATCTAAATAATTTCTTTAAGATTAATCGTACAGGACTAAATTGAAATACAAAAGATGTTTAAAACATGTATTCTTTCCTTTTTTTAATGTGCCATATCCTTTCAGGACGTAGGTGATCATAGCTCTCCACATGCCTCTATCCCTTGCAACTCTCAACAAGTTACTTTCCTCTGCTATCTCCCCTAGACCACGTTCTGTCATCCACCTACTCAAGCCCACCAGGAATGTCACGTGCTGCTTTCCCTTGTCTCTCTTTTCCACTATTCGACCCGTGAGTATCAGATGCTCAAGGTCCTCTTTCCTGATTATGTGTCGCAGAAAATTCAGCTGTCTCTTCCTGATGTTAAGTATAAGCCTCCTCATTGTTTGGATCCTCTCTAAGACCACGTCGTTGCTCACACGCTCGATCCATGGTATCCTTAGCATCTTTCTGTAGGACCACATTCCGTCGCCTCGAATCTCATCATCCTTGATGAAATCGTCAGCATTCGCTGCCGTAAAAAAACACAGATGTCGCCTAACAGTTCAGTATCCTTTTCTCTGTTTCCAAAAAAATCCTCCTGTCTCGCAATACTCTGTCCAGCTTTTGGAATGCGTGCATGGTCATCCCAATACGTCTCCGGATCTCGGTGTCGCACTTACCGTTCTCTGTCAAAACGCTTCCCAGATATTTAAGCTTTCGCGTCTGCTTGATTCTAATGTCATCGACCTGCAAATCGCATTCCCGGCTCATCCTCTTACTGATGACCATGCATTCCGTCTTCTTGTTTATACTTAATCCTTTCTTTTCTATATTTGTAATTTCTTTTCTGTGTCTGCTATCAGTACTGTGTCATCTGCGTATCTTATGTTGTTGGGATTGTGGCCGCCAACGCAAAATTCCAGTAGGGTTTCCAACTCTCAGAATTGTCTCGCTGTATAGAATGAACAGGTCAGGTGAGAAGACGCATCCTTGCCTTACGCATCTTTTCTATTTTTTTATATTCATTGACCTTGTTCCCTATGCGTATGCATGCCGTTTGCTGCCAGTATAGGTTCTTGATTATTCTGATATCTTTCCCGAATATGTCAAGGTTGCTGAGCAGTTCCCGCAAGACATGTATTAGGATCATTTAATTTTCATACTTTTAAAAGATTCGCACAGCTTTTCTGTCTTTATCTATTTACGCTATCTATATATCTATTTATCTCTTTGTGTGCGTGTGTGTGTAAGTGGACACTAAGAACAGACTGTCGCCACTCGGTTTTGACTTCTGTTTCCACTTTTATAATCACTCATGTTCTATCCCTGATATTGATGACTTTTACCCACAAATCTAGCATACTATAAAACACACACACGCACACACACACGCACACACACGCGCGCGCGCACACACACACACATATATATATATCAATTTAAACGTTATTTTTAGTTGATACTCGTATTTGAGTAGGCGATCCGTTTATTAAACACTATATTTATTTTCGTCTACCAGCTTAAATTTCCGTAATTTTTTCTTATTAAAGAAAAATGCAAATTGTATTTGTTCTTCACAAGCATAATACGTCACATAATGTGACCCAGATGTAGCTACAATTTTTTTTCAGGTTCATCACTTTCTTATCATGTTAACACACCGCATTAAAGTCCTGTTTCAGTCAACCTGGACTGACCAGACACTTGAAAATCAATAACCAGTGAACCCAGGAGGCACAAACGTGGATGTAAGCTACAATCAATGGCTTACATCAACAGTCTGTGTAATAAATCTTGCAAATCGCTTGCCGGCTTCAGCAGTCATTATCTCTCACATGGCCGTTAATGCATATTAATTACACATGCAAAAAACACCCAGTTTTATGCTGTTCATTATTTAGCAAGGCGGTTTCGCCTCTTTAGTGGTTGAAGTAACTTGATATTTTTCTTGACACAAACGTTCAATCTTTCAGCGGCACATTAGGTGTAATGGGAAACACTTAAATTTCTCATGATATAATAATTCTTTAACAGTTTTTGACATGTTTGCTTACGGAATAGACATAGATGTTTTTTGCATTGTATCTTAAAAGTTCTAACATATACATAATCTATCTATCTATCTATCTATCTATCTATCTATCTATCTATCTATCTATCTATCTATTTGAAAAATATGCATTTTTCAATATAAATCTACATTTTTTACCAAAAAATTTCATTCAGAGAAAATAAAAATTGTGTACGGAATCTATTAGATGTCTGTTCAGCTAATAACCACTACGACTTATTGATTCACGCTCAATTATATATATATATATATATATATATATATATATATATATATATATATATATATATATATATATATATAAAGAAAGAACAGTAATATATATAATCCGGTGTTCTTATTGATATTTTTATTTTTACAAAATAGTGCTCAATGTAAATTTACAGAGCATAAATATTATAAATTAACTGGTTTAAAATATGATTTTTTCGCTATACAGTAATAACCATGTTTCAAAAATAGAAGCTAAAAACTTCAAATTTTATTTTGCAATTAAATTAAAAATATTAGTTCCATTTCATCTTCAAGCGAATATTGGATTAACTTATTTTTTTAAAAAATTTACTGAGTTTTAAACGCACACAAACATTCATAATTCACTGTTTCCAAGGATACAGAGAAATCCAATCATTCAGACAAGGGGTTGGAGCGTGTCCATTTTTATTAACTTTTGTTGTCTCAGTTATTAGTTAAGTTCGAAAAAAAAGTTTAGGGAGGGTAGGGATGTATTTTTCAACGAATTGTGACATCTGTTAAATGCATGTCGTCTGTTTTTATTTTATTGTTAACGGCAAAAATTCTTTCGGCATTTTTTTCTACTTGTATACTTAAAGATTTTTTTTGGATGTTTAGGTTAGAATAGGTTTTATTTAACTACAATTTTAAAATAAGGGATGTTTAACGGATATCAGAATTCGTTGAAACAGTGAATAATGAATTATATTAAGATTTGGTATATTTTTAGGAGAAGTGTGCTCGACATCAAAGACAGTGTGCTAGTGTGCTTCTGGATAAGAATGGTGTAGTAATAGGAATCAACATGCACGGTGACTAAGTTTCAGGTCTCAATGACATCTTGAGTTCTTAATGTGATCATACTGAGGTATGAAATTGACAGTAACTATGCACTGCTGGTTCCTATGTTCAAACTATATCTTTAAGCCTTCTATCTATCTATCTATCTATCTATCTATCTATCTATCTATCTATCTATCTATCTATCTATCTCTGGTTCTGTTCATATCTATGTATCTATCTATGTATCTATCTATCCCGATAAAAAATAAAATTTCAGTACCATGAATAGTGTTCCAATTTACTAAAGATTAAATGGTTTTCGGGACCACACATACAGATCAGTACGTCCATAGATTCCAAAAAAATGTGGTACTTCAGCAATATTCCGGCTACATATGAATACGAGGTCTGATCAAAACGATTCAAGACTGGTGATATATAAAAAAAAAGACTTACAACATATATCAATTCAGCATTTAATCTCCCTCGAAGTAGCTCTCTTCTGAAGCCGTCCATTTTATCCATCGTTGTTTCCATTCATGGAATTATTCCTGGAAATCCTTTCTTTGGGATCGCGAGCAATTACCGCGTTGCATTATTTTGGATTGCCTCGACGTCTTGAAATCTTTTTCTTTACACGTTTGTCTTGATTTTTGAAAGAGGAAAAGAGGCAAAATTTGGGGAATATGATGATTTTCGAACCTGGAGAATGTGGTCTTAGCCAAAAATTGCTGCACAAACCATGGTCACTGATGGAATATAAGTGGTGTACACTTTACACTCTTTCTTTCCAAGCACTCCTTATAAACAACAGAAGTGTGTATGCGTGAAAAAGTTCAAGGTCAATCTGTACCAAGTGGCTTCACTCTGCGTACTTTAGCTCCGGTACAATAGCAACAGTACCGATACTTTTTTATCAAACTTCGTACACTGTATATCTACCTTAGACCATAACACAAGTTTGTACTCTCTTAGTTACAGGCGGATGGAGTGAATAAGTAATGGATTATCCCATTATATCAAAAACATATTTAATTACCAACAGTTCTGACAATAATGCTATTCAAGAAAGTTGTCGAACATCTTATAGAACATGATGAACAGCACGGGTAACGTGTAGGCAGGTATTATACTTCCGGAGCAGCGTATCCTTTTCTATGACTATCTGAATAACGGGTGGAATATTAACCCAGACAAAGGCACATTACAATACAATGCCAGACATTTGATTTGTTTGTCAAAGGCAAATATACTTAAGATATCCTTTACAATGTTTCACACAAGAATATTTCAGTGGCATAAAGACAGAACCTACTTTTAGGACTGGATATTGATCTTCATTATCAGTCCCATGACCGGTCGTGGTTATAGGGTGGCTGTCCAACTGAGTGCCTCGACAGTTCTATATCTGGATTGAAAGTTGGGGGTGGGGCGTATTTATTCATGCCTAGCGTGTTTTAGGCAAGTTGGCCTCAGCGTAGAATTGCTACAATTAATCGATTCCCAAACAGCCGCGTTAACACTGCTGGGGCAACATATGCTCTGATATGTGCCTTGGGCATTATGCGGTCTGCAAGTGCTGCTCTTTACCATCTTGGCGGGCGTCCAGACGAAATTTGCCTACAGAACCTTGTTTGCCGGTGTACAAATATTAATTTGGTTCATTACATTGTCAAAGAGTAACATTTTCAACATCCCCATTCAGTAACCCGCTACCTTGAATGACATTTAAGTCTTATATCTCTGAAATACTTAGCTTAGAGATCGAATCGGAAGTCTTATAGAAATAATTCCTGTTTACATTTAACTTATTTTTTTAAATCTTTCCCAAATTGGTCCCGCAACTTGGTACCATCCTCCTGCTATATATATATATATATATATATATATATTCTAGTCACCTGAAGATCGCAAGGGCGTGGAACATAAGTAGTGATTGAGATTTATTCATGTCTAAGGATTTTATTTTTAGCCCTTTTGGCAGGCTCTATCTTGGGCCTTACACTGTTCCTGATCTTCATCAATGGCCTTTCCGATGTCATCAGTTCCCAAGTAGCCATCTTCGCGGACGACACTGCTATTTACTCTTGCCTCAATAGTAAATCTGGTATCGTTGACAAAACTAACCTGGCTGCTGATCTCGAAAAGGACCTCCAGTCTGTGGTTGACTGGGGCAGGAAATGGCTTTGTAAATTTTAATGCCTTCAGAACAAAACTGCCCTCCTTTACCCACCCCAGAGAACCCTCGTTGCCCCACACCAGAATGGCTGATTCCCAACTCCTCGAGAGTGCCGCGTTACGCCTGCTTGGTCTCACGCTGTCCACTGACATGAGCTGGAATAAATACATTGAATCAATAGCCTCATCTGCCCTAAGGAAAATTGGTTCTCTGTCTCGCGCCAGAAAGTTTTTCCGTCTGATTCCATCCTTCAAATCTATAAATCAACCAGCCGTCCTTGCATGGAACATTGCTGTCATATATGCTGCTCCCGCTGTACGTCTCGAGGTTCTCGACAAAATCCAGAGACAAATATGCAATGTGATAAGTCCTTATCTTGCTTCTAGTCTACAGTCGCTTTCTCACAGATGTGCCGTGGCTTCCCTCTGTCTCTTCTACAACTATTTTCTCGGCAACTGTTCTGATGAGCAACTTCCGCTGGTTTCCAAACTGTATGAATTTAAACGAGCTACCAGACTGGCCTCTTGGTCCAAACCTTTCAATGTCAAAACGGTTAAATGTAACCGTCTCTTCTACTCAAACAGCTTCTTCTCTTGGACTTCCCATCTGTGGACTCCCTTCCTCTTGTTTGCTTCTTCGATGACTATAATCTTCAAATATTCAAGTGTAATGTCAATCGACATCTGATAGCTTGACCTTGTTCCCCGTGCTTTTCTATCCTTTCGTCAAACACACCTCTTTAATCTTGTTCTAAATCCACTGTAACCCCTTGCATGCTAGTGGCACTCCCGCCTTGTTTGGGGTGAATTGCTTTTAAAAAAGGTAGACTGTTGGTCGTACTAACATTTGGGATTTTTTATATATTATTATTATTATTGTCGACTCTTAAAATGTATAAGGACAGTTACGTAAGCAAATTACTAACTTCCAGGCTCGGAGGGAATAAACAGGATGACAGAAGAGTTCCATAAGATTTATACTACGTTGTATCCTCTTAGTAACTAATCAACTAACGGAACATTTCATGATGAACAAGATCATCATCATCATATTAAGTACGTTTCAGTTGTTTGCCTTCACCCTGGCCATTTTCTATTCGTTTTGACACGTTACTAGTACAGCCATTTTTCACTACAAGACAAGTAACGGTTGTACAAAGACTTATAATAATTTTTTGTAGATTTATATATTTTATACTTGAAAAAATTGTTTAAATTTAACTTGAAGAAGACAGAGATACTGTTGAAATATTGTCAAATACTGTGTTTTTTTCTTTTCTTAAATTACGGTCTTCTCTTAACTGTTGAAAAATATTGGAAGATTTGTCAACCGTTTTGTTTATTATTATTATTTTTATTTTCTTTGATTTCTGGCGTTTACACATTTCTTTCCGGGTCCCGCCCAGGGACCTAAGGTTAGAAATAGCGTCATGACACTTTCCACTGAAAAAAAAAAAAAAAAAATTACATAGATAAAGCCCTTCGTAAAGTGTGGGCTGTACTTGTCAGAACAACTTTTTGCATCTCCTTGAGGCATGGACTTCCAGGAATCCCTTCAATTAGTCTACTGCAATCTTTTCCAACCAGTCCTAGGGCTCCAACTACAACAAGGTTTGTTGATGTTCCCGTATGCCACATTTTCGAGATTTCTATTTCAAGGTCCTTATATTTTGACAGCTTTTTGAATATCTTCAAAGATACATTGCAGTCAGCAGGGACTGCCATATCAATAAGGAGGCACCGTTTTTGTTTGTGGTCTTTAATAACAATATCTGGGCAGTTGGCCTTGATTGTTCTGTCAGTGTGTATTGTGTAGTCCCATAGAATTGTAACAGGTCCTATCTCCGTAACCGGGTCTGGGTGGTGTTCATACCATTTTCTTTCATTTTCCTTCCCGTAGAAGTTGCAGATTTTTGGTGTTCATAAATTATTATTATAACTATTAAAAACAACAGATATTTTGTGTTAATTAATTTTAATGATTGACTTTTCCAAATTACGAATAATAATTTTCTCAGACGAGGAGGAAATTCCGCCACAAATTGAGACAGCTATTCACAGACAACACCAAAATGCTAGCAAAATCAAATGGTAAAAACACACTTATAATACTTGAAGCAATATTCACAAAACAAAAACAACAAAGCTATTATAACTTAAGATCATGCATCCTCAAATGTATATAAAAACAAAACAAAAAACAAAAACAAAAACAAAAAAAACATGCGTCACATCTCCCTTATAACACTTGTTGCCTATGTTACAATGTCACAACACTCACTAGTTCTAAGAAAATAACCAATTGTCTCTAACTGCCCTGATGATGACTTACAAAAGTCGATAGCTTGGATCATATTTTTTTGTACTTTTCTTCCTAAATGAACTTCGCACGATTTCTAAAGGAATTTACTTCTCCTCTGAGATGGATTATTGTAACTTAAATAAGTCGATCATTAATATTTGACTGAAAGAACATTTGCCCCCTAAATACACAGAATATATAATTAAATTATTAAATAAGAAGAATGAAATAAGGGGTCGATGCCGACATATTAACAAATATTTACTTTGTAACTTTAATAATAAGATGACATAATAAATTAATTAAAATATTAATTAAAATATGAATTAAAATATTGTAATTTAATTTATAATAAAGATTAACAAATATTATAATTTAATTAATAATAAAACATGTCATGATACCTTCTATATAAACCATAAAAAAATTTAATTTAATTTCGAAGGAAAAATTTACAACTGGAAGAAAAATCTGAGAAAATGAAAGAGGTAAACAAAAGCAAAATTTCATGAATGGGCGTGTGTAAAAAAACGTTAAATTTATGAATACGAACGTGTACAAAAAGGAATAAAAAAAAAAACGATTGAAAAAGACGTGGAACAAAGTGAAAAAAAAAAAAAAATGGAAATACCGTTTGAAGTCACAATCCCGAAAGACTGGAAATTTTACCAATAAACATCGATGTCGGGATAAAATTGATATTTAAATGTTAAGTAATCTTCACACACACACACACACACACACACACACACACACACACACACACACACACACACACACACACACACACACAATGAAAATTATAGTTTGGAGGTATGACATATTTATGGGTTAAAGTGCTCAATATCAGGGGCAGAGCGTATGTACAAGGGGACATCGAGGTCAAAATTCAGCGGTGTGAGTCTGTTTCATGCTTAAACGCAATCGCCAGGCTATGGGTAGGTCTATTGTATTATTCTAGCGGTTATTGGGTGGGCATAACTGTTATGTTTCAAATTTTTATAGGGACAATTAAGTGGGGATAATTGTGGATGCGAATGCAATTGTGTGGTTATTTTATAGTGTTCTTTGTTAACTTTATTATTGTTTGCTCTGTTAATATTGTTGTTTGTTATTATTACCTTTACTTGTGTTTGTGTGTGCCTTTGTAGTTTGTTACGTTGTTATATTTTATTTACTTTATCTATATATTTATTGATTTGGGCTAATTTATTTTACTTATTTATTTTTCTTTTTCTTTTATTTTATTTTATTTACTTGTTTTTATTTTTTGTTCATTTTTAGTTTTCGATGTTTAAGTGACGTAGTAATAATCTTTCAAGTCAAGTATATTCGATAAACTAAGTAACCAAATTTTAAGAAATAGGGCATTATTAGTTTAATTTATTTATCTTAATCCTGATGAGCGGACTTGTGAAAACCGGATTCAGAAAATAGTCTTTGAAACTTTTATTCATCTATTTATATATTTCTGAGGGAAAGCTTTACCAGAGGCCATCTTTAAAATAAAAGATTGATTACACCGTTGAAAAGCTTTTCCATGGAAACCTTTTGAAGATGCAATATATATATATATATATATATATATATATATATATATATATATATATATATATATATATATATATATATAAGTGTGTGTAGCGACTTCATACCAGACTGTTTTATGAATGACACGTCTGTAGTCGCGTCACGCTAGTATGTAATATATGATCTACTAAGGCCACGGAACTATTGAAAATAAGACTGAAGAAAAAAGTTATCCACCTTCCTCGAACTTATCATCCGTGTTTCAACTCAATGGCTCTCGCGTAAGTTGGAAGCAGTCCAAGACTTAACTACCGAGGTTGAGTTTTATCTTCTGATGCCTAAGCTGGAAAAAGAGATAGTCAAAAGACTCCTTTATGGAAAAGGAAGATTTTGATATAATTTACAAACAAGAACTTCAAGAAAAACGCATAAGTTTACAACTAGGCTTACGGCTGCATCATGTTGAAACACCGGTTCCCGCACGACCACCGAAGTTAAGTAACGTCCAGCCATGGTCAGTACCTACATGGGTTACCGCTTGGGAACACCAGATGCTGTAAGCTTGAATGTTTGCGTGGTGTAATCGATAACGGCTCGAAATTATTAATTGGAGAGCTGAGTTCAAATATCCGTTGGTTTCGTTATATTTAATTACGTTCAAATACCTTTGGGAAAGGTATGTATCTCTTATCTTTCCCCCAACTATGGGTTAATTAGTAAGACTTGTATCACTAAATCATTATTATCGCCAGAAAATTCTTACAATCTAAAAATATTTTCTAGCTTTAAATAAACCTGGAAAGGGTTGATAAGCCGTAGAAAACGAATCAATCAATCAAATTTACATATTCACCATGTTCCTCTCCTTCTTTTTGGGTTAGAGCATAGGTAATATATATATATATATATATATATATATATATATAGAGAGAGAGAGAGAGAGAGAGATAGAGAGAGAGAGAGATAGAGAGAGAGAGATAGATATAGATATCTCACCAAGGTTCAAATACCTTCAGTAGGCCACAGAAAAATTTGACAGAAATTCATGGCGATGACTACTGGAAAAAAAACAAAAAAAAAAACTTCCTTTTCAGAAACAAAAGAAAAGATGCTCTAAAACGGGAGTTCCCTCCGTTTGTTAGACCTTCTTTTGTAGCCACCTGGTAAAAAAAAATTCAACAAAAAAACTGTTACTGTCCGCACGATGCGCTACAACAAATATACAAACATAATCGTTGTTCGAATGTGCATTTTACACTCAGTCATTATTTTAACCTCAAAATTTACAGTGACACGTTTTGATGAAATATAATTCTCTGTAATATGTTATTCATGCAACAATGTGAAACTATTTAGCAGGTTTAATGTAATAAGTTTTAAAGCTATAACTACCAAGCGCCCTGTGTAGACATGTGGCTATAAAATCCTATTGGGTTTTTGTCTATGGTAACAACTGGTCTTATAAAGTGAACACATGGAAGCGCTGGCTTCTACCTCAAGGGTAGGGATGGGCCCCTCGGCGTGGTGTAATGGTTAGCAAGCTTGTCTCGCTAGATCCGTTACAACTGAAAAGTGAGTTCGATCCTCACTAGATGCCCCATACTTTCGGCCTTGTGCCACATCTAAGCTATGCTTGGAAAATAACTACCTCAAGGGTAGGGATAGAAAACGACTGCAGCTAAGTTGGATTAACTAGTCAGTACTAACCGAAATTTGGTTGTAGGCTACCGACGAATTAATTAGAGTGAAAGATCAAAGCAATGGCGGAGAAATGAATAAGATGAGTTGAAACAAACGGAGAAAGAACTAAAGTGGTTTAATAATTTATTCGGTGTAAGTGAAAATATCTTGGCGAGTTAATAATGTCACTGAAAGAATATTATGTCTAGCTAGTTCTGTATGTGTAGGAATGTTCGTCTGTGAGGCTTTCGAATATTACTTGCTCAGTTGAACTTACTTTTTTTTTAAATCATATCCCATGCAAGACAGTAAAAACACCAACACCCAAAGCGTTACTGAGTGTTAAAGAATAAGAAAAAAAAATAAAAGAAACTTTATTAAGGAGCAAGATCAATAAAAGAGTACTCAAGAAGACCGCAGATAACGACTAAAATTGCATTTAAATTTTTGAAGATCAAAGTTGGCTGGAAATCATGCAGGCAGAAGAGAGAAAAGTATAAGAAAAAAACTGTTAGCATAGAATGTACGGTTACATCTAGCCAATTCAACTGTAAATTTATGGGACCTTTTTGCCTATCTAGTTCTGTGCTTAAATTCAGTAAGTCAAGGTACCATAGCGAACACTTTAGACGAACAATTACCATCAAAGTATGTATAGAAAAGGCACAGGAGAGCTACATTAGGGCGATGGGAAAGTGACTGAAGCCGAGACGCGAAGTCAGGACCAATAATATTGCTGATTCTTCTTTCCATTTTATCAAGAATTTCTAAATATACAACAGGAGCATCGGACAATACGTGGCAGCAATATTCAAAGCATGGATGAATAGTAGATATAAATATGTAAGATAGATTCAGGAGAAAAAAATTGTCTAGTACGACACAGTAAACCAATTTTCTTAGCAGCAGACCTAGATATAGGTACCACATTCAATAAATCTCCACTTTAGCTTAGTTATGTTTGAACTTAGGTCTACAGTTTGAAATAGCATTTTCACTAATTGACACTACAAAACGTCTGTTTGAATATTCAAGTATGTTACTATTTATATCAAGCTAGACTTTCAAAAGTCGCGTATAGACAAAGAAGTTTAGAAACATTAGCGCGCATTATTCAGGTTGCTATATAAAACCTCGAGTTTTAAAAAGAATTAATTCAATCTTGCTCCAAAGATACCTTATAAAAATAAGATTCCTTAAACTTAGAGAAAAAAATCATTATGGATTTATATCAGTGATCTTGCAAGAAGAAATACATTCCAGTGTGTGCTTTATCTCTGGAGAGACAAAGAATGAATTAAACTCTAGTGAAAAGAATACGCACACAGCAGGGGTTATAAAAACGGTGGCTTCCGAAACGGAAGCAGATGAGATAGATTGACGACTTCCGGTGTCCCTGATTCACACCGACCTCGATCGCTTCACCCTACCTGTACAGACATCATCTTTATTCGTAAGCTTTTAGTGGACGTCGTATGAAAAGACGTGTTTGGGTGGGACATTTTTTCCCGGTCCTTCAACGAAGGTTTTATTGTATTGTTTTCCATTTATTGATTCTATTTGATGCACTTTACAGAAACAAAAACGAAGAACTCAGACAGAGAGATCAAATAAGATTACTCAGACTTTGTAAAGAGAAAACAGAATGGAGAATGGACAATAATTTAAACAGACACACACACACACACACACACACACACACACACACACACAGATACACAGACAATCTTATTTATTCGTAAATAGAAATCAAGTGCCTCGTATAGAGTGGTGGTTATCAATTTAGACTCGACAGACAATTCACTCTGTAGCTAGCTTGAGTCACACTGAGTACTGCACACTTATCGCACTAAGATAACTATAGTAAAACCTTCTTCAGCTACATGATCTTTTTAAAATAAGCAATCCGTTTATAAGAAATTATCTATTGCGACTGACGCTACACACTCTTTCTGCTATCGTTTCATTCTTTTATTAATTCATTCTTTCCTATTTTTCAATTGTTTCTTTCGTTTTTATGTTACTAATTTTCACCCAATACAAGGTCCGAGAGCCACTCAAGGCAGAGGGTTATTGAATGGGATGCGTATTATGAACCCGATAGAACGAAGTAGGAAGTGAAGATTACGATGATATGGTGGCTAGATAGCGATTGACGCGAGACTTGAAGAAGTTAAGATTGTTCGGGGAATGAGCAACGCGAGTGTCTGTCTGTTCCATGAAGTATCAGTTCTTGGGGAGAAGCGTTCGGAGTTGGTCGTCTTACTTACCAAAAGAATACGGAGCGAATGACTTAGGGTCAAGATATATACCCTGAAGAGTGTGTCGGCTAAATGGCAGATTTTCTGATGGCGAAATGGTTTTCGTAAACTCTTCTCTCATTGTAGACGTTTACTTTCAATATTGTCAGAAATCATAATCTTAGCAAACCAACTCGAACCTAAGTTTTAAAGGACACAACCGTAAGTTATTCCGAATCGAAGCTGATTAAGAAAAATTCATTTTTCATTTTCATTTGTCATGTGTTGTTTTCAATATTCCAGTTTGGCTTCTTATAAAAAGTTGCTGAGTCAAAATCGCACATTTTTGTTGTATTGCTTTTTCTCTTTTCGTTGTTTTTTCCCTTTCAAGTTGATGATTTATGGGGTTTCTATCCGTGCTTTGTTTCGCAGTCCACGCCTGAATAATTTGCAGTTGTCGCGGAGAAAATAATTTTCAATTGCAATGCGTCCATTGCATTAATATGCTTGGCAAACAACTGCGTCACTAACTAATTTATCTCCCTTTGGTGTTAGCTTCTTTCACGACTAATTGCATTATCCCTTTGCCAGAAAAATCGAATATTTCTTTTGGCCGGAAAAGAAGTAGAGAAAGAGGAGGAGAAGAAGAGAATTAGGAGAAGTGAATTATAAGGAGTAAGAAGAGAATGAACAGAAGTGTGGAGGGAAGGAAGATAAAAGAAGACAAGGAGCAAAAAAAAAAAAAAAAAAATGGAGAAGTTAAGAAGTAGTAGTAGGAAGGCGGAAGAGGTACAGATGAATAAAGAAAAGGAGTAGGAAGAGAATAAGAAAGAAGACGACGAAGAGAAGAAAAGATTGGAAAAAAGGAGAAAGGGAAATAGGAGAAGAAAGAAGAGTAAAAGAAAAAGGAAAGGAAAAGGGGGAGAAGAATATAAGAACAAACAGAGGATCAGGGGAAGAAGAAAGAAGTGGGATAAAAAAAAAACGAAAAAGAAGAGGAAGAGAAGAAGATAAACACGATAGAGAAAAAAAGAGTGGCGGAGAAGAAGAAAAGGATGAAACAAAGGAGAAATGTAAAAGGCGGGGGAGAAAAGGAATAGGTCGTCGAAAATGTAGATATGAAAGAGAAAAATAGACAAAAAAGAAGACGTGAGAAAAAAACTGCGAGGAAGAGGCGTAGAAGTGAGAGACAGTGAACGAGAAGAAAAAAGAAAGAGAAGAAGGAAAGCGAGACGTAGAGAGAGGAAAAGGAAAAGTAGAGAGAAAATATAAAACGGAAAAGTAACATCTGTAGTTAATGAGAAGAAGAAGAAGAAGAAGAAGAAGAAGAAGAAGAAGAAGAAGACGAACAGAAGAAAAACAATGAGTAGTCTAAAGAACACGAGAAGGAGAAAAGAAATAAAAAAGACGAGATGAAAAGAAATGGGGAATAAAGAAAGACAGAAACCAAGGCATATCGAGACAAGTGCAAGGATGGATATTTGGTTTTTGGCATTATGAAACTATTATCAAGAGTTATAGTTTTTCCTGTTCTACCGCTGTGATAAAATTTATTGATCCCAAGCGGTCAAATCCCCCTTGAGAGATTATTAAGCAAGAGCTAAATACCTCCGTGCGCGATACGGTCGCAACCTTCTTTAGAAATTATGGGTTGAGGAACTAAATCTTTCCAGGCTTTAGCTTTAGAAATAAATAAAATAATTTCAACTTAATAAAAAAAGAAAGAAGAGAAAACGATGAATTTGAAACAGAAGAAATCTTTCCCAATAATAATCGAATGCTCATATCTAAGAAATCGAATTTATAACTAGACACTACAACGCAACACTGTAAGCACCCTCCCCCTATCTGTTGAATTACTCTTACCCCATCTCTAGCTGTGAGTTAACTAATAGGGAAAACCCATTTCTGTAGATGTTTACAAAGTTTACAGTTTACAACTCTGAATTCAAAATCTTGGAGATGAATTTGATTAATTAATTCGGTTTTTTACGGCTTATCGACCCTTTGTGTGTTATTGAAAACTGAAACATTTTGGGTTGTAATAATAATTCATTTTTTGCGAGTGAATATTTTATTATCAATTTTTGGAGAATGATTCTGATTTTTCCAGCTTTAAGTCTTACTGTTTAACCCATAGCTGTATTTACGAGAGAATTTCTGTAAGGAACCGAATTGAAAAACCTTGGAGATATTTCTGACTTGGGATCTATGTTGATAACACAGCTATTTAGTTCTGCCTTAATAGTAAGTCTGCTAGGTTTGAAAACGTCAAATTGTCAGTTAATCTCGACAATGTCATTGTTGTTAATTGGGGCAAGAAATGACTTGATAATTTTAAAGTCTCCAAAATGAAATTGCTCTCCTTTAATCAAATAAGAGAACCTTTTTTTTAACTTCGATCACCATGGCTGATGCTAACCTCGACAAGAATAACTCATTACACCTTTTCGATCCCACGTTTTCCACTTACGTGCTGTGGAACGATTATATTGAGTCAATTGTTAGGCCTGCTCTGGGGGAATTTGCTGCATTGTGCCAGACAATTTTTCTCGACAAAATCTTGCACATGCTACCATTCGCCAGTGCATCGAATATTATTGTAACGTCTGGTCAAGTGCTTCTCTTATGCATCTTGACAAAATCCAAAGAAGATTATTCAATGTTATCAGTCCTGACCTGACATCTCGGCAGCAGTCACTTTCCAACCTTCGTGGTGTAGCTTCTCTGTGCCTTTTCTATAAATATTTTCATCGTAATTATTCTGATGAGCTTTTCTATTTGGTATCACGATTTTTCGAACTTAACCGCAGTACTAGATTGGCTGCTCAGTCTCATCATTTCAGTGTTCAAAATGTTAAACATAACCGTAAGTTCTATGCTAACGGATTCTTCTCTCGCACTTCTTGCTGGTGGAACACTTTTCCGGCTTGTTACTGGCCTGTCGACTACGATCTTTAAACGTTTAAATGCAATGTCATTCGTCATCTTCTGTCTCATAGAACCCTGGTGTTTTAATGTCCTCTTTCTCTTCGACGATTTATCAGTTTCTGTCAGTAACTCCTTGAGTCTTAGTGGCTTTATTGCCTTGCTTGGGATGAGGTGAAATGATTAAAAAGGTAGTAGGAGTCAGTGAAGAACCATGATCAGCTACTCTATGAAGGGACATAGCATTAAAAAATATCAAAATTTGATGGCATTTTCAATCTTCCTATATAGAAGTGAACGCAGGGTCATTTCCTTATTGAAGGATGATGAAAATAACCCGGCAACGAGGATATTTTAAGGAAAATAGAAACAAAAAGGATACTTACATTTAGAATAAAAAAAGAGATAGTTGAAATATTCGTAACACATAATGAGGAAAGAGTGCTTGGAGAATTTGACACTCATGATATATTGAATGAAAGAGGGACAGACGGAAATATCGAGTACACTACATAATAATCTGTACGTGGATGGCTGAAAAGAGGCGATAGTAAGAGGACAAACATCGCTAAGAGCTATAAGGGATAGGATGTTGTGGAGAGCCATCATTCACGTCCCGAAGGGACACAGCACATAAAAGTGTCTCGCATTTCTCAAATTGTAGGATATTTAAAATATAGTTCATGACATCATTCAGAATTTGTGACTATATACAATAAAAATCTCGCCCGCCATTACCTTTGCGATTGGTCTGTATTGAAACACAGTGCCAGACTAGGCTAATCTTAATAAGTACGCATTTGTAGATTGTAAGTTTGCCAATTTACGTTTAAGTTTGTGGGTTTGGAGCCAGGAGCAGAAGATATCTTTTCCCACATATTGTTCAAATATGTTTACGTTGTGACGTCCAGACCAAGTAGTAAATCGATGACTTGCACGTATTTATATTCTTTTTGATCGATCGATATCGTGCTTCGTTTGAACCGAGAGCTGAAACACGATCATCCTGAATCTATACGAAATATTAATGTTCGATTTCTAGTGTTAACCATAATCATATCATCATCATCATATATGTCCCTTCAAGAGGTGGGCGATCATGGATGTCCACAACTTCCTGCCTCTTTTAGCTTGAGGCAACGTTTAAATCTTTACTATCCTTCCTTGTACCTGCACTGCGATCCACTCACACAAAGTTAAGTTGCTTGCTATTTACCTTACACCTCCTTTCCTGGATAATTCCTGTGAGTATACATTTTCCAAGCCGTCCTTCCTCATAATGTGCCCTAGAAATTCTTTCTGTCTCTTTCTAATTTTAAATATCTATCTGTTTAATTTCCGACTTTTTAGATATTCCTGTGTGATACCCATAACGCTCTGAAAATTCTTCTGTAGAACTACATCTCTATTGACTCAAGTCTCTTCTTCATCTGTGAGGAAATTGCCCAGCATCCACTGCCATAGAGGAAGATATATGAGTTTCAGCATTCTATTTATCTTTAACGGAATATTTCTATTTTTTAAAACTTTGTTTAGTTTCAGGAAGGCATCTTTCGCTGCGTCCTCTAATTGCATTTCATTCTCATCTTAAAAGTTGCAACTAGTGAGATTGTCTCTCATGGGGAATTCCATGAATGAAGCTAGAGTTGTATGAAAACGTCGATGTTAAAAAAATCTAGAAGACGAAAAAAGTAAGAAATAAGGAAGTTACGACGTCATTCTAAATGATTTCCAGCGATTGGTTAAATTAAAAAAAGAAAATAATTTCACCCTAAGCAAGGCGGGGATGCCACTAGTATACCGGGGGGTTACAGGGAATAAAAGTGAAAGAGAAGATTGAGAATAAGGAAGATTAAGGAAAGGACAAAAGATGAACAAAAAAAGACCGAAGATGGCGATTGGCGTTGCGTTTAAACTTTTGAAGATAAGATTGTAGTAATCAAGAAAGCAAGTAAACGGAAGGTAGTTCCACAGGTTGGAAGTGTGAGAAAAGTAACTGTTGGAGTAGAAGAAGAGATCGTATTTCGCTATTTCAACAATAAAAGGCTGTGATATAGATGCCAATCTAGTAACACGATTAAATTAATGTAGACAGTGTACCAGAAAAAAGCACGTCAGAGCAGTTACCATGAAAATATTTGTAGAAAAGGCAGAGGGAAGCCACGTTACGGCGGAGAAAAAGTGACTGAAGTTAAGATGCCTGGTCATGATCGATTACATTATAGATCCTTCTTTGGATTTTGTCACGAAACTAGAAATGTACGGCAGGAGCATCAGACCGGATATGGCATTCAATGTACAGACGAATGGTAGATTTGTAAATGTGCAAGGTAGATTCTAACTAGAAAAATTGTCTGTCAAGATACAGTGACCCAGCTTTCCTTGCAGTAGATGCAGCTATTGATTCTATGTAGTCGCTCCACTTGAAGTCAGTGGAAAATGTGAAGCCAAGAAGGCGCAGTGTGTTGCGCTACTGGAGTCTAGCCTCAGCCATGCCGATGGCAGATAGAAATAGCTCTATGCTGGTTAAATGAAAGCATCATCAGAAAATGTTGCATGATCAAAACGACCTCCCCCTTTTGAGGGTGACTAGGAACACCCTCTTTTATCGCTGAAAATGGATGTCATTTGAATATATTTATTGCTAATGATGTTTTTATCTGCTTTGCTTCGTCGATATATCACCACATAAGTGGGCAGTGTGTATTTGTAGGAGAAGTAATCTCCTGTAAACACGTTTGATTGTAACCAGGTAGCCGGTTTCTTTTTCTAAAGCTTTCAGGCGCTCAAGCTAGAGCGTTACTGTTAAAATATTTATGATAAATGAGATGGGTGATATGGATGAAAGATGGTAAGAAGTGAAGATAAGGAGGATTATAATGATTAACTCTTGATTAAGCCAGAAAATATTTTGGGAAATGTATGAATTCACATCTCCTTCCTGCTTGGGTTAATTAGTAGAACTTCTATTAGTGATTCATTATTATCTTCTAAATGGTCTTACAATCTAAAAAATTATGGCTTTAAATAACCTTCAAAAGGTTGATATGTTGTAAAATCAAGTCAATCCAATTAAACATGGAGAAAAATAGCAAGGTAGACTGGACTATCTAGCCTTGGATTGCGCCTATTTTTAGAGAAGGGAAACTTTGACTTCCAAACTATGGAGAAGGCAACAGGAAATCTTTCACAACCTGGTATGGCGTTTTGTGGATAATAGTTAAAAGGAATGTGTGGAGAACCATGGTTGCCTACTTCCTAAGCTGATATGGCATTTGATAAAAAAAAAAAGCCGAAAACTTGTCCAGTGTAAGTCGACGTTTGTGGAAAACCTAGGGGAGATTGAACTCACTACAAATTTCAGACGCCTGCCAAATATCATATCTACATATAAATAAAAGTAGAAAGGGACTCACTGGAGACAGTATTAAAGCAAGTAAAGATATTTTTGTACTGTTATTTCGTCGTCATTTACAAGGAAGGTCTTTTGGGAAGTAAGTCTAATTAATTCCTTGTTCGGAAAAAATGGACATTTTTCTTTTGCTTAAAAGAAGAAGAAGAAGAAGAAGAAGAAGAAGAAGAAGAAGAAGAAGAAGTGAAATACAGAGATCGATATGTTCAGAGACAGATCAATGGAACGACCAGACTGGAAATGGAAGACTGTTGTTTAACAAGTAAAAATACAAGTACTTGTCTGTTAAGCTTCACTACAATAAACTGTCACGCAGTCATTTATCTTTCTTTTTCTTAATCTGTATTAAGTACACACGTTCAATGTACCCCTTAGACACACGTATTAACAGAATCTTCGCAGGCACCATTATCTTCTTCTTTATGAACCGTGGCCCTTCGGTACATGGGTGATCTACTACATTCTATCCCTTAGAATGTTTATTTTCTATTCTTCCTTCTGCATGTTCTGCTATCCATTTACACAAGTCATTTAGGTCGGTTACTCGCAGTTTCCACTGTCCTTCTCCGCTTCAGTATGGTGATTTTCTAACCGAAACTCAGATGTACCACAAAGCCGAAAGTATAGCGCACCCAGTGAGGATCGAACTCACTATTTGTCCGTAATCGATCTAGCAACCTGGCTAACCATTACACTACATCGAAGTGATTTCCTAAGCATAATTAACCGAGCGGAACAAGCCTGCTAACCATTATACGACGTGAAAGTGCCCAAAATGATTTTCTAATCGTAGCTAAGGTGTGGTACAAGGCCCAAAGTATGGGGGCACCCAGTGAGTATCAAACTCACTACTCAGTCGTAATTCATCTAGCGAGACAAGCCTTCTAACAATTACAACGTCGAAATGCCCAAAATTATTTTCTAAGCGTAACATAGATGTCGTAAAAGGTCGAAAATACAGGGCCCGCAGTGAAGCTCGAACTCGCTTTTCAATCATAATGGATCTAGCGAAACAAGCCTGCTAAACATTATACTACGTCAAAATGGCCAAAATGACTTTAAACTTTAGCTAGCTCTCTTCAAAAATGAACTGTCTCTTCCCTTTAGTATCCACCAAATAGTGTGTAAATTCCTCTCTTGAGGGGTTTGTAACACATTACTTATCATCTCTCAGTTGCGTCTCTGTCTTTGGGCAGAGTGCACTCAAGGGTGACTCCATCAAAGGACAGGGTTGCAATTGAGGAAAATAATACTGAGAGGTGCCCAGCACTGGGGAACAGGTGCCCGAGGCCGCGCCCTCTCATCGCATTTGAGAGAGGCATCGGTGCGAGCACCGAGGCCAGCGCATCCGATGGTTGCGGGAGCTGCGGGCAATTTTTGTTTCCAGCCCGGGTGTATGCGCTCGAGACCCTACCTTAAAAAAAGACCTTGTGTCACACAGCTCGTTTTTAGTGGGGAGACAGAGTAAATACCTAGTATCCACCAAATAAGTTTGATTAAAAAGAACAGACACGGTTTGTCTTTGATGTTTTATCATATTTTTTCAATTTTCGGATAACGTGTTTAGTATTTTGCTCGAATTGACACATATATAGATGCATACAAATACATTAACACACATATACGCATAAAATATATATCTATTTTTTGTAAAATAAGAAAAAAATGTGACACAAAGCCAAAAGTGATGATGAGGGAAGCAGACGGGCGCACAAGCGCATATCCGCAGAGACAGGCGAATGGCTGCACAAGCGAACACACACACACACACACACACACACACACACACACACACACACACACACACACACACACACACACACACACACAACCCCCCCAGAAAAAAACAAAACAAAAAAACCACATACAAATACTTACATCAATATTAAATGTACATAAAAAGTAAATTGCTGTTTCCCCCTGAAGAGTGGACGGACAGGTCAGTCTACAAAACTCTGGAGTAGGGATTATGAAGATAACATCAATCAGCTAAGTAACACAATTTTATTCACATTAATTCTCTCTCTCTCTCTCTCTCTATCTATCTATCTATCTATCTATATATATATATAGAAAAAGTTGCAAATTAAAAAAATAATAATGTTTATTTATGAAAGCATTTATTTATTTATATATATATTTGATATTTCAGATTGACCTCAATCTTTCTTCAGAAATAACTGTTTGTTACAAATAAATTAAAATTACTGTTTGTTTACAAGTAACGTCCGTCGTGAGACGCGGACGTCACGTGATATGGAACGCCACTGTGTTCGAATATTCTTAACGTAAATCTAACTGTAATAATATTTTAGATGTTTAAAAAATAAAAAATAAAAATATTTTTAAACTATATCTAAAAAAATGTTTAACTATTGAAATATTTATAAAGATTTAAAATACTCAAGTCTTTATTTAACCCTAGTTTATATGTTTTTATATATATATATATATATATATATATATATATATATATATATATATATATTTAAATAAGAAGAAAGAACAGCAAGATATGTAATCCAGTGTTCTTATTGGTATTTTTACAAAATAGTGCTCAATGTAAATTTACAGAGCATTAATATTATAAATTAACTGATTTAAAATATGGTTTTTCTTCCATTTTTGAAAACATATTTTTTAATTTATATATATATATATATATATATATATATATATATATATATATATATATATATATATATATATATATATATATAAATTGATTTATAAAGCAGTGTATAAAGATTAAAATACTTTTCCGAAGAAAGCCTCGCACTGAAATCATATCTAATAATTGAACATGAATATACTAGCGCATATGAAACGATACTGATTGTGATTTCTTTGTTTTTAATTCTTGACAGCAGAAAACACAGTAAAAGTCACCATAATTATTTTCCCAGGAAACTCTGCAGAGTCGACCGATATATTTTTCAACCCTTCTATCCAAACCGCTATTCTGAGAGCCACTGGCGCACGAGTTGTGAAAACAAGGCTAAATCAGGAGCATCCCTGACACCATCACGCCTCCACCATATCTCACTCTATGATAATGATTACAACAATTCCTATCCAAGCCTATAATTAATAATGAATCGATAACTAATTGCACACGTAACACATCGGTAATAACAGGGAGGACGGTGAAAATAAGCTAACATAAGAGGTTGTTTCTTTCTCAAATTTCATAAGTGTTTCGCAGAGATACCGGGAAATATTTTCTTCAGAGACAGTGATCTTATGAGCTGTAATTCGATATTGGCTGCCAGCAAAAAAGCATTAAGGTCAGTGGGAGAACTATTAGGGTGTATCAAAAGTATTTTATTTTTTATTTGTTTTATTTATTCAACACTTACCGTCGAATGTAGAGAATACAGTGAGCCAAACAACGAGGTTGTTTTAAGGAAACTGCCGTTAAAAATCAGAATTAGGTAAAAATTCTGAGACCTAACGAGGAAAGAAAGCTCGGGGAATCTAACACATAAAAGACTAAATGAAAGCAAGAACATCAAGCGAAAACAGTAAAGATTTACAGTGAAAGGGTATCAGAAAATGGCCAAAATTTTTTAGTTAAGCCACAAGAGTTACTTAGTGCAACGAAAAACAGGAAGTTGTGGAGAGTCGTGAGATTCATGACTTGAAATTCCATGGTATATAAAAGGTGAATACTTTCTAAACCATTGATTTTCAACCGCTGTGCCAGGCGATCCTCTTAAGTGTCCCGCGAAACATTGTCACGGCATACGTATATATGTGTATGTGGAAGAAGTAATCGTATACTGTTAGTATTTTGAACAAAGGAATTAAGTATTACATTTTTTTTTTCAAATAATTCTTTTTACTATTCTTCGATTATGTAATTTTAAATACTTTATTTCAGAATTCATTTTTTAAAAAGTATTTTAACATTTTTTGTTTTTTTAATATTTTTAAATTTAACTTTTTAAAATTTTGCTAAATGTGCCGTGATATTTTCATTTTCTCCTTGGAGTGCTGTTACTTAAAAAAGTTGAGAAACACTGTTCTATACTGTCGTAGTCTGTTGGAACTCTCACTCTTAAGTAAAAACAGAAGTGCTCACCTAAAGACTCACTGTTTAAATGACACAAACTGGCTTAATTTTAGGCCAGCTTCGCGCATCCACTTCTGAGCCCCCCCCCCAAATATATGAAGAAGAAATATGAAGAAAAATATTTTCTGACAAATCAGAAAATATCGACGTAGCTTCAAACAAGAGAATGTTTCCGGGTCATAACAACACACGATATATAATACGTCATCAATTTAACTCCGCTACAGTATTCTCATCCGATCAACCGCGATCATTTGCTTGTCGCTCGCTCATTTTAGCTGCGCACTCATCGAAGATGGTTTCACAGAGAAAACCAATCGCGAAGATCAGAGGCAGCCACAGAGGCGCCAGGAGTCCGTGGCGATGAAAATCTCTGCTTTTCCTGAACGATAAATCTCTATCTATAAAAGGCAGGACGTGTGTATGTGTGTGTAACGAATGAACGGTCGCAATTTTCGACGGATTTGCACCAAAAATTTACATGCACATGCTCCAAGTTATCGGGAAGGCCAAGACCGACTTTGCATTTCCAACTCCCATCGATAGTGGAAATAATCGATTTTTCATGCTTCTACAACAGTTTTCATGTAGTTTGCGGCCAATTTCTACTGGCCAGAGTGAGAGCCTATAGCTGGCTGCCACGAATAGGCAGGAAGATTCTATTGGCCAGCATGAGATCCAACACCTGACTGACACGAATGTTAACTAGCATGCTAGCATGCAAAAAAAAAAAAAATCGATAGCTGCATTCGTCACAAGTGGGAAAAATTTAAATCTGCATGGAACTTTACTCCAATTGCCTCATTCGCTTGCTTAAACTCAACGTTGATTCTGATTCCGCAGAATTGGGTTGGGAGTGAAAAAGTATTTGTTGTTAACATTCTTTTTTCATTCGGTTTTTCCAGTTACGAGTCCTTTTTTAAAGCTGATCGTTTTGTGTTCATTTTGTTTAGTTCTTTTTTCGTAACAGAATTAATGTTTGGTATAGAGCTTAGAAAAAATTCGCAGTTTGAGATAGCCAAGAAGTAAGGCATGTAGCAACATCAGCACGGCAAAGAGCACTCCTTTAAAGGCAAGGAAGGGCAAAATTATTTTAAGTCAAGTGATAGCGATTGCTGTATGGTTCGTACGATTTTTGAATCAAGCACGGGCAACGCCGGGCCATCCTGCTAGTTTCATATATGTCTATATTTTACTCACATGATTCTTTAAAATTACGATTTAGTACAAACTCAGAACAGAGGAAGGAAAGTGCGACGCTGAAATCCGAAGGCACATTAGGATAGTAAAAGATGCCTTCCAAAAGCTTAGCAAAGTATTAAGAAACAGACAAATATTCGTTATAAACAAAGAAAAGAGTACTGAACTGTTATGCAATATCAGTCCTCCTATATGGCAGCAAATGCTTGACTATCTCCCCACAGACGGTGAAGAGACATGAAGGAACAGAAACGATGTTCAACAGAATGACGCTGAGAATACCATGAACTGATTTAATATTATTAACTTAGGTTAAACACTATACACTGAACATTTCAGATCAAAAGTCAACTAATAACTGTGCTAGGCTACATAGTTATTGATGAGGCCTCATATATCTTCGGTTCATGCTATACTTAATTTCAAATTTGATATTGAAATATTTTTGAGAAACACCATATGGTATTTTTGTTTTTTTTTGGAAATTCGTGGTGGCTTTTTCTTTAATAAAATTGGAATGGTTGCAATTTAAACACTAAATGTGTTGTGTTGATTAGACATGAGCAACGTATTAAGAAATAAGAATATTTAATCAGAAACAAGGAAAAGGATACTGAACTTTTACATACTAACAGTTTCTCTATATAGCAGTGAATGCTGGACAATCTTCTAATAGATGAAGAAGAGAGTTGAATCAATGGTAGATTCCCGTGACAAACTCTCTAAGCATTTTTGTATATTGCCAAAGGCGTAAGCGGAATTAATTCTCCTTTTCTCTTGTATAACGACTCATTTCCATTATTTGTGTCTCTTTCCTACTCATCAGCATTGAATCTCTAACAATGAAATACGTTGTCTGTAGATAATTCTAGCTGAAAAATATCCGCTTTTCCCCCTGCTTTTCGTTTTCAGCTACCTCAATCAACAAAAATATGAGCGTCCATTTTTTTGCTTTGTTTTCAAAGTGCAAGTCGACAACGTTTAAAAGCCAGTTTTGGAAAGTAAAATCAGATTTGATAGTTTCATTTAATGCTGCTTCCTGAATTACACAATCAGATCAACAGTTTTCGGGTAACGTTTAAAATATTGCGTTAAAATTACTCAAATATCAATACTTGCATCCACCATTATAACATTTGAAAATTAAAGCTGATTAATATGTAGGACGTCCAGGTCATTATTGTTCTAGTTATTCGGAAGTTGGGGCTTTATACCACCAAGCGTCAGTCAGTTATGTGGCATGCGGGATACACGATTAGTCAATCATGTATCTTTCGATACATGACTGACTAGGCAGATTTTTTTCCCGCAGTAGGTTGCCATTTCTTTCTGCGGTAGACCAGTTGCCATCCAAAGCTATAGAACCCGGTTTGTTCTGCTATTTACACATAGCTGGGGTGGGGTGAAGAAGAGGATTCATACCTTTCCCAAGGATATTAGCACGTAAGTGAATGTAATGGAATCGACTGGAATTCGAACTCGGCTCTCCGATTCCTCAATCCAAGCCTAAAGCCCCATATTAAGAAAATTGAAATAAAGGTCTATTATTCCATCGCTTCAGAAGTTTGCTTGGCACTGCAAATATTCTGCAAGACGGGTTGTCTGTTTGAGGTCGTAGGATTTGATGGGAAACACCCATAATCTCCAGTTCAAATTAAAAAAAAACAGTGCCGAATAATAATAATAATAATAATAATAACAATAATAATAATAACAACAACAACAACAATAATAATAATAATAATAATAATAATAGATTGAGAGACTTATAAAATCAAAGAGACAAGTAATAGAGATTAAAGACTACAAAAAATGCCTTCTCATAGATATGGCCATAATAATAGATAAAACGGAAGAATAAAATTGGAATCATTAAGCATGAAGAAAAAAAAAACGAAATTTGAATTGATGGGAAAAGGGAGAAAAAATGAACAAAAACCAAAGCAAAAAAGCCGAAAGAAAAAGAAATGAAAGGAAACAAAATTAAAAATATCCTCAAGAGACTTCATTATACGAACATAGGCAATTTCAATAAAATTGAACAGAGAATACGATTCGCTAGGGGTAGTGTCATACAATACAGGATGTTACTACTACAAAAGCAAAACATTTACCTAAAAATTCGTATCGTGTTCCTAAATAGCATCGCCAGATCGAGATTTATAGACGTCATGCATGGCCCCCAACCCCTTTCAGAAACGTCTAAAATTTTACCTGTATACAGCAGCTTTCTCATATCAATGATTAAAAACAGCTTTGAAAGAATGAAACCTGTAGGTATTGGCGAGGATCAACCTTTTTTTTCAACAACAGCAAAAACAAAAATGTTTATTACATGTAACGTGAAGAGAAAAGAAAAAAAAATCTGCAGAACATGAAACATGGCCGTTGTGTTTATCATTTGTGAACCTCATGGGCAAACATATTTGGAAGTGGAAATCTGAGGGTCAGCATTGATCACTGATATTAGGATACTAAAAGTTTGATCATCACTTTAAACTGTGCAAATTTGATCAGATTGGTAGGAAGGTTAGTACACTTGTTGTTGTTGTTCTTCTTCTTCTGGTTCTTGTTCTTGCTCCTCCTCCTCCTCTTTTTTTTCTTCTTCTATGTGCCATGTTCCGTCAGGACGTAGGCGATCATGGCTCTCCACAATTTCTTGTTCTCTGTAACCTTGTTCTGACATCCAGGTAAGGTATGCGCTTAACAATCAATACTCTACTTCAGCGCATCTTAAGCTTTTCATTCCATTAAACTAAAGTGTCCTATTATTTAATTTTTAATGAAATAGTCATTACACGAAATTCACTAATGTATTATATTGTATATATTCTTTAATGACATACATTCAATAGAAAGTTGGGACACTAATTAAGAATGAGAAGGGTGGATATGTTTGTTTTTTTTAAAAAGCTAAACTCTTAATACGTGAGTTTATTCTAATGATTTCAAAATACCTTAGCTCAGTGGTTTTTAAACTTTTTATTCCATTACCGTAAACCTATTAACAATGTCACTGGTTACCCAGTACACAAAAATCTATCTATCTATCTATCTATCTATCTATCTATCTATCTATCTATCTATCTATCTATCTATCTATCTATCTTATACCGTCCTCAATGAAATAAAGTTACTACATTAAATTCATTAACGTATTATATTTCATATATAATATAATGACATAGTAACAGTTACAAGGTCGAAAATTAATTAAAAATGATTTAGTATTAAAACGATCGAGAAATATAGACACGTTTTTTAGCAGATCTGAAAATGTGGATGTGTTTTTGACAGTACAAGCCTCTAATCATGGGGGGGATACAGAAACACGTTTGGTATTGGATTTACAGTTTGCATATTGTCAAAAAAATGCCTCATTATAAATATGTCAATTACGTTTAACCAAATTCGAGTTACACCAAAATGCCTTTAATAACAAACATAAAACGCCAATACATTTGGGTAATTTACATAATTAGTACGGAGAGTGTTGATGGATCGCTGGGACTTGCTGTCGCTTGTTTTCTACTGAAAATCAACAATTCCAACTGGTTTAAAATTCATTCAATATAAAGAATTTATTATAATAAATCTTGTCGCTTTTGTTGTCATTCGTGATGATGATGAATACGGGACAATATCCTTACAGATAACTGGGAGACTTGAAGCGACAGAGATGTGGTTCTACAGAAGGGTGCTGAAAATACCATTGACGACGCATGCGAGCAACGAAGAAATTGTAAGGAAAATGGAAACGAAACAGCCGTATATACTTAAAATCAGAAAGACACAGTTGAAATTCCTGGGACACATACTGAGGAAAGAGAGCTTGGAGAATTTGACACTCACAAAATATAAGGAGAGTAATTGTTTAGAGGAGAACAGCGAGTAAGATAACGAGTTTGAATAACGAGACAGAATAGGGACCGGAATTGATGTTAAGGGGAAAATTGCGCAGTACTATAAAAGATAAGAGGCTGTGGAGAGCTATATGTTCAGACGAGTTACATTCCTTTTGTTCCACCATTTCATGCCTTCACGGGTAGGAATCGCCATGCCATGTTCCAGGTGGCAAATCATACATATTCTCTTTGTGTTCTTTTGATAAGGAGTAAGTTCCACTCAGGCAGCTTTTTTACCCAGAACGGTTACTTTGTGAAACAGACTTCCTTGACAGTAACAATGTTGGTCTCTTCAAGTTCAGGGTCATAATGTGTATTTTTATTAATTCCTACACCATCTTTCCTGACAGCAATCCCGCTCAGTAACTCTCTACATTGAGTGACTTTCGGGTCTTATATTGGATTAACTTACTGTATAAAAATAGCACATGTTCACATAAAAGAACTACGATGATGATAGCGATTTATTAAAGTTTATGTGCATCTATTCACCAATTGTAAGATGATAATATATGGTTGTTAGCAAAAGGGACAGATCAACATGCAAATTACAAATTGGGGATACCAAAATCAAACATGTACAACAATTTGAATATCTGGAAAGTGTTTTAAAAAAAGGAAAGTGCGACACTGAAATCTGAAGGCACATTGGGATAGTGAAAGATGCCTTCCAAAAGCTTAGCAAAGTATTAAGAAACAGACAAATATTCGTTATAAACAAAGAAAAGAGTACTGAACTGTTATGCAATATCAGTCCTCCTATATGGCAGCAAATGCTTGACTATCTCCCCACAAACGGTGAAGAGACATGAAGCAACAGAAGTGATGTTCAACAGAAGGACGCTGAGAATACTATGGACCGATTTAATATTATTAACTTAGGTTAAACACTATACACTGAACATTTCAGATCAAAAGTCAACTAATAACTGTGCTAGGCTACATATTTATTGATGAGGCCTCATATATCTTCGGTTCATGCTATATTCATTTCAAATTTGATATTGAAATATTTTTGAGAAATACCGTATGTATTTTTGTTTTCTTGGAAATAGCATGCTGGCTTTTTCTTTAATAAAATTGGAATG
This sequence comes from Acanthosepion pharaonis, assembly GCA_903632075.3. Lineage (NCBI taxonomy): Eukaryota > Metazoa > Mollusca > Cephalopoda > Sepiida > Sepiidae > Acanthosepion > Acanthosepion pharaonis. The sequence goes on from CAHIKZ030005559.1 coordinate 724,799, forward strand.
GTTGCATTTTAAACACTAAATGTGTTGTGTTTATAAGACATGAACAAAGTATTAAGAAATAAAAATATTTCCTTAGAAACAAGGAAAAGTGTACTGAACTGTTACATAATACCAGTCTCTCTATATAGCAGTGAATGCTGGACAATCTTCTAATACACGAAGAAACGACTCGAGTCAGCAGAAATGTGGGTATACAGAAAGATGCTGAGAATGTCATGGACCGAACATGTGATCAACGACGAAGTTTTCAAGACAATGGAGACAAAAAGAAGACATATTAAACATAATGAAAAGTCAATTGAAATTTCTAAGGCATATAATGAGGAAAGAGGGCTTGGGAAATTTGATACTCACAGGACAGATCAAAGACAAGAGAGACAGAGAAAAATACTGCATAGCCTACCTGGCGGGCTTGAGTGAATGGATGGCAGAGCAGGGTTTGAGAAAGGTGGCGAAAAGACAGTATTTATTGAGAGCTTTATATTTTACAGTAGGGTTCAACCTGTACAAGTCCCGAGAGCCACTCTAGGTAGAAGGATACGTTATGGGGCAGTTTATACGGATGTGGGGGGGGAGGTAACGATTAACTCGATACTTGAACATGTTAAGATTGTAGTGATCGGGGGAACATCCTCTTGGGAGGCTGTTCCACATAGCAATGGTTCTCGGGAAGAAGCTGTTCCAGTGGAACTTACTTCTGACTGATGCAACACGGACGGAATGTGGGTGATTTGCTATAATGTAAATGGCATATCGTATCCTAGCCGTGAAGGTTAAACCTGGCGGGACCTAGGAATGTATTTTGTCCGAGCACTTTCCATGGAAGTAGCCATAGAGCGGTGTAAGCCTCATCACATCCCGCTTGTGGGAGCTTGGGGGGTGGAAAATAATTCGCCGCTCATAAACTTAAGACGTTGCTACACGAGACGCTTTTGAACTCTATCAATACTGGAAAGTGGAGACTGAGCAGCTCCCGCTCAAATATGACAACAGTATTTCATTCTCGGCCTGATCTGGCTCTTGTGAAGGTAGAGATTAGCACGAGGAGTCAGGTTCTTACTGCAGCGGTACAGGGAGCCTGTCATTTTACCTGTATTTTTATTCTTTTAAAGCACAGTTCTTCCTCGAAGAGACATCAGTTTATCCTGACTGGCGGTAATTCAGAGTCCGGTTGGCGGTGATGGAATGTAACTAATGCTACAAAGGATAGGAGGTTGCGAAGAGCCATGATCACCAACGTCCTGAATCTGTCTTGATTTTAGTTATTATAAGGATTTAATGCGGTTTTATTCGTAATGAAGCGAAGGATAATCTCTATTGTTGCTGATAATATTCATTTAGTTAGGCTAACTTGTTTTTTTTTTGTCATGCAACGAATTTTAGAATGTGATTATGTTTTCTTAAATCATTTTATTTACAAACACTTTTCTTATCGTGCCATGAATGTTTTAAATATTAGTGGTAATTTGTGTCCATGGAGAAAAAAAAAAGCAAAAAAAAGTGGTAGATCAGCAAAATTTGTGTGGTTTCTCTTAATGTTGTTTCTCAAAATAATATTGAGATAATTAGGTTTGGTGTAAAGAGAGTAAAAAAGTAAAAACTGAAGAGAACTGTATAAGAAACAGAGAAATAGAAAAAGAAAACTTGAAAAGGAAGAAAGCAGAGAAAATGGATGATTTGAAAGAGAGAAGGAAAATGTGAGTAATATCTTTTACAGAAGACGAGTGAGGAGAAAGAGGATAGGAAAAAGATGGAACAGAAACAGAAAAAAAAAAGAAAGATAGAAGAAAAGAAAGGAATAAAAGAAAGAAAGAAAGAAAGACAGAAAGACTGGAGAAAAAAGAATAATGCGATTAGAAGAAAGTAATTTAACTTTCTTCTCATTGTTGTTTCTCTTTCTTTTGTTCATTTTTCCTATTCTTTTTCTTTTATTCTTAAAAAAACGGCAAAGCAGAAGACAATAAAGATGTGGAATTAATAAAAAAGAGAATAACAGAAACGAAGAACATTGAAAGAATGAAAAAAAAAAAAGATATAAAAATCAAAGAAGAAGGCAAAAAGAATGAAAAAAAAGTTAAAATTTAAGGAAGTAGGGAATGGAAAAAATAGAAAGAAAATTAAAGAAAAGGTAAAAGAAAAATCGGAGAGGAAAAGAAGAAATTGAATAAAGAAAGAAATGGAATTCAGATTGAAAGAAGAAGAGAATGAAAGCCACCAAAGAAAAAAAAAAAAAAAAAAAAAAGAAAAGAAAAGGTGAATGTGGAAAGATAGAATGAAATATCGAAAAATAGAAAATTCCAAAGTAAGAGAAATCGGTGATGAAAAGAAGCTTTGTTTGAAGAATACAAAAAAGAATGATAAAAGAAGAAGAAACTGATTGTAAGGAAAGGAAAAAAAAAAGGAAAAACTTGCAAAGAGAATCGACAATGTGGATGGTTTCAAAAAACAAAGTAAAAATAATGTATTTCAGGGAAGAAGAGAGAAAAAAACCAGAGAATTGTAAAAAAAAAGAAAGAAAGGAAAACACGTGAAAAGTGAAGAAGAAAAATCACAAAGACGAGAAGAGAGTTCACATAAAAGAGATAAAGAAGAATACAGTATAGTAAGTAAAAAAAAAGAAAAAGTGAAATTAATAAAAAAAAGAGAGAGGAAAGAAACAAAGATGTCATAAAATCAAATTCAAAGTAGAAAAAAATTTAAGGAAGGGAGGAATGAATAAAAAAGAATTATAGAAAGAATATAAAATGAAAGAAAAATTAAATAAAGCTCAAATAATAAAAGTAAGTAATGAATAAATAATAAAGGAAATTGAATTGAAATTAAAAGAAAAGCGGAATGATAGACAAGAAATAAAAGAAAAAAATGCAGAAGAAAGGAGAAAATGAATAAAAAAGAAAATTCAAAATAAATTAAGAAAAGAATGGAAATGAATGAAGGCGATTGCAGCAAAAACTAAAAATATAACTAAAGAAATTATATCAAGATATGATGAAAGAATGAATGAAAGTAAATGAAAACGTCTACAAAATGAATAAATATTTGGTTACAGAACCGAAATTAAAAAAATAAATAAAAAAGAATGATAGAAAAAAAAGAAAGAATAAAAAAGAAAAAGAAGGACAGATAAAAATAGGAAGAAAAAAGCAGAGGATAGAAAAAGCAACAAAGACTCTATACTGTGTTCAATTGGAACAGCGGCCTCCAGCATCGGAGAAAGCGTTCTCCATGTTTATGACGATTAGATCAAGCGCTCTGGACTGGAATAGAGATCTGTTTGAATTTGAAACTTTTCTTCTGATGTTAGGAACTAAACAAAGAGATGAAAGTAATTAAAAAGAAAAAGATTAGACAGACGGAAGGAAAGAAGAAAGAAAGAAGTGAAAACTGGACGGAGAAAAAGAAGAAAACAAAGACGTCAAATGAAAAAACAGAACGGAGACCAAAAAAAAAAAAAAAAAAAAAGAAGCGGGAAGCGGTAAAACCTGAAGAAAGCGAATACAGAAAATGGAAGAAAATGATTAAAAGAAGGAAGTGGACAGATAAAGAAGAAAATGATACGTGGTCAGTAAAGACGTGAAGAGTAAGATAGAAAATAAAAGACAGATAGACACGGAAATAAAGATAGCTGATAGGTTGAAAGGCCTAAACACACAGACAGGAAATAGATATATACGATATAATCCACGAAAAAGAAGACGGAAAAGAAGAAATCTAAGAAGGAAAAGACGAGAAAAATAAGATAGAAAGGAAACGGATTCAAATAACAATTACAGAAAAGAAACAATAATCTTTCTTTTTTACTATATAGTGATTTTACAAGGGTAGCTAAGATGTGGCACAAGGCCGAAATTAGGGGGCACCCAGTGAGGATCGAACTCACTACTCATTCCTAATTGTTCTAGCGAGACAAGCTTGCTAACCATTACAACACATCGAGGTGCCCACAGCGATTTTCCAAGCGTAGCATAGATGTGGCACAAGGCCGAAATTAGGAGGTACCCAGTGAGGATCGAACTCACTACTCAGTCGTAATTGTTCTAGCGGGACAAGCTTGCTAACAGTTACACCACATCGAGGTGCCTACAGTTATTTTCCAAGCGTAGCTTAGATGCGGCACAAGACCGAAATTCGGAGGATCGAACTCACTACTCAGTCGTAATTGTTCTAGCGAGACAAGCTTGCTAACCATTACACCGCCTCGAGGTGCTCTAACTTTTTTTTATTATATAATTATTATTTGAAGCCGTCTCGTGTCTATTTTCTCTTTCTTATTTTTCTCGCTTGAAACAATGGAACAAAGGAAAGAAATGAATAAAGAAAGGGGAAAAAAGGAGGGAAAATAAAAGATAAACTGTACTAAAAAAGTTTAAAAGAAATTGAAAGGAAGAAGGAACAAAGGAATGAGTAAAGGAATCAAATGAAAAATATTAAAGAAAGTAAAAAAAAAGAAAAAAAAGAATGAAATAAACAACGCAAAGGAGGGGAAAATGAAACAATATGTAAGAAAAGAAGAACTAAATATAGAGAAAAAAGAATAAAGCGAAGGAAAGAAGTGAAGAAAGAAAGAAAAGAAAGAAAATGAAAAAAGAACCAAAGAGAAGGAGAAAAAGGAAAGAAAATGAAAAAGAAAGAAAGGAGACAATTGAAAGACAATGAAAGAAAGAACGAATTGAAGGAAAGTGAAAAATGAAAGATAGTGAAAGAAAGAAAAGAAAAATGAGGGAAAAAAGAACCAATGAAAAAAGAAATAAAGAAACAAAAAAAAAAGCAGGAAATTGCGGAAACAAAACAATGACATAAAAATAGAAGGATAAAAATGTATTTTTTTTCTGAAATATTTGCAAACATCTTCCATCGATTACAAAGTGCGTCTAAAATAAAAGAAGAAATAACGACAATAGCAGAATGTAGATTATATTTACGGTGCAAGTGCAGTTGATGCTGATGATGATCTTATTGAAAACTGATCAAAATACATGGCAATGGAGATGATGATCAATGAAAGGCTGTTAATCTGATAACAATAATTACAATAATGAGAAGAAGAAAAAGTAACATCAGCAGCAACAACAACAACAGTAATAATAATAATGATAATAATAATAATGGATACTAAGTCGCAGAAAATTGGTACGAGTATGTGCCTTTCAGAACAGTAGAAAAAAATGGAAAGCCCGCAATATTCTAGAACTAGGATTGTCAAACAGACTTATACACCATCGCCGTCCGGATATTATTGTGCTAGACAAAGAGACCAAGAATTCTCATATTATTGATGTTGCCATAGCAAATGACAGAAATGCAGCAAACAAGGTGATTGAGAAAATTATAAACTACTTCGATTTGTAAGTTGAGCTGTCAAGATTGTTTGGAATGAAGGAAGGGGATGTCAAGGTGATTCCGCTGCTGACTGGCGCATTGTAATCATTCCCATTAAAACTGTGTGACCAGCTGGCAATACCATATCAACTTGGACTAACCAAAAAATTGGCTCTTCTTGGGATAAAATTTGAGGAACGTGTTCACTGCCAGGGGCCCTTCTTGTGATTTGACAGATAATAAAATTGGTGAATTCAAAACGTTACACTGAAAAACACAAAATAATAATAATAATAATAATAATAATAATAATAATAATAATAATACACATGGGTATGATTTTTTTTACAATTCATATATTTTAGAGGTGCCAGCAATTTGATCCAGACATTGATTTACTCCATTTTGATAACATTCAATAACAACAGGTAATGTTGTTGCCTTGAGCCTTGAGATGTTATAATAATAATAATAATAATAGTAACTATGATTTTAGAACGCAGTGATATACCGTCGCCGTCCAGATATTATTGTGCTAAATAAAGGCACCAAGAAACAATTATTGATGTTGCCATAGCAAATGACAGAAATGTAGCAAACAAGGTGATTGATAAAATTACAAACTACTCTGATTTGAAAGTCAAGATTGTTTGGAATGAAGAAGGGGATGTCAAGGTGATTCCACTGCTGATTGGCGCATTGAGGTCATTCGCATTAAAACTGTGCTGACCATCTGGGGATACCATATCAACAATAGCATGATAAGCCTCTTCACGGTCAATACTCTGCCCGTACCAGATAAACTGATTTAGACAAACCCCGTACCCCTTAGTGGTTATGTAGTTCCGGGTTAAAAGCTGAAACCCAAGGTTTTATTTTGGCTGAACAGGATCAATGCTTGCTCCTTAGAAATTACCAAGCATACATACTGAAAAATTGTGTTAACCCGAAATGCAGATTTTGTGATTAATATCCAGAAATAATTGACCATTTTTTATCAGGTTGCACAGTGTTAGTATCAGCTCAATATAAAACTTGGTATGATAGAGTGAACCAATACTTGCACTGAAAAATATACAACTTTTACTGGAAGGAAACTGCAAGAAACTGGTATGAACATCACGCTTCCCGGTTATTGAGTTTAGTTTAACAATTTTATGGGACTTTACAATACACAATCGCCCTGACATCGTGACCAAAGGCCACAAGAAGAGAATGTGTTTTCTTATTGACATGACAGTACCTGCAGATTGTAATGTATCTTTGAAGATCTTCAAAAAGCTATCAAAATACGAGGATCTTGAAGTGGAAATCTAAAGAATGTGGTACATGAGGACATCAATATCTCCAGTCGTAGTTGGTGCCCTCGGATTGATTGGAAAAGTTTCGATAGACTCTTTGAAGGGATTCCTGGAAGCCCTTGTATTATGGTGTAGAACCATAAAAAGATAACACGGACTCGGATATAAGGTTAAATAGTATATTCTGGGAAACGTAGTACAAAGGTAAATGTGGACTGGAGAGTACTTTCCCTCACTGATGTCCTCACTCACTCACTCACTCACTCACTCACTCACTCACTCACTCACTCACTCACTCGGTGTCTACTACTCGGTGACCCTCACTTGGTGACTTCCTCTACTCAGAGTTGGTAGCCATATTATATAGGTGTGGAAGAGTCCATTTGTTGGTAGTTCCCCACAACACCTTGCTTTAAAGAAATAAAGTTAACTGTACTCACAAGTACAGCTCATATATTACGAAGAACTTTATCTATGTAAAATGTGTGTGATGTTCAGGTTTTTTTTTTACAAAAAATGATCAGTGGAAAATGTCACGAAGGCATTCCTGACCTTAGATCTCCGGTTGGGACCCAGATGGAAATATGTACACTAGCGGAATCCAAGCAAATAATAATAATAATAATTGTTTTGGATTCCGAGATGAAATTCGGTCTCCAATGAATGACAAACGCAAGAATTAAAGATAAGAAATTAAATGTATTTACACAAAAATACAATGGGTAATACTGTTAGTAAATCCAGGAACGCGGTTAGTAGCAATAACAAATAGATATATACAGTCTCGAAGTAGGAATTCCTTAGAGTCGGGTATGCTTGTAACTGACTTCTACAAGCGGTTACCTCACACTATTACTCTACCTCCAACTCAATCACACTCTCTATCTCCGTTCGTATATTCTAACTGACTGTGGGTATTTTAACGGCAGCAGTCCAGGTACCCTGGTAGAGTCCACTTATATGAAAAAGGGGAGGACCCCATAGCAATAATAATAATAATAATAATGACGGGTTTGCATAGAAGAGTTAAAAACAGGGGACGTTACTCTCGTTAGCACATGACACATACATATACGGTAAGTATTTTTTGTAATACCTTGTCGCTTCAGAAAGTTGTCGGCCAAGACTATCCACAGATAACGTTTCTTAATTATCTCTGAATTGTCGTGTGTTAGAAAATATAGCGGAGTGATTTTTAGTTGCTTTCTACACGATTTAGAATTCATAGCTTTCCTTCTTTTAGACTGGTTACCACCCAAAGAGGTCCCGGTCTATTCTACTTACACAAATACGGATATTGGTTTTTGGTTGGTTTGTGGAATTTTAAGACATATTAAGCTTTGTTGGGGTATTTACGGAGATTTCCATCTTACTGTACATGAATCTATAGGTAAACACTGGTCCGGTTTACACTTGATTTCGTAAGCATTTACTCGAACGGTGATCTATTGTCTTGTGGGCTACTCCACTGTTGGAGATGCAGCGTTTTTTTAGGATTTGCCGACAGGTCAAGCGGATATTGGTTTAAGACGTTGCTACACGAGAGTAACAAAACACGAAAGATTATTTCAGAAGCTTCTACACTACCCAAAGAAAATTTCAGAATGGATGACTATAGACTTAACAAGCCTTATAAAAAGACACTGAAAAACGAACAATTACAGACCAATCACGTGCCTACTATTGATGTAGAAAAAGTAGACAAATAGAAGAAAAATACAAATCGATGTCTGACCAGAAGGATGTAAGGGACGTGGGAATGAGATCAAAGGAATATATGATCTCATTCTACCAGATGACACTCATGAGTATCCATTGTGTCCAAATGGCGAAAATGGAATAAAACATACGATATTGCAAATTGTCACAATAATGCGTATATTTGACTGTGATAATGATGATAATAATAATAATCCTTAAGGATGTTTTTATTCAAACAGATCACCCAATTCATGCCATATGACCTGATCTAGTAATATTCATGCCAAAGAGTTGTTTCCGAAGTTCCGACAGATCACAGATTAGCCCTGACAGTGAGTAAAAAAAACAAACAAAAAAACTCGACCTTGACAGGGAACTGAGAAAGTTGTGGAACAGTCGTGTCGTTCGTTACTGGGTGCCACGCTGATCAGTCCCGATGAGCCGAGGGAAAAGGCATGATGAATTGGAAAGTAGGGAAAGAGCCGTCACCATTTAGATGATAGCATTCGTGACAGCAGCTAGAATAATTAAAAGTTTGAACGTGGAGAATTGCTGTCCCTTAACCTCCAGTGTAAGCGTTGCGCGAACACTCATATATAACTGTAATAATAATAATGACAACAATAACCACAAAATAATAATAATGATGACAACAACAACAATAATAATAACAATAATAATAATAATAAAAATAACAATAACGATTACAACACTTATAATAAGCACAATAAAAATAATAGCAACAATAATAGCAACAACAATAATAACAATAATAACAACAACAATAATAATTAAAACAACAATAATAACAGTAACAAATACAAGAACAATATTAACACTAACAAGACACCACCAATAATATTAACAACTAGCAGCATGACCCGGTGTTGCCCGTGCTTGATTCAAAAATCGTACGACTCATACAGCAATCGCTATCACTTGACTTAAAATATTTTTGCCCTTCCTTGCCTTTAAAGGAGTGCCCTTTGCCGTGCTGATGTTGCTACATGCCTTACTTCTTGCCTATCTCACACTGCGAATTTTTTCTAAGCTCTATAACATTAAATCTGTTACGAAAAAAGAACTAAACAAAATGAACACAAAACGATCAGCTTTAAAAAAAGGACTCGTAACTGGAAAAACCGAATGAAAAAAGAATGTTAACAGCAAATACTTTTTCACATCCAACCCAGTTCTGCGGAATCAGAATCAACGTTGAGTTTAAGCAAGCGAATGAGCCAATTGGAATAAAGTGCCATGCAGATTTAAATTTTTCCCACTTGTGACGAATGCAGCTATCGATTTTTGTGCATGCTAGCATGCTAATTAACATTCGTGTCAGTCAGCTGTTGGCTGGCCAATAGAATCTTCCTGCCTATTCGTGGCAGTCAGCTATAAACTCTCACTCTGGCCAGTACAAAATGGCCGCAAACTACATGAAAACTGCCGTAGAAGCATGGAAAATCGATTATTTCCACTATCGATGGCAGTTGGAAAATGCAAAGTCGGTCTTGGCCTTCCCGCTAACTTGGAGCATGTGCATGTAAATTTTGGTGCCCTGCATTCGTTACACACACACACACACACACACACACACACACACACACACACACACACACACACACACACACACACACACATCCTGCCTTTTATAGATAGGGATAATGATAGTAATAATAATAATAATAAAAATTACAGCAACAATAATAATTAAAACAACAACAAAACTACTACTACTAATAATAATGACATCATCATTACCATTGCTTCCGATATATTACTGTCTTCACTCTTTAAGTAAAATATTATCATATTAATATTTTAAAGGTTCAAACTAATATTATCACTATGATTAATAATAATAATAATAATATCCTTACGGTGATCATTATCTAATTCAATTTCTTTTCTGCCTTCAGTAATACTGATAAAAAATGACAAAAGTAATGGAAGCCATGCTGTTAATAACACCTATAAAAATTTAAAATAAAATAACGTTATTTACATACAAACGCGGGTGCGCGCACACACACGCACACACACACACACGCGCGCGCGCGTGAGCGCACGTAACCGAATCAAATAAAACGTTAATAATCATTTTACCTTCTAGAGAGCGCACGTTCCAAAATTATTATGATTTTTTTCAATTCCCTCCAATTATATTAATTTCAAATCTTTCGATTATTTATTCTCATTAATTTTATTAGGTTATCTCTAAATTCTCGAGTTAATCACTGCTTATCTCCCTTGCTTATCAATATTTTTTTGTTACTCTCTTCTCCATATTGCCTGCGGTCGTACATCAAATTTTATCACTGTATTAAATCCTGGCATTTTTCTTGCTCCCCAGAATCACGTATTTCTGTACTCTATGATTTGGCTTCAGACTTTCTTTCACACTAACCAAATTACCGGTTCTATTTTATTTCGCAATATAAACCGGTGTCGGCCGGAAAGTTACCTTCCATATCTTCAGGCAATGTTTGTGCCACGAAAAGAATATTGATCGATTTAGTAACAATTATTGAAACATTACTTGTTGTTAATTTGCTTTCGTTCATTTAGAAAGTTAATATTTGGCTAGTTGTACGTTGGGACTTTTATATAGAAACATATGCAACTGTATACACTGTGTCGCTCCAGATATATTTTCTTGTCAGAATCCAACTTGCACAATTTCTCTCTGCATTGAATATTGCTGTCATATCTGATCTGGTCTGGTGCTCTGGCTATATATCGCGAGAGTCTTTACACAATCCAAAGAAGGCTCTGTAATGTTATCGGTCCTGACCTGACATTTTGACTTTAGTCATTTTCCCACAGCTGCAATATGGCTTCCCTCCGTCTTTTCTATGAATATTTTCATGACATTTTGTACTGAAATGGTAAATAGGATTATACCTATTTTCATATGTTAAATAGAAGAGATATAAAGGGTACAGTAAACTAAGGAACAGATAAGTAGTTGACTACTAATCACGTATCGTAGAACAAAACAATGCAACACTATGGCGTCGCCGATAGGATGTTTAAGTTGCTTGGATGAACCAGAATTCGTCGAGACTTGGATCCGGTGTTTTGCAGCCCAAACTAGGGCTAAAAGATTGAAAGACAAACAGGCAAAAGGGGGAGAAAATTAAATAATTGACCTCTTTCTAGCTTTCTAGGTTGTGAAGCTATAATGAAAAATTTCTGTATACCCGAAACAATTGGAGAATTTGACTTTCCTCAAAATTTCAGAAATTATAAAAATAAGTTTACAACTTAAAAAAGAAACTTTTCATAGCCGAAAGAACCAAATTTATGCCCCATTAAGCAGAAACAAGATAATTTAATTATACAATATCTTCACAAATTAAATGGAATTAGCAGATTCTGCGAATTTGAGAAACTTGGAAGTTGATATTTGAACAACTGAAGATGAAATGAGACCAAGATCTTTATTAAAAGTAACAGAAAATGAACCTTAAGAGTGAGAGGGTGAAAGAGATTTTAGAAGAAGTTCAAGAACAACGAAAGGTATTAATACTTTTCAGTTCAAGGAGGTGTAGTGGCTTGGTAAATAGGATTGTATCTATTTGCCTATGTCAAGTAGAAGAGATATAAAGTGTCTACTAAACTAAGAGACAGACAAGACTACTGATCACGTGTCGTACAACAACACAATACAACACAGTTACTGTAATGAGTTTTCCTCGTTGGTGCTCCGATCGCTTGAATTTAAGCGTACTGCTATGTTTCATGGCGTTACTGTTGAAATAGATGAGAACTAGTTGTCAATCTAGTATTACTTTTAAATTCATGATCAAGAGCAACATCGCCGTACGGGAGACAAACCCTATTCACCAGATTTTTCTCCATGTGACTTTTTTCTTTCCCCCAAATTCAAGGGGATCATTAAGGGGACCTCTTTTGAAGGCCTGCAAACCATTAAGAAGGCCATAACGACTGAGCTTAGGGGCATCCAAGAAGAATCCTTTCAGCAGTGCATAAAAACGTGGAAGAGAAGTATGGAAAAATGCATTAGACTCAAGCGGGTTACTTTGAAGGGGAAACCATGTAGTTTGTTGTTTGGAATTAAAATAATTTTTGTGACACCATTCCCTTTAAATTTCAGAGAGAACTTATAATCTTGCATTATTATGTTTCGTAAGTGTTAATGTATCCCATAAATTGCAAAATCAGAAAACCAGACGTACTTATATGCAAAGGTTTTCAGATATATATATATATATATATATATATATATATATATATATATATATATATGTATGTATGTATTAAGTTCACTCAAACGGAGCTTCTTTCACGCCACTGTAGAGTCGGTTTTAATGCATGGTGCATTTAGACATTAACTAAAATCATAGAGTCTAAGCTTGATGGCACCTACACTTGGATGTTGTTCTATAATCTCTTGGATGAACAACCAGAATGGACCCATCCCTGATGTTTCTATAATCTTACATGAACTCAGAATGCGCTTTGTAGGACCTTGCTGCCGAGCAAGACAAGAAGTTACGATTGCTCTACAGCTCTGGACACTTGGCCATGGCGCAAGACGGTTTGGCTGCCCAGCAACCACCTACAATGACCGACTATGTAATGCTACAATAATGACCTTGCGAGTTTAATGCAGAACTGTGAGGGTTGGCGTGAAAGACTATTTAATGTCCGAGTTAGCCAGACCGAATTAAAAAAACAAAAACAATATAGAGCATAGTTCTGATTGGGAACAGTCATTTGGATAACATGTCCACACTTTTTTTTAATGATCTTAAACGGTGTATTTAATTAGGATAAGCACACTGAGTAGACATAGCTCAAGGGACAAGAAAGCGTTTGATCGGCTAGATCCATTTTTAGCGCCCAAATTTCTAGTTGTCATCTTTTGAAGCAAATTCCAGTTTTAGAGGAAAATGAATACCATTGTATTTTATTGCCGATTTCATTTGTATTTGGTGTAATGGTATTCTTTACATTCACTTAGCTTGAGGAAAGGTATAAATCTATCTCCCCCCAAGCTATGGGTTGGATATCAAGACAGACTGGGTCTTATAGCCTTGGTTGGTAATCTGTCTACAGAAAGAAACGGCAACCCATTGTGGAAAAAACTCTTCTACCTAGTCTGTCATGACTCGAAAGAGTGATTGATGCCCAATCGAGTATCACGCATGGCACTTAGCTTATTGATACGGAAGAACTTTAGCTTGAGTACCGTTTATCGGGTACATGATCCTGGGGTTCGACAAGGACTGAAATGAAACGGTTGCCTGGATAGAATAAGAGGAATTGACTTATCACAATATTTTGACAAGAACATCTCAAGACTCACTGAAGAATCGAATCCCCGTAATTGAACTATTGTTACTATTTTCTACACCGTTTATATTCGTGTGAAACGACTTGCTTATCGATGGCGGATCTAGGAAATAAATAAATTGGCGAGCTTATCTTATTTAAGTTACTTGTCCTTATTCCTAGGTTTTCTTTGAATTCATTCTTCGCCACATTAATTCTGAGCTGCACGCGGGTTTATCAATTCTATTGAGTCAACAGTTTTATTTAAGTCTTTGTCTTCCTCCAGGACCGTGTTCCCGGTAAACAGTAGTCAACCCGAATTGTTTTGGAACACAATGCAAGCACTTCAGGAATTCAATAATCTATCACCCCACCAATCAGTTTAGCTATACTCATTTTCTGAAAAGAAAAAAATGTATTTTTGACAATCGGGGAAATGTAATTTAACTCGTATTTTTGCAATTTGAGTCCAAGATTCGTTAGTTTTAGATGTTTCAACCTTCCTGTTTGGAGAATTAGTATCTGGTTGACAGAAATCTAAGGCCCAAATGTAGAAATACAAGAATGCATTTAAAAGAACCTTCGTCTCCTGTGGAATCAACTACTGCCAATTTGGAAACAGGGGCAGCAGACAGTCTATTTTTTAATAGTTATCTGGTTCAACATTTATTTTTTGTCAATTCTACTGAAAATTCCTACATTAATTTTTTCAGGTTATTTAAAGTCAGAAAATAATTTTAGATTGTAAGAATTAGGTGAACATAATGGTTTACTGATACAAGTTCTACTAATTAACCCGTAGCTGGAGAGAGAATAGATGGATTATACCTTTCTCAAAGGTATTTTGCGTGTAAGTGGATACAACGAACTTGACTGGAATTAGAACTCGGCGCTGCGATTTCTAATCCTGAGTCGTTATCCATCGCGCTATCCGCATATCCAAGCTTACAGCACCTTCTATTTTCAAGTGGTCACCCATCTACATACTGACCAGGCTCGACGTTGCTTAATTTCGGTGATCGTATGATGTTTCAACGTGATATGACCGTAAATACCTCACCAGATATGAGAAATACCTACTTGATAAAATAAAACCATGCAGCTATATGCTGCCAACACAAATCACCGATTTCTGTATTTTTCCCTTAATAATTCTGATAAACATGCTTCTTTACTTGATGTGTTCCTCGCCTCCCCACCTAGTTCTTTTCTTGTTCTGCAACGCTGTCCTCTTGGCAATTCGGATCACTCTGTAGTATGTACTGATATTTTGTTTCAAACATTTATTAGACAGGAACCGCCTATTCGTCTTTTGTTGCCAGCATGCTGATTGGGATTCACTTCGTGACTTTCTTCGAGACGCTCCTTGGATTGATATTTCTATCCTTCTTATGAATTGTGCTAGTGAGGTTTACTCTTGGGTCAAAGCCGGCATATATGCTTTTGCGCCTTCCCAGAAATACCAGGTAAAAATCTTCTCCATGGTTCACACTGACCTGTTCAGTCGCTATACCACACAGGAATCATTTTTTCTGCTATACCAGGATGACAGTTCCGATCACAACAAACGCCTATTCTTGGCTGCGTAATTAATGTAAACGTGTCCTCGAAGGAGCATTGTTTGCTGATAGAATGAGACACCGTATTGTGTCGAACAACTTTGGATCACGTGACTACTGGCGACACTGTACTAGTGTATTAAATAAATGTTCTCTATTCCTCCCCTCTCCAATCAATTTGAGGTGTTAACATCTGCGAATAAAGTATAATGTTTCGCCCGTAAATTCTCTTTAAACGCTGCTCTTGACTCATGTGGAAAATCATTGCTTGACAAGTATCTTTTGCGGGATATATATATAATCCCTTCCAGGTTTTCTTTTCTCATCTCTAATCTGGATCCTCACAAAGCATGTGGACCTGGTGATATCACTGAAATAGTCCTTAAAAATGTGATCCCGAGATGACTCCCGTACTCTTTAAATTGTATAATAAAATCCTCGGTACCTCCTGCTTGTTGCTTTCCTGCTTGTTTGACAACCTCATCTGTTGCTCCAGTCTTTAAGAACTCATGTGAACCGTCCGACCTTTCCAACTATCAGCCTATTAGGCTTCTACCTCTTTTTGGCAAACTACTAGATGCACTAATCACCGTTGAATTGGTTAAGCGTCTCACAACGCGGAACCTTTTTCAGACACGCAATATGGCTTTGGTTTTTCTAGGTCAACTACTGATGTATTAACGATTATTGCAAAAAATGTCTATCAAGCTTTAGATAAGAATGGTGAAGCTCGGGCTGTTGCCTGGGTAATCTCGGATGTGTTCGACATGATTTGGCATACCGGTCACAAGGCGAAATTTATTAAGAGACAGAAAAAACTTCGTTGGAGACAAAGGAAAATTTGATCAACTTTTATTTAATATCTGATATCCCATATGACAAAGAACACGGGGAAATCAACTCACGGGTAGACAATGTGGACGTTTTAAGAGAAACTGGATTTGTAAAGAAACATATACTTACAATTTGAAAGAGACAGCAGATAATTCTGAGACACATAATGAGGAAAATAGGCTCGGAGAAATTAACACTTCCAAGATTTCTGAAAGAAAGAGAAACTGGGTAAAACAGCGGGTAACCTATTTAATGGTTTTTTTTTGTGAATGATAAAGCGTTAAAAGTTCCTTAGAGCAATAAACGGGGGGAAGCCGTGGAGAGCCATGAATATTCACGTTCACATAAAAAAGTAAAAGGCAAAAATAAAATATTAAAAAATCGGAAGAAAAAAATGAAGTTATAAGATGACAGAAAAAGTTTCAACTAAAAAAATATCCTCATCACAAGAGCTCTGTCCATTCTTACAGCCGCTTTTTTAAATTAGTGGGTGGGATTAATATTATTTTCTTTCCTTAAAATCGGACAGTAACAATCTTTTTCGTGTTTTCTGAGAACCGTTTCAACTGGAATTCGGTTCGCTTTAATGAAAATTTGACCATGACAAATGTTTTGTTTGAATGACATTAAGATCTCTTGGCAGTTGAGAATAAAACCGAAAAAGACTTTGGGTAATTGAATGTCCAAATTTGTCTAATATATTTCGCAAATAAATATTGAATGTATGCGAAGATCTTATTTTTTATTGCAACGAGATGTTTGTATATATACAGAGGGTTATACGTGAACCAATAAGTAGATATTTATTCCTATGACGTTATGGTGTTACGCTGCTATCTATTGATCGATATTCTCTGATGTTTTAGTGTTAGTACGTGTACAGGAATGTGACATATAACAGTATAATTATTCTAATTGAAGTGTAATTATATATAATTAATTAATTAAGTGTAATTACACACACACACATATATATATATTATAATTTACTTAAAAATTAGCTGTTAAAGCTATTATGTTTTTTTAATGTTTTATCTAACTTTAATTAAAATATATATAAAATATATAATTGTAATTTTTTTATAATTACAATTTAAATATTTTAAAAATATTGCTGTTATAGATATTTAAAAACATTGTTACTATAATCATAACTAACCTTATTTATTGTTGGTTGTATTTTTCTTATATAGAGGGCCTCAAGTATTTATATGTGTAATTATTTTGCTATTTAAGCATAAATAGATGAAAAATATTTAGTTAAACAAGAAATAAATCAAAAAAACGGTATATACCTATATTTTCAAAACATAAGAAAACTCCAAGATATTCGAAAAAAAAAAGTCCTGTTTGTGAAACAAGAAACATTGTCTTTGACACTCAGAGCAGAAAGTGAGAGAAAAGAAGGTCAAAAGTGCAGGGAGTAAGTATAAGTGGACAAGAAAATAATGAAATGGCGAAATAAACATGGCATTCTAAACACGCACGCATACATACACGTACAGGCGTACACACACACACACACACATAGTGAATAAAAATTAACCTAACACCAATAACAAGCGCATAAATATTTTTTAAATTAATATAAAAATAACGAAAATGAGAAAATCGGCAGTTAATTGTTGATATCTCCTGACGAGTGAAACGAACGATTTCAAAATAGTTTCATCTATGAAAATCTGAAATCGGGGGTGCTGAATATAGTGCTTATGTAGTTAAGTGGCAATTTTTTTTTTAATCCCCCCATATATATATATATATATATATATATATGCCGGGTGTAAAAACAAAATTGAACAAATCCTGTAACCGAATGGGATAATCCTGTAACCGAATGGGAACACTAAGCTAATTGAGGTTTTTTTTCTAGGTTTTCAGATAAGACGTTTAGCCATCTTGACACTATTTGTCGAAAGAATCACTGAAAAACCCTTTGAGTTATTCAACTAGAAAGAGAACAGGTTAAAATCGTTTTGTGTAAGTCCCACTCTCTTCCAAACTGAGCAATGGTGAGAGGAAAAAAGATCATTCTAGCTTTCAGTAATGATATCAACCTTTATACCCTGGCTTCCATCTTCAAAGTCCATTCAAGCGCCATCAAGAGAACGGTGAATAAGTTTACAAAAAGAGAAAACAGTAGAGAGGAAAAAAAGATCAGTTGGTCACAAGAGGAAGAGGGATCATCATTTAAACTTAGAGCAAAGATATCAATTCGAAAAGATCCAACACAATCCATGAGACATTTGGCGCGTGAGAGAGGTGTTTCAGCTATGGCAGTCCAAAGATCAGTGAAAAAAAGACTTGAAAATGAAATCGTACGTGAAACGTGTGAGACAGGAAGTTAGAAGGTAAGAGAGGCGAATATCATCTCGAATGTTTGAAAATGATCCTGAAATTATATGTATGTATATATATATATATATATATATATATATATATATATATATATATATATATATGTGAACTTTATTTCAATCCTACATGAGCTTCCTTTCCTTAGCAGCGATTAATTAATAATGAACATGTTATTTTTGTTTATGATCGATTTCATCACGATTCTTCTGTTAAGCTTGGAGAGTAATTAAAAATTCGTATTGTTCAATTTAAAGTCCAATAGTGTTTTAAAACCTCTGAGAATTCCATTAAGATATCTTTAATCATTTCTAACATACAACGATCATACCCTTAACACCAAACGGAAAAATTTAAGAATGCTATAAAAGCTCAATAAAAAATAATCAAATTTTTCTTGTCAGTGATATTAAACGAAACATGTTAGAATATATATATATATATATATATATATATATATATATATATATATATATATATATATATATATATGATACAAATATAGTTTTTAGTTATGTTATTTCTGTTTGAACGTCCATTTTCTTAATAGGCTTCGATAACTTTAACACGTTGTTTGATTGTTAATCTTTCCATGGTTGAAATTGCCGAAGACTTAAGTTGTTAAATCTGAAAGAAAAAGAAAAAAATCATTAGAAGCTTAAACTTAATTCACATTTAAAATCGGTTCAAGTTATTGGAACAAACACACACACACAAACACACACACACACACACACACACACACTATATATATATATATATATATATTGTTTAAACTTGCTATATTTATAGGGGGAATGCTCACTATCGAATATAGACCATATGTAATTATACACAATATGGACATATAAAGAAAGGCTGCCCGGTTATTAGCAGTTTCACGCCTTAAGCCATCGTCAGAACAACGCGATAGAATGTGGCGTCTATTAAAGTAATAAAGTTAGTATCAAATGATCTTTCTTGCAAAGCGGAAATTTATTGCATTATTCCCTAAGATCGCATCAGTCGTATAAATTGACAGTCATCAGGCAGCGCTAATTTCCGTGTTTGCACTGTTTCCGTCTCTCAAATCTCCCAGGCTCACATACATCATATATTAATGGATAAGCCTAATAATGACGAACACTTTTATTTTAAAATCTACAAATGCCATTACTCAGAAGGTGCTAGAATGTTCATGAACCATGTGTGTGTTGTGTGTGTTGTGTGTGTGTGCATATACAAGGGTCCGATACGTAAATTGTCGCCATTTTATATTTTTGATTTTGCGCATGCGCATTGTTTGTTTTAGATTTTGTCCACTGCGTAATATAGTCGGTCAGATGGGCACCGTCTGTGAGAAAAAGAGCACCATGATGCAATTTGCTGTTCTTCATGGCATTCGCGCCGGAAGTGCCAATACGAACATTTCAAAGTGTTTGGGTGTCAACGTGAGGACAGTGCAGAGGATTCAGTAACAATTAGATGACTGTAATTGTGATTACCAAAATACGGCAGCTCGTAAAAACTCACTCTGATCGTTCTGATAAGAAAAGGACTCTCGAATTTGTTGCCGAGGGCCTCAGATTCAACACAGAAGCCTATACCAAGTGCCTCGAGGGAGTAGTGCTATCTTCGAAATAGCAAGGGTAAATCCTCTAGCTGTCTGGAATTGTGTTCGAAATAAAGCCCCTATAGACATCTCTTGTATGGCATGCTGGGAGAATATATGGACCTGCCAGAAAGTCATCTACAATTCCATCCCACAAGTTAATCGTAAACTGATGCTGGTGTCTAGCCTGTATTGTATCATGGGGATTCCAATCCACCCACAAATGCTGGTTGTGTAAATTTGTTATTCTATCTCTTCCAAATGTTGCCTCACCAGTAAACAAAACTAAACAGACTAAAAACGATTCGACAGTTTGTGCAATAAACCATCGGCAAAAGTTCTCGGTGAGTGATCAGAGGGGGAAAGATCCTGCAGATGTTGTAAATGATTCCATGACACGCTGCTTCCATCCATTCCTGTCGTTCATTGCATTTGGAAGCTCATTCAGTCTACATCTAATGTCTTCTATCAGATGGTCAATGTACATCTTCTTTGTCGACCTTGTGTTCTTTTCGATGGGATAGTATCCAGAGTAGAACTTTTCCAGCCAGTTCTTTTTTGCTACTCTAACAGACCAGCAAATCTTAGTCTTTGCTGGCGTATCCTTTTGCTGATGGAAGGTATGTTGCCATAGAGTTCTTTCTTTGTTGGGTAATCTTCCCAGGATTTGTTTAGTGCTGCTCGAAGCATTCGTGTGTAAGCACGATCTAATCTCTTTTCCAGTTTGGCTGTTAGTGTCCAGCTTAAGGTGCAATATACAAGAAGTGACTCTATTGTAGTAATGAAAAAAGTTTCTCTTCAGGTTGTCCGGTAGATTGATTTCCGGATTTTGTTCATTTCATTAAGCGCCCCTTCCCCAGGCTTTTCATAATCTGATGTTAACATGATTCTCATTGGAGGCAATATAGCTACCTAGGTATTTGAAGTCGCCTACTTGCTTGGCGTTTTCTTCGTTCAGACTTTTCATGTCTGTCGATGTATCTTGATTCAGGCAGATTTACCCGCATTGACATACAGTCCAATCTCCTGGACTACATTTTCGATGTTGTGAAGGAGTGTCGTTGCGTCTTTTAGATGGTCGGCCAGAATCACTAGCTCGTTAGCATAGTCAGCATCAGTGATCGTCTCTGCTTTTTCGTTTGGTGAGAATGAAGCCAAGTTGCTAGGGATTTTCTCAGTACATAGTCAAGACAGATGATGAAGAGAAAAGGCGCAAATGTGTCTTCCTTAAGCACCCCTGCAGTAATATAAAAAAAACTGTATTCATCAGTTGAGCGTACCATGGAATAGGAGTCTCTATCTATAAAAGGCCGGATGTGTGTGTGTGTGTGTGTGTGTGTGTGTGTGTGTAACGAATGAACGGTCGCAATTTTCGACGGATTTGCACCAAAATTTACATGCACATGCTCCAAGTTAAGGGAAGGCCAAGACTGACTTTGCATTTCCCAACTCCCATCGATAGTAGAAATAATCGATTTTTTCATGCTTCTACGGCAATTTTCATGTAGTTTGCGGCCATTTTGTACTGGCCAGAGTGAGAGTTTATAGCTGGCTGCCACGAATAGGCAGGAAGATTCTATTGGCCAGCGTGAGAGCCAACAGCTGACTGACACGAATGTTAACTAGCATGCTAGCATGCAAAAAAATCGATAGCTGTATTCGTCACAAGTGGGAAAAATTTAAATCTGCATGGCACTTTACTCCAATTGGCTCATTCGCTTGCTTAAACTCAACGTTGATTCTGATTCCGCAGAACTGGGTTGGGCGTGAAAAAGTATTTGTTGTTAACATTCTTTTTTCATTCGGTTTTTCCAGTTACGAGTCCTTTTTTTAAAGCTGATCATTTTGTGTTCATTTTGTTTAGTTCTTTTTTCGTAACAGATTTAATGTTTTGTATAGAGCTTAGAAAAAATTCGATAGGCAAGAAGTAAGGCATGTAACAACATCAGCACGGCAAAGGGCACTCCTTTTAAAGGCAAGGAAGGGCAAAAATATTTTAAGTCAAGTGATAGCGATTGCTGTATGAGTCGTATGATTTTTGAATCAAGCACGGCCAACGCCGGGCCATGCTGCTAGTATATATATAATTCCTCTTTAAGTATACGCAAGGGCATTTTACTGGTTTCAGTTAGAAGATTTGACCATTGCATAAAATTTCCAAATTGAAACAAAATTACGATCATCAATCAGCGAAACTTTAGAGAGGCATTGTTATATTGAAAAGTTTTAAATGCCAATGAGGAAATGATTTGTTTATAGCGTAACAAGGCTACCATACATGCTATATTTATTCTTTCTTGCAACCAAAAAATCTCTGAATATTATACCAGATCATGAATATTAATGACGTAATGAATTTCTAGATTTTTAAAAATATAGGCGCGATTAAGAACAGGAAAAAAATATATAAAGCACACGGTTTTTGTAAGTTGGGTTTTTAATTTTAAAAATTTAATTTAAAGGTAATCTTAAAAGTAAAAATATCAAAGTAAATATTTTTTCTTTTTATGTACTAAAGGTTTACAATTATAAAAATGAAAAACCAAAATGAAAAAGTTGATAAATAAAGCAGTATCTTATATTATTTAAATTTTAAATTTGTGGATTACGGATATAATTACAACTCAATTTTCTTTTTCAAGTAAAAAAAAAATGGTTATAATTTATCAGCGAACTAAACTTTAAAGTATATAAAAATTATTGGTAATCTAGAATCAAATCCGTAAGACTTAACGAGGAATGTTAGTATTTACGGAAAGTTGTTTCTATTCTAATCTAATTCTGTTTTTAAAAGGAAACATTTAACTAAACAGCACCTGATACAGAAAAGACAAACTTTTATTGAATTTCAATAATTAGTTGAATTTTTCGTTATGACCGTGTCAAGCATTCAAATTGAAATCGTTATGACCGTGTCATGCATTCAAATTGAAATCGTTATGACCGTGTCACGCATTCAAATTCAAATCGTTATGACCGTGTCACGCATTCAAATTCAAATCGTTATGACCGTGTCATGCATTCAAATTCAAATCGTTATGACCGTGTCATGCATTCAAATTCAAATCGTTATGACCGTGTCATGCATTCAAATTCAAATCGTTATGACCGTGTCATGCATTCAAATTGAAATCATTATGACCGTGTCATGCATTCAAATTGAAATCATTATGACCGTGCCATGCATTCAAATACAAATCGTTATGACCGTGTCATGCATTCAAATTCAAATCGTTATGACCGTGTCACGCATTCAAATTCAAATCGTTATGACCGTGTCATGCATTCAAATACAAATCGTTATGACCGTGTCATGCATTCAAATTGAAATCATTATGACCGTGTCATGCATTCAGATTGAAATCTCGGGTAATTTTTTTGATTTGAATTTTTTTTAACAAGAGAAATAAAATTTTCAAACGCAAATATATCTGTAATCTATTCGATATGTTTCAACTATTGTTCTAAACTAGATTATTATAGATGCTATTATAGGCATGACGTTTCGGTTATGTACCAATGGACATGATCAGGTCTCCTTTATGTCAGCTCATATAGGATATCAATTATGTGAGATTATTGCGTACTTTTGTCGTTGCAATGCACTTTACGGTTCGTTGTTACTAAAGAAGACTATTATTTCCCACACTGATTCAATATGACCACAATATAACAGTAACATTCATTAAACAATACCTATATCCATCTTCTTTATCATCCTGTCGAATAGAAGTAGTGTGGCTTTGGAGCCCTTATATCCCAAATCTGATAATTTCAGCAGACATAATGTATCCTATGTCAGGCAAAAGGATTGAACCCTGAAATATACATGACCAAAATAATAATCAATATGAGAAAAATACTTTGATTCAGTCGTGACAATTTCTCAAATCTAAAAATGTTTCTAAATACGAGGAGTTACAGGAAATTTCCTTAAACGTACCCTCAAATGAAAACCTTTAATAAGGATTGTTCTGATACGGTAGTTTTTTTTTCAAAAATTTATCTCGTTTGATCATGATTGTTCCATCTGAATGCTCATCATCTTGAACTGACACTCGACCGACTTAGAAACGCTGGTTCCACTAAAAAAATGAATTCTGTAAAAGCCCGACGAAGTATTTGAATCTCCTTTGTAGAAGATTTGTAAAGTTTCATATAAAATCTGACACGGACACGTTAATCGATGTTATCAGCCATCGTAAAGACCGCAGAGCCGTTCCAACACATTAGAAAACAATACGTTCTAATTGAAAAAGCGCAGACTGAGTCAGTCGGTTGGATACGAAAGAGCCATGTCCAAAGCGGCAGTCAGAGCTTTATTATTCTTATCTAGAGCTTTACTGACTCTTTCCGTAATTATTGTCAGTACATCAGCAGTTGACCTAGAGAAACTAAAGCCATATTGCTTGTCTGAAAGAACGCACTACGATGTGCTTAACCAATTCAGCATTGATTAGGATCTCTAGTAATTTCCCAAAAAGGGGTAGATGGCTAAAAGGCCGAGAGTTGGAAGGGTCGGACGGTTCACCTGAGTTCTTAAACAGAAGAGGATTTCCAAGAAGCAGGAAGGCAAAAGGCAGCGAGGCATTTATTATACAGTTTAGAGAGAACAAGAGCCAGTTCGGAGACGCTTCTTCAGGACTATTATAGGTTTAAGATCAGGTCTACATGCTTTGTAAGGATCCAGATTATAGTTAATAGAAGAAACTATAAAAGGGGTTATATGCATATTACTCAAAAGAGTCTCATTTCTAAGTAACAACTTAGGCATTGATATTCGAGATGAGCCAAAACTAGAGTTTAAGGAGAACTTACGGGCGAAACATTCAGCTTTATCAGCAGAAGACGTTAATACATCAAAAGGAATTTGTACCTAGCGAATTATATATAAACAAAATGGGGAATACGACTTACAGCTCTTCAAAATGGATTGAAGTCTGTGTTTCGAGTTACAGTTTCATACACGAGGTCTGTCTGAAAAGTAACAGGAATGGTGTCAGAAACAATTTATTTTAATTTCAAACAACAAACTACATAACTTTCCTTTCAAAATAACCACCCTCGAGCCTAATACACGTTTCCATCCTTTTCTGCCACGCTTCTATGCCCTGCTGGAAGGATTCTTCTTTGACGCTACTCAGACCGATCGTTAAGACCCTCTTGATGGCGCCACCATATAATCAAAACGGATCTCCTTGGTGATTCCCCTGAGCTTGAGGAAAAGAAAAACGTCACACGGAGCAAGATCAGGTGATTAGGGTGATTGTTCCAGTAAGGCAAGGTTTTTCACAGCCAGGAATTGCCGGATGCTCAGGGCGATGTGAGAAGGTGAATTGTCGTGCTGACGCAGCCACGATTTGTCCTGTCATGAAAGCATGTGCCCCCCCCCAAAAAAAAACAGTAGTTCCAAAAAAAGCTAAGGCTACAGTTATATACTCACAATATATTTGTCCGATGATAACACAATCCGCTTATCCCTCTTTCGCCTATAGCTCACACAGGACACCCACTCCCGTTCATTTTTAGACAGACTTCGTATATACGTAGTTATTAGTCAGTATTCTACTGGGTTTAGTAATTTCTTTTCGTGAGAAAATCTGGTTTAAATCCTAACTACTAATCATACTTAGCAGTTAAGAATAAATTTGCAGTATGCAAACATACCTTAGATTTCTCACGCTAGTGGGAGCGTACACAGTGGATAAAAGCAAAGATAGGGTTCCCCGCCAGGACAAAGAAAGGCCGCATGTAACAAGAAAAAAAAAACTGAATTCAGTTGATTCTCTCTAACCCGCTAGACATATTCATCTGACCGTAAACCATTTGATTATTTTTCGATCGCTGCAAAAAACTTAAAAAACAAATTTTAGAGTTTCTCGAAATGTTTTTGATATCAAAACCTGTGGAATTTATCTCAAAACTTATCGAGAATCCTTGACAAATGACAAGTCATTACAAATAATGGTGACTATTTAATTGAACAAAGTTATTATGGTTTATTTTTTTGAAGAATAAAGTCGATGAACAAAAAACGGTAATTATTCATGACTCAAACGGATATTAAATACACAAAACTTTATTTCTTCAATTCAGGTCTATATATTCAAAATGTGTGAAATATACTTTCAACAAATTTTATCAAAAGTTTTTTTTCTTTTCCAGTAACGCAAAGAAATAGTTCAAAACAAAAAAAGAACAAATCAAAATAAAATAAATATATTGAAGCCGTTAAAAAAAGAAAGAAAGATAGAGTTATTTTTGAATGATGCGTATATAAATCCTGAATTGGAAAAAAGCTATTATTCAAGACTATAAATATGATTTTTTCCAGTCTTATTAAAATATATAAATAAAAATTCTATTTTAAAATTACAACATAATCCCGCTTTCATACATATATATGAATCTATGTACATCCATTTCTCGCGAGCGTTACGTCTTTTTTCTCGAGATCTCGCATCATGAGAATTTCGTGCAATTTGAATACACATAATTTTCCACAAGTACGCAAATAAACAACAGCAAACTCATTGACAAAAAGAAAAAGAAAAACTCACAGACAAAAGAAAAACAAATAATGATGATAATAATAATAATAAGGACAGGAATAGCAATAATAATAATAAGCGCAAACTTTTTCGCAAGACTGGCTTTTATTTATCACGTATGGCAGTGTCACGTATACGCTCTGACTCAACTACATGTTGAACAGAATTAAAATTACATTCGAGCTCCTTTGAAACCATTCCAAAGATTTATTTTTTCTTTCTAAGTATATTAACTACGTGGGCATTTTGTCATGACAGTTGCAAGTAGTTGTACGCTTTCGAGTAATATCACTCAGTCTATTTACATACACGTGTATCTATGAAGAGAACAGTTTTACTCAAGAAGAGGATATCTATCTATCTATCTATCTATCTAGAACAAACTCTTCATTCCTTCCTTTCTAACACATTCTATCTACCTCATTCTGTTCATTATCTATCTATCTATCTATCTATCTATCTATCTATCTATCTATCTATCTCATTCTGTACATATCTATCTAATTCAATTCATATCTATCTATCTATCTATCTATCTATCTATCTATCTATCTATCTATCTCATTCTATACATAGATAGATATGTACAGAATGAGATAGATAGATAGATATATATAGATAGAATTCATATCTATCTATCTATCTATCTATCTATCTATCTATCTATCTATCTATCTATTCGGGAGGTCGATACCCCCGGAGTGGTGTAATCTGAGGTCGGCCGATAGCATGTACGGCGGCATTTCGCGAGCCGGTTTACCAAGTAGTTCTCTTTCGCAACTATCTGGCTAGCTGTGAGGGGAGATCACGGAGGGCGAAGCTTACGGTTTTGTGCCTGGAAGGCGGTCGATTGTCCGGGGACCTTTGGTTGAACTGACGGGTCCGTCCTCATTCTCGGAGTGTGGTTCAGGCCCAGCTTGAGAAAAATTTGTTATAAGTACAGGCAAAGGTCAGAGTGGCGGTCAAGACTTTACTCCGAAGGCAATTGTCCTTGAAGGGTAGGGCTGAGGCGTGTGCCCTTTACGTTTTTCCTTTCATCTTTTACCAGTCGTCTGTACTTCGTCTCTGTAAGTGATATAAGCGCTTGTTCTCCAATCTCTTGTGGGATGGTGGAAAGCATAATTTCGAGAGAGATGTCTCTGCCCAACGTCCGTTTCATGGAGGATAGGGAATGCCACACTTGGCGAGTCACTGACCTCACATTTGGCTTTCTCACGCTGTGCATTGACGGAGGACTCGATCTTGGAAGAGGGTGTTAGGTTCGCCTTCCTCAGCCTTACCATCACTCCCCCCGTTTTATAGGCCTGGGAAAAAATTCCTCGTAGACCCTGCATATACGGGGTCGAGTTTGTCTACCTGCCCAGACAAGACTCTGCCCATAGGCATAGACTCTTACGGGTTCCTCTTTGCCCGAAGATAGAGAGTTCGACAAGCCTGGCAGCGAACTGCCTGATTGCGGTTTGACTCCTACAAATTTCATACCATGGAATTATTTGTAGCATTGTATTAGATCATAAAGTTACCGGGTGTGTACTCTTTACTCCACAACACCCCCCTTTTGAGATTACTACTTTATTAAGTAATATTTTTTTTTAGTATTAATATCTCCCCACCCACCTCGCCAACGTATTTTACTTTGTACTGTTTCCGTATCGGACCCACTTTTAGTTGGTTCCACGATTTGTTTTGGTACTGGCACATAAAAAATGGCATACATTTTAACCGCTTCTCCAGGTTATTCATCAGTTAATCTTTTCTTCAGCTGATCTTGGTGCTTTTTATGTTGGATTTTTTTCCTTTTACCATGGAGAGACCATTTTTTCGATTCAAGCTGATATTATACCGTTTTCCCATGTTTTCTTTCCATCCTTGTATGTTCTAAACAATACTTTATCGCCGACCTTGAAAGTATTGGTGTCGCGTTTATGAACTGTTCGTGATTTTCGACTTGGCAATAACTTGTCAAACACCGATTTTATTCTTCTGGCAAACATTAATTCCGCCGGCGACATGCCTGATGCTGTGTTGTGGTAAGGTGTAACCGGTATACTCTCATAAAATGTTAAAGAGACTCCTCATTTTAATTTGTCCAGATTATTTTTTCAACGGACTTTTAACGTTTTCACAAATCGTTAGACTTTGGGTGATACGGTGAATTTGTAATATGTTCTATAGGGAACAATTTGCAAAAGTCTTGAAATTGTTTCTATTGAATTGCATTGCAATTTCCGATATTACGGTATCTATTATGCCATATCTCGCAAACAGTTCATTCAAGAAATCCCTTGTCATAAAACAGAACATAAGGAAAACATTTTTTTTAATTCTTCCTTCAGTTTTTCACTGTGGCTTTTTAAATTTGTCGCTTGTTAGCTTACATTTTTATAATAAGTGTTTATCGATAAATCCCACAGTGCGAATAGTTCCATCCAGTCCGTACCGAATAGATTCGTCGCATTTCTTAGAACATAAGTG
Source organism: Acanthosepion pharaonis (assembly GCA_903632075.3). Lineage (NCBI taxonomy): Eukaryota > Metazoa > Mollusca > Cephalopoda > Sepiida > Sepiidae > Acanthosepion > Acanthosepion pharaonis. The sequence goes on from CAHIKZ030005559.1 coordinate 753,786, forward strand.
TTGTGGGGACCTACCAACAAATGGACTCTTCCATGCCTATATAATATGGCTACCAACTCTGAGTAGAGGAAGTCACCGAGTGAGAGTCACCGAATAGAGACACCGAGTGAGTGAGTGAGTGAGTGAGTGAGTGAGGACATCAATGAGAGAAAGTACTCTCCAATCCACATTTACCTTTGTACTACGTTTCCGAGGATATACTATTTAACCTTATATCCGAGTCTGTGTTATCTTTCTATGGTTCTACGCCATAACAATAAGCTTTTGTATTCACCTGTTTATTTCGAAAATAGACATCACATGTTAATTCTCACTCAAATAATTTCTCGACAGAAACTGAAGTTGCGACATTGTAAGTATTTTTAATAAGGGTTTTCCAATTTCTTTCCTTGTCGTTTCGTTTATTATTGAAATGTTTCTACCAGTATCTAGTAACATATTTACTCCCATATTATTGATTTGTACGTTAACAAATTTTGTTTTGTTTTGTGCGTCTATTTTTCCGTTGTTATGTATTAATTTCTTCCTGCGAAATTTTTTCTTTGTTTAGTTCTGCAGAGTTTTTTACCACAGTTATAGCATTCTGCATTTTTCCTTGGACAGTCTTTCCCAAGATGTAATTTTCCACATCTGAAACAAGGTTTTATATTCTTTTCTGTGCATTTTTCCTTAGCTTTTACCAATGTACATTCTATATTCTGATGTTTTTCATCATCATGCTTCAGACTTAGAATTGCTCGGAAATCTTCCACTGTTTCCTGTAGTGTTACCTTATTATTATGCTCAATCTTTGCAAAAATTTTCGTTCGTATTTCAGCATCTTTTTCCACTGATAGACCTTGCACGAAAATTAATGCCATGAACATATCCGGAGTTATTTACTTTAGTTTAAATTGTTCACATTCTCTGTTGACGGTACCCATACGTGACAAAATCTTCACCCATTTTTTTTGATTTCCTCACCTCCAACGAGCATGGAAATAGAGCACTTGTCACAAAAAATTTTCATCAGAATGTGTACTGTGTCTTCAAACCCTATTTCACCTGGTCTCCTCGGTAAAATATAATTGAAGTACTTTTCGTACTCTGTTGAAGCTATTTTTTCACCTGTTTTTTTTTATCTTCCAGGGCACTGCATTCCTGACTAAATCTTTCTTCATGTCTGCGAAAATACGCAGCAAAAGTCAGTCCTTCATCAGGATTGTATACGAATTATGATACGATGTTTTGCATCACATTTAGCGTAAGAGAAGTTGAAGCATTTTTCTTCAAAGCCAATTCCAACAACTCTTGTTGTTTTTGCAACTATAGCAACTGTTGTGTATTTTGTTGTTGTTGTTGTTGTTGAATTTCAAATATTGAAGCTAAAATTGTCTCCATATCTGCAGGAAAAGTTTTTTTTTAAAACCAACGTAATTGAAATTCTTGTAACTCCTGTTGCACACGTATCTCTATCGATAAAAGCAGGATGTGTGTGTGTATGTGTGTGTAACGTATCTCTATCGATAAAAGGCAGGATGTGTGTGTGCGTGTGTGTAACGAATGCACGGCCGCAATTTTCGACGGATTTGCACCAAAATTTACATGCACATGCTCCAAGTTAGCGGGAAGGCCAAGACTGACTTTGCATTTCCCAACTCCCATCGATAGTGGAAATAATCGATTTTTGATGCTTCTACGGCAATTTTCATGTAGTTTGCGGCCATTTTGTACTGGCCAGAGTGAGAGTTTATAGCTGGCTGCCACGAATAGGCAGGAAGATTCTATTGGCCAGCGTGAGAGCCAACAGCTGACTGACACGAATGTTAACTAGCATGCTAGCATGCAAAAAAATCGATAGCTGTATTCGTCACAAATGGGAAAAATTTAAATCTGCATGGCACTTTACTCCAATTGGCTCATTCGCTTGCTTAAACTCAACGTTGATTCTGATTCCGCAGAACTGGGTTGGGTGTGAAAAAAGTACTTGTTGTTAACATTCTTTTTTCATTCGGTTTTTCCAGTTACGAGTCCTTTTTTTTTTTTTTAAAGCTGATCGTTTTGTGTTCATTTTCTTTAGTTCTTTTTTCGTAACAGATTTAATGTTTAGTATAGAGCTTAGAAAAAATTCACAGTGTGAGATAGGCAAGAAGTAAGGCATGTAGCAACATCAGCACGGCAAAGGGCACTCCTTTAAAGGCTAGGAAGGGCAGAAATATTTTAAGTCAAGTGATAGCGATTGCTGTATGAGTCGTACGATTTTTGAATCACGCACGGGCAACGCCGGGCCATGCTGCTAATGAGTTGTTAAAATCTGGTTTCCCACTTTTTATAACTCCAGTTATAATGTGGCGCTTGAGTTCAAGTTCCTCGGCGTCATCTATTATAACTTTAGTTATATTGTTACGATTTTTATCCCGTGCTTGTGTTCGCGTATCTTAGTCGTCAACTATTATAACTTCTTATTGTAAGGTTGTTGTTATAACGCACAGACTCCTACTTAGTATAATGTATTTCGTTAAGTATTCTGTATATGTAATAATTAAGCTATTGTTGAAACGCCTGTATAGTTCGTATGAAGACTAACTCCAGTAAGACTACCTCTTACCATAAAACTCTTTATAGTATTGGACGAGTTCATAGAATCACCGTTGGTGTACTATTTACTCCACAAATCTATCTATCTATCTATCTATCTATCTATCTATCTATCTATCTCATTCAATTAATATCTATTTCATTCTGTTCATTTCTATCTATCTATCTATCTATCTATCTATCTATACACAATATCAGATTTTATGCCTGTCAATGTTTACGCAATAAAGTTGGTAACTGACTGGTTTTGCTAACATATTTCTGTTATAGTCAGCGACTACGGTAGGGTAGTAGAAGTTGCCCGTACTTTAAATATTCCAAACTGGATAATCTCTTCAAAATATAAACAAAAAATTGTAATTACAACCATTTAATAAGATAAGTTACATATAATTTCGTTTTTTTTTTATTAATTTTATTCTTCAAAATTTTAATGACATTTGATTCAAATATATATTCACCATTATTTGCGATCATTTGTTACCAAGATACATTTTAAGTAAAATTCCGTAAGTTTTGATGTGAAAATGTTTTTTGACGAACTCTTGTTGTGGAAGATTTGTTCATCTCCCTGTCTCTCCCTCTCTCTCTCTCTCTCTATATATATATATATATATATATATATATATATATATATATATATATATATAATTCATTCAAATATAAAATTTATCACTTAACTGATTGATGTTTTATTTAACATCCCGTCGCCAGAGTTTCGTAGACAAATCTTTTTTTTTGTAATGGACACGGAAATATACGCCAGTATATATCCAAGCATTACAAGGTCTGTCTTTATAAGCATCAACGAATTTAGTGATCAGGAAGTTAAGTGAGCTGTACAAAATAAAGAACAATAAATCACCACTTAACATTGAGGCTGAACATTTGAAAATAGATTACCTTCTCCATGAATTCAACATGAAATAGAACAGCTTTTTAAAAAATTTCATTAAGGAAGGCAGGAATCAGAAGTGCATCCCTAAGCAGAGAGGTATATCGCCTATGGAAACAAAATTATAGTTCTCAAGACCCACACAAGTACAGAGGTATCTCACTTGGATCCATTACGCTGAAGGTACTAATTGAAATTTTACTATTTCAGGCTCTCACTGCTGTTTGAAAGTCTACTCCAGACGACTGAGTTTGTCTTTCGTTCTGGTAAGGGGTGTAATGGCGGAATATATATCATAAAAAATCAAGAAAATTGCCTACCTTTCAAATAGATAATTGTGTACCTAATATAGTGACCCCACAGCAACATATGACCACATCAATAGAGACCTCGTCTTCTCATCCATCTTTAAAACTCTGACTCAAAGTGAATGCCTTAATCTGATAGAGCAAGTATACCGGTCCACAAATCGAACGTGTCTAGCGAGGACCTCAATGCGTAAATATTCCAGTCGTCATTAGAAATACGACATGGGAGAAAATGAGATACCTAATATATTTAATCCCTTTCTAGACTATGCTCTGCACAGATGTGAAGAAATGGGGACTATTCCATAGCAGATCCCAAACGAATAGCCTTATAGAAAACAACGTTTCTGCTTTCCACTTCAAGGCCAGTGTACAAATGATTAATCCGGGTTAAGCTCTGCCGTTGAAATAGCTATTCATGCTTGGGATAATAATAAACTCGAACTAAAAATCAACAACCTCTACTAAGTGTTGTAGGAAATAGAAATTAAGATATACGTTTCCAAAGAAGGAACAAAAAATGAAATTGGAATGAAAGCAGTGATGGCATAATAGTTCCGGGGGTAGAATTAGTAAATACTAAAAACTTCAGATATATCGGTGCACGCACGCACGCACGCACGCACGCACGCACGCACGCACGCACGCACGCACGCACGCACACACACACACACACACACACACACACACACACACACACACACACAAGGGAAAACGACTGATGTGTTTTAAAAAACATTTGGGGAAACGTGAAGGGTTGAACATTACAATATATTAAGTAATACACAGACAACAATGTGATGATAGTCTGTTTCCGTTTACATGGATGATTTCTATGCAACGATAAACACGTGAATATAAGACGCTGGAAGCGAAAATCACACCACAGCTCATGACGTCACACATGACCACGCGAGAGTGAATTCAAGAAGTATTAAGTATGGGAAGACGTTGGTATAAACCAATGGCTTCTGTTACCAATTATAGACATTTAAGGATATTTATGGAGATTACATAGTTTATTTTGTTTAGGTTAGGTTTCAACTGTTTTATGTATATAGCTTCAAGAATTTTTAGCTTTTGTTTATTGTTTAAGTATAATTGTGTTTTGGACAAGGATTTTACGAAAATGTGTATGCTGCCAGGCATGTTGTTTTAAATGCCTAAAAATGTTAGAGTTTTCATTCAAATTTAGTATCAAGCGTCGTGAAAGCGAGTTTGTGGTGTGACCAACATAAATATTATTTAATTCGTTGGATATACAATCTCCCAAAAGGCACTTGAATTTGTAAACTATGTTGGTTTTTTGCAAATCGCTATATATATATATATATATATATATATATATATATATAGGCAGAATATCTTCATTCAAACATGTTTTTTTTAATAATGTAAGCATATTATAGCTATTTATATTTTATAATAATCCTTTTCCAGTTCTCTAATCAGTTTCTAGATGTTAAGATGAAATACATCAAGGAAGGCGCCGTAGTTTTTTTTCCTATCCAAGTACTTTTGATCTCCTCCAAGATCATCATCAGGGGTGAATTACAAAGAAAAACTTCTTGTAACTGCGATATAATCTACATTTCGATGTGATGTTCATTTTTGCAAAACGAGCTCTTTTATAATTATTTTAAAATTTAAAATTTATCCGTTGTAGCTATGGAATTGTTTTGCAAAACAACCGTCCCAATTGTCAAAATATTGTACCTAAACAATCAACATGCTTCAGATATATTTATGATGCTCTATTAATATATTCTCATGATACTGATTTACTTGATTTTGTAGATGCGCTAAACAAAGTCGAACATACAATAGGATTTATATACGCAATGGAAAAAAAATACTTTACATTTCTTAGATATCATGCTGCACCGGACAGACAACAGCTTAAAAATTAGTGTCCACTGAAAATCAACCAATAAAAATGATTTCATAAATTTCTATTCCCATCATAAAAATAACATAAAATCCGGAATAATCATCGGATTCTACTTAAGAGCATTCAGAATATGCAGCCCTCAATATTTATAAGAGTAGATATATTTTCAAGACCCCTCCAATACATAACTATTCCATATTCGATGCGAAACAAAAGGCTCATAAAATATTCCAAAATAGAAAAGTAAACCCAACGAATCAAAAAATCATTTGTTCCACCCACTAAATCTATCACAACTACAATTTAAAAGAATTTATCTAAACATAATATTTGTCACGACTACATATCAAACGATAAAAGACTTATTCAATACAAAACAAAACAACGAACCAAAACTTGAAGGAAGAATTTCATCTGCAAGGATTGCTAGAAAAAATGCATTGGAAAAACCCCAAGAAGATTAAATAAAAGATTATATGAACACAAAGGAGAGATTTTAAAAACAACACATTAAATGCATTAGTTGCTCACCTTAACCATGCTGACCACAATTTTGACATAAAAAATAACGCTATGCTAATTAAATGAGAAAATTCATGAAGACGAAAATATTTAGAAAGTGTTTTAATCACTAGTTCATCAACATTAAATTTGCGTCCAGGTTTTTATAACGTTTCAACATCCTTGGCAAAATTTCTGTTATGAAAATGTGAGATGTTTAGTAACAAAGATGATGGAAACAAAAAGAAGAAGAATCCAAATTAAATTGGCGGGATTATGACAAGACACTTGTTAAAAAAATCTTAACTTAAAATTCCCAGCGTCTGATTAGCAAGGTCGAATTTAAAAGCAGTAATTCGACCTTGCTAACCAGATGCTTCTTCTGCAACTAAATAGTATAGCACATCAGACTATACAACGGTTCTATGCAGGATACAGGTTCGATTCCTATCGGAGAACACATATTTTCTATGAAATTTTTCCGACATTCAGGCCATTAAATGTTGTTAATGCTATTTATTATAAACAGAGCATCCACTTAAATATTTGTATCTATAAAAATAACGTATAAAAAATACATATATATGTATGTGTGCGTGTGCGTGTGTGTGTGTGTGTGTGGAATCCAGTTAAAATTGTAGGAAAATCAATAGATTTAACTAGTATAAGTAAGATATCAATTTTGAGCAAAAGTAGGATCACACTGACATCACCTCAATTACGTGTACAAATAGGATCACACGAATATCAAATTCAAATTTCCACATTAGCATTTGCTTAGCATTCCACCGATTAGCGAGGTTGCTTGAGACGCAGCTGAAAATCTTTGAAAAAGCAGAAAATAATGTCGTATGCTCAAGAAAATGAAAGTTCTCATCCAGGAAAATGATTAACAATCTTTACCCTCGTAAAAATCAATATTAGAAATTGAAAAATATATTTATTAACCAATAAAACTTCTAGATTTAGTAAACGTATCTTTTAACATGCTGTGATCCGAAATTTTTCTATAAATAGCGTAACCTAAATAAATAAACTAGTCTTCAGTATACATTAACCTGGATGTGAACAATAGTGATTTCTCAAATTTCGACCCCTCAAAAAACTTATTGAGTACTAAAGTTGCTTTTGTAAAATTATTATTCGCTTAAAAGAAACCAGTATGCACGGTTTATACTACGAAAACACAAAACATTTCGGGCTTAGTTGTCATTAGCCGTATTTGCGCTGATATTTACCTGTTTGACTGATTGCTTCTCCTGCCTCTATATATCCGTTACCCACACATACAAGAGTGTAGATTTTGGCTTATTGCGTGACAATCACGCATATACGTCCCTGTCTGTACTAAAACTTATTCATTTGTTCTTTTGTGTTGTAAAAAAAGCAAAACATTTCCGTATGAACATTGCTCGAGTTTCTTTTCCTAAACGCAATGCTAAAAACCAACTGAACTAGCAACTTCATATCTTATTTCTTTCAGCTTAAAAGAAAACAAAAATTATGTTACATTCAATAATTTCTTGAATTTGTAGACCTGTGTTTGAAGATTATTTCTTTTCTTCACTTTTTACAAACATTACGCCTTCACATACACGCGCGCGCGAGCACATACACACACACACGCGTGCGCACACACACACACATATATGTATGTTTGGTTGAATATCACGGATAAGGAAGTGTGTTGTTTTGTGTTATTTTTACCTTAACAATTTTTATAAGGGTTAAGAATGCGTAAAAAACTCTATTTAGTGCATTTAATGTTTTACATTCTGTTTCTCATGTAAGACTAATTATAAAGCCATTTCCTCTTCTATGTGCCGTATTCATTTTGGATATTGCCAATCATGGCTCTCCTCAATTTCCTGTTCTTTATAGCCCAGTAAATGTTTTCTGTTATCGCTCCAAAACCCTGTTCAGTTACCCATTTACTCAAGTTCGTTAGGTAGTTAACGAGTTGTTTCCCCCTGTCTCTCTTATCTGTCTTGTGGGTATCAAAATTTCCAAGGTCTCTTTCCTTGTTATGTGCCTTAGAAATTTCAACTATGTCTTCCTAATGTTAAGTATAAGTTACCATTTTGTTTCCATTCTCCCTAAACCTTCGTCGTTGCCCACATGTTCGGTCCATGGTCTTCTCATCATCCTTCTGTAGAATCACATTTCTGTTGCCCAGCAATATATATATATATATATATATATATATATATATATCCGTCACATTTGTTAAATCCGGCCGAACAAATAGCGGTACTAAAATAGTCAATGATATTTATGTAGCTCAACCTGTTCATATTATCTATTTTAGTTTATCTTTCGGTATGCTTCCATCTTGTGATTTGTGGTCGCATACTTTTCTATGGACATTTTACATTTTACCACAAGTGTTTATTTTCGATAATGTCTGTCTGGCTCTTTTTTTTAATATTTATAAAACAGGTACCTGGGGCGGTAATTCTGATGGAGAAGCATGTGTCAGTATTAGTGACGAAGTCGAGAGCGGGAAAGAATTTAAAATATTATTTCAAGAATATTTATTTTCTTTTGGTTCTAAACTGATTTAAATTTGATGGTACGTCTTTTTTCAAAAAGTATAAGAAGTACAATCACTAAACTCAAAACTATTACTCTTCATTGAATATATATATATATATATATATATATATATATATATATATATATATATATATATATATAGTCATTCACAGACAGACTGTTTCGCTGTATCACAGCTCTTCAGTGTGGGTAGACGTCCGATTGCTTCAAGCCGGGATCGATTTGGTGGCAGTCAGAGATCCTACCTCTAAGCCGTCGGCACACAGCAGGGAAAGTTTAGTGCTTTCTATACCAAATACGCCATCGGCTAAGAGAACTCAATTCGTACGTGAAGAGTAATGCATTCATAGCAGTAGCAACCACTGTTTTTATTAAATTTACCCTTTTCTTTAGAGAGCTCTATCCGAGAGTATATATATATAATCATCCACAGACAGACTGTTTCTCTGTATCACAGCTCTTCATATATATGTATATATGTATATCCTTTGAGGTTTCTCCTATGTATTTTCGTGACAATTATTACAGGCGATAAACTCCTCCTCTTTCAGGTTTTACCTTTTTGTTTAGTATTTTATTGCTTTGGATGTAGTAGTAACAAATTTTATCTTCTGTTTAGATAGATTCTTTTCGATTGTACATAGGATAGAATTAATAAGCAGGATAATATATTTTTTTTATTCATTGAGTTTTTCAGGAGAGGCCGTTTTTTGTTTTGGAATATTTTATGGGCCTTTTGTTTCGTATTGAATGTAAAATAATTAGGGTACTGGAGAAGTATGAAAGTGTTTTCAATGTATTTCCCCTCTTCGTGTAAATATTTCGTTGAATAAAAAAATACAGGTTGAAGTGTTGAAAATAATTCGTCATACACAAGAATTCGGTGACGCTTTTGACTATCGGGACTGGAAAAAGAGGACAGGGACCCCATCCCCGCCCAAATATGACGACAGTACTCCATTTTCAGCCTGATCTGTAAAAGTAGAGGATAAGCAGGAGGTCTCAGGTAATTACTGGAGCGGTACAGGTGTAATCGAACAACACCCTTCCCGGTGGTTCAAGACTTCCAGCACCGCATCTGATCAGAGAAAATCGCTTCGATCTCAGACCTGCCCTATCCCACGTTGTGATTTAAGTTTGATCATAAGGCAGCCAAGATAGAATCGTCGTAGGTATCTTCGTGTTGGGCTGGGTCAAGCAGGCCGAAGACGTACAGGGAAAAAATAACACTCGAATAAATTGAACAAAAAGTAAATACTGTTTTTATACCAGTCCTTCGTACAATAATTGGTTTATATCAGAGTTCGCATGCAATTAATTATTAGCCCAAACCGCGTCTAAATCGGAAGTTTGTTTTGGCTGTTTTGGTAAAGTTCGGCACAAGGCTGAAGTCGGGGGCTTCTCTTCGGCATGCAATCACAGTAGCTGGAACAAACTCTCTGCCATTTCTCTCCTGACGAATTCACTTCGCGCATTCGTTTTTATCGACATTCGCTCAAACTGGCGGGAGGCACAGCGCATAGGGGGGTTTCGGTAAATCCCTTTCGTTCACAGTTTACTTCATAATTCTGTGGAATTCCCCTCTTCTACTCTCTCATATTATTACCTCTCACTACATCTCCTCAGTGAGGGTGAGTGGCTTATCCACTCCCTCCTGGTAACAATAAATAGTATCACACAGGGAGCCGACCATTTTACCGACATCTTTAGCGATGGATAGTATTTACGAGTTTCACTTGAGTTCATCGGGTACATAAAGATCAGATTAGGTGGCCGTCTATTCGATTTCGCTCGAAGATATTCGTCGTCTGCTGAAATGCCTCAATTTAAACGCAAAAAAACAGCTCACAAAATCTTAAAAACTAAAAAAAAAATATCTTTATAACAAAAATTATACAATATATATATATATATATATATATATATGAGATAGGAAAGAACTGGTTAGGTAAATAATCCAAAGTTTTTTAGTATTTTAGTTATTATTTTTTTAAAATAGTGCGCGAGTTGGAATCATATTTTTAAATAAATAATATATATATATATATATATATATATATATATATATATATAGAGAGAGAGAGAGAGAGATATAAAGAGATATATAGATATGTGTGTGTGGGGGGTTGGTTGGATTAGATTAAGACTCATACAACCCATATATACATACATACACACACGTACACGCACATATATATGAAGTATTTTATTTATTTTTGTTTTATATATGTATATGAAATATTGATATATGTATGTATTTATATATATATGTGCGCGTGTGTATTTATATATATGTATGTATGTGTATATACATATTATGTGTGTGTGTATCTGTGTGCGCGTGTATTTATATATACAGATATATTGCATATCAAATTTGTACATGAAGAATTCCAAGAAATGAAAACCTACCCAAAATTCTTAAAAGATTGCGGCACAGAAATACATACCTATACAAAAGTCACAATGAATATATACTTTTCTTAATATATTTCCCACATCTATCTATCTATCTATCTATCTATCTATCTATCTATCCTTACATCAATAAATATAAGTGTACATTTTAGTACCGTGGGGGAGTCTGTGAAATTCCTTTTATACCTACCATATATTCTATTGTTGAAGAACAAATGTTAAAAAGGATAAGAAAGACGAAAGTGGCTCAGAATAAATGTATTTAAGAATGAGTCTCTGCCGATAAAGTTCAATAGAGTGTTGAAGTTTTTCGCTTGCCGCGTTCATAGATATATTGGCAGAGGACTTGGAAGTGGAAAATAAGTGACCCAGATGCGTATGTATCTATATAAGGTGTATCGCTAGATCAATGAATTTGAAACGAAATCAATCAAAACTTAAGTTACATCACTTTTATGAGTGTGAAAATATGATTTTTTTATATGTGGGAATTCAGTATAGGTACCAATATGAATGCATTCTCTCTCTTTATATATATATATATATATATATATATATATATATATATATATATATATATCTTTTACTTAAACTGTCTTTAACTCACCTCTCTAAAACTTCTCTCTGTTAAGTTTTAATCTCCCACTTTCTCTTGTCTGTTACCCTCTCTTTAGCTCTAACATTCGCCCCACACTCATACTTACACTCTCTCTAAATTCTATTTTTATTTCCGGAGTTGTTTTTCTGTTTTCTTTTTTGAATTTGTAGGTCTGATGAATTGGATCGTATTTACGATTCCAATGGAATAAATTATGACCATGGAATATTAGCGTTTAAGCCTTTTTTTTTATATATATATATATATATATATATATATATATATATATATATATATATATATACGGGGTGCATTCTAGAAGTTACCAGATATTTTCAGGAGAAACGTTTATTAGTTTAAAAAGTTTTCAAAGTATAAAACGCAAATCTTATTCAAAGTATAATTTGCGTGAAGGCTCGATGGAGGTCATCCCAAAAGAAAAATGTCTTTTAAATTTTTTCTTTTGTTTTCTAAAAGAAATCGATTAGATTGTCTACCAAAAACATTTATAAAAACATGCTCAGCGTTCCTTTTTCTTCGTACCCTTGTATCATCGCATAAACATAAACATCACTTTAGTCTGATGAAGTCCTAAATGACGAATCGAAACGTATCACACTAAAACTTTTGCCACTTTGTCATACATTTTCTCCTAAACTTGTCTTGATATATATATATATATATATATATATATATATGTGTGTGTGTGTGTGTGTGTGTGTGTGTGTGTGTGTGTGTGTACATTGAGATCAACACCCAGCGGCCACAGTCTGTTTCATGCTTAAACGCAATTGTCGCCGCTGGGTGTTAACCTCAAATGTCGGAGGACATATTTCCTATGAAATTTCTCGGACATTCAGGCCGGTAAATGTTGTTAATACTGTTTATTATAAACATATATATATATATATATATATATATATATATATATATATATATATATATATATATAGAGAGAGAGAGAGAGAGAGAGAGAGAGAGAGAGAGAGAGATTTGTTTTCTACCAATGCTGATTTGGATTTTAGTGTAGCTCTTTTCACCCTCTATTAAATATTCACGACGCTCTCGTAAAATTAATCCATTATTAGCTTGTCGGAGTATATTCTTTTCAAGAAAATAACTTATCTATCTATCTATCTATCTATCTATCTATCTATCTATCTATCTATCTATTTTGATATATCTACATATGTTTGTATACATAACAAGATTTAAAGGAAAAACCGGCAGTGTAAAAGAAATCTTAAATCCTCTTATATCGACAGCTCAGTATTTCAAATCTATATTTTTAACCTCATTTTTCCTTCTCTTTTTCTATCTACTTCTCCCTCCCTTCCTCTCTCTTCCCTTTACCCTATCTCTCGCCAACTTTCTACCTCTATCTATTTCTCTTCCCCTTTTTCTAAAATCTCCCTCCCTGCTTTTCTCCCTCTCACACCCTCGATCTATCCCTCTCTATTCCTTTCTGCATCTCTCTTCCTTTCTCTCTTCCTCTGTCCCTTCCCCTCTCTTTCTTTTACCATCTCCCTTCCTCTCTACCTCTATCTCCCTTACCCTTTCTCTAATATCTCCATCCTTGCTTTTCTCCCTCTCACGCCCTCTATCTATCCTTCTCTCTTCCTCTCTTAACATCTCTTTCCCTTTCTCTCTTTCTCTGTCTCTTCCGCTCTTTTCAATTTTACCCTCTCCCCCCTCTTTCTACCTCTGTCTATTTCTCTTCCCCTTTCTCTAACATCTCCCTCCCTTCTTTTATTTCTCTTCCTCCCTCTATCTATCCTTCTCTCTTCCAATCTCTACATCTCCCTTCCTTTCTCTGTTCCTCTGTCCCTTCCTGTCTCTTTCTTTTACCAACTCGCCTCCTCTTTCTACCTCTATCTATCTCTCTTTCCCTTTCTCTAACATCTCCCTCCCTGCTTTTCTCCCTCTCGCACTCTCTATCTATCCTTCTCTCTTCCGCTCTCTACATCTCTATCCCTTTCTTTCTTCCTCTATCCCTTCCTTTCTCTTCCTTTTATCCTATCTCCTTTTCTACCTCTATCTCTATCTCCCTTTCTCTAACATCTTCCTCTCTACCTTTCCCAACACTCTGTTACCCCCACTCTCTCCCATCTCTCTCCTGTTTCCTGATTTGTTTATTCGTCTGTATGTATGTTAAGACTTCAAGGCAGAACGACAAGCGTTATCTGAATTCTTAAATATTCCGTGTTTAAACAGTTGAGTTGACGCACTAAATCCGTTTTTAGACAAAATCCCCTCTCCTCTCTCTCTTCCCTCGCCTCTTCTCTCCCCTCTCTATCCATCTCTTTCTTCTTGTCTCTCCTCTTGTCCATTCTCTCCACTTCTCCTGCTGTCTCAGTATAACTTTTAAGATCATGCCCTCAACCTTTAATTGTATGTTCTCACAGCTGAATGTTATATAATACTTCCTCCTATTCCTCCCCATGACATAATATCAGAGTAATCGCAGCCAATGTCATAATTCGGTTGCAATGTTCTCGATAATATATGCACCGTAAGCAAAAAACATACAACGACTGATATGGACGTTTGTTGTATTTTTTTTTGTTTTTGTTTTTGTTTTGTCCTCAGTGGTCAGTTTTTCCGTCCTCTGTGTTCGTGATTTTTCTTTATTTACGAGCGTTCAGTTTTAATGTCACAGGCGAAATCCAAAACCTGTCCACCTTTTGTTTTACATGGAAGATGATTTTGAACTGAATGCGCCCTTTCGTTGCGCTGATTGCCTAACATCCTGTGAGAATATGAAAGTGTGGGTTTTCTATGAGTAGAAAGAGTGAAGTGCCTTTCTGGAAAATATACTGCTGGAATAATGACAATAACGTCGGAATGGCACGCTATTTCGTTGAGGCCAAATTTCTGAGAAGGTTTTAGCGCGTTTACTGGTCAGGTTTTGTCATATATATATATATATATATATATATATATATATATATATATATATATATATATATATATCTTGCTGGACAATCTTTCTTTCACAGAGGAAGAAGAGACTTGAAACAACAAAAATGTGATCCTATAGAAGGATGATGAGAAGACCATGGACCGAACATGTGGGCAACGACGAAGGTTTAGGGAGAATGGAAATGTCCAAATCGTGGAACAGAAAAATGCAAAATTGTCTATTGTTAGATTAACTTTGAACCGTTGTATCTTAGAAATGATTAAAGATATCTTACTGGAATTCTCCGAGGTTTTTATAACACTATTGGATTCTTCTTTGAACAGTAAGAATCTATTTAGCTCTAATTTCAAATGATGAACCCTTATGCTGTTGGGACCTCCTAATCCAGTTTTCCTCTCTAATCATCTCTTTTTAAAAAACTAATTCAGTGTTCCCTGGATGGTTCTTGAATATACTTCGAAGCTTGAAGCCAGAGTATGAATCTTCGTACCTTTACTGAAAGTCTGAGTGATGTTTTTCCTCTCACCATTGCTCCGTTGGGAAGACATAGTGGGGCTGATACAAAACGATTTTAATCTGTTCTCTTTCTAGCTGAATAACTGAAAGGATTTTTCAATGATACTTATGAAAAATTGTGACAAGATGGCTAAACGTCTTATCTGAAAACCTGGAAAAACTCGATTAGTTTTTTAGATATTAAACATTTTGTGGGATGGGATATTATCGCATGCTGTTACATGATTTGTACAATTTTGCTGTTAAACCGATATATATATATATATATATATATATATATATATATATATATATATATATATATGCGTATCAAATGCATCTCATCAGGTGATTTTAAATTACTGGCGAGTGAACAATTTACAATCGCCTGATGAGATGAATTGATACGCATCGAAACACAACTGCAATTGTGTAGCGATTTTCACATGTTTTCTGTGTAATATTCTAAAATAAATAATATTGCTACTTGAGTGCTATTTTAAATTAAATTTTACGAACGTTGGAACTGTACTCTATTCATTCTCATCTTACATATCTCATATTCGTTCTCATCTCATATATATATATATATATATATATATATATATATATATATATCGTTCTCATCTATATATATATATATATATATATATACTAGCAGCATGGCCCGGCGTTGCCCGTGCTTGATTAAAAAAATCGTGCGACTCATACAGCAATCGCTATCACTTGACTTAAAATATTTTTGCCCTTCCTTGCGTTTTAAGGAGTGCCCTTTGTCGTGCTGATGTTGCTACATGCCTTACTTCTTTCCTATCTCACACTACGAATTTTTTCTAAGCTCTATACTAAACATTAAATCTGTTACAAAAAAAGAACTAAACAAAATGAACACAAAACGATCAGCTTTAAAAAAGGACTCGTAACTGGAAAAACCGAATGAAAAATAGATTCTTCCTGCCTATTCGTGGCAGCCAGCTATAAACTCTCACTCTGGCCACTACAAAATGGCCGTAAACTACATGAAAATTGCCGTAGAAGCATGAAAAAATCGATTATTTCCACTATCGATGGGAGTTGGGAAATGCAAAGTCGGTCTTGGCCTTCCCATTAACTTGGAGCATGTGCATGTAAATTTTGGTGCAAATCCGTCGAAAATTGTGGCCGGGCATTCGTTACACCCCCCCACACATCCTGCGTTTTATATATATATATATATATATATATATATATATATATATTGCTGGATGGTGTTAGTGGTGAAAAAACCTGGAGGTTTTTTTTTGTCGGTTGTTCTTTTTTTACTTAGAAAGTCATAGAATTCAATGCTGAATCATCAAACGCACGTGCACCAGCAATACAAGCATAAACATTTGGATAGGCAAAACATTTCCGTTCTCTTTCATTCATTCGTACCATTCTATTTACAAATCTATTCAAACTGACGTCACGTGTAACTTTAGTTACACGTGACGTCATTTTGAACACAGCATTCATATAATCTTCCCCGACTTTTAACTTTGTCACTACATGAGACAAATAAGTGGACGTTATCAATGTGCATTTGTTCCCAGCGTCTAAATTTCCTTTCATAGAAAAACTTGCATACCGAATAAAGACATGTCCTCAATTTTTCTGTTACATATCTATAAATATCTGTGAAGTGTTTTAACAGAGGATATAAAGTGCGACACTGAAATCCGAAGGCCCATCGGCATAACCAAAGATGCCTTCCAAAATCTAAGCAGAGTATTAAGAAACAGAAAAACTTCGTTGGAAACATTGAAAAGACTGTTACATGATATCTATCCTCTTGTATGGCCGCGAACCACTGAACGAACATGTGATCAACGATGTGGTTTCAGAGAAAATGGAAACAAATAGGAAACTTAACACCAGGAAGAAATTTCTAGGACTGGTAATGAGGAAAGCAGGCTTGTAAAATCTGGTACTCACATTTGAAAACGACCTGCCGATTTTCCTTTGTATCGATATACGTGACTTAGTCGCATATTCTTAAGGTTTTTCTTTTCTTCTTTTTTTTTCCTATCTGATTTGTCCCTTCAGGATTTGAGCGGTCATAACTCCCCATAATTTCTCCTCCTTTTGAGCTCTATTTTTCTATCATCCAATCGCTTTTTAGCCAACCATCCACACACTCCTCTTTGTGTACGTCAAGTGCTGCTTTCCTTTGCTCAACCGGCCTTCAATTAAACCAGTGAGTGTCAAATTTTCAAAGCCCTATTTCTTCATTATATGGAAGTTCAATAATCTCTTTCTAATACTCTCTACAGGTGACTTTTTTACTTCCATTTTCTCAAAAACATCGCCATTGCTCACATGACCAGTCCATGATATTCCTAGTATCGTTCTGGAAGCAAACTGCCTGCATATAGGTAAAAAATTAATTCAAAAAGTATACAAAAATAGAAGGGGATGTAAGACAAGGATGCGTCTTCTCGTCAGACTTTACAGTGAAACAATCTTGAGAGAATTAGAAGTCCTACAAGGATTCATTATTGGCGGCCACAATCTTAACAACATTAGATATGCAATTGACACATTGTTGATACCAGACACAGGAAATAAACTGCAGGAACTTCTACAGAAGTTACTAAAGGAAAGCAAGAAGAAAGGACTAAACGTAAATTGTAAGAAGACAGAATGCAGCTTGTCAATAAAAGGAACAGCACAAAATGCCACTTACAAATTGTAGACACCAAAATCAAACATGTATATAGATTGAAAGATCTGGGAAGTGTTTTAATAGAGGACGGAAAATGCGGGAGCGAAATCTGAAGGCGTATTGGGATAGCGAATGATGCCTTCCAAAAGCTAAGCGAAGTATTAGGAAACAGAAACATTCCTTTCGAAACAAAGAAAAGAGTACATAATTGTTATGTAATATCAGTGCTCCTGTATGGCAGTGAATGCTTAGACAATCTAATGAGAGATGAAGAAGAGTCTTGAGGCAATAGAAATGTGATTCCTAAAGTTACTGAAGTAACTTCTGGGGATTCAGAATACACGTACAAGTCTCGGGCTGGCCTGTTGGCTTAGGCTTCAGAATGCGCATACTGCAGTGATTTTCTACGCGTAGCTTAGATGTGGCACAAGGCCGAAAGTATGGGACACCCAGTGAGGATCGAATTCAATATTCAGACGTAAACGGTTTGGTAAGGAAAACTTGCTAACGATTACACAACGTCGAAGTGCACACATTTTTAGTAAATTTATGTAGTGATAGTAATTAAAAAAAACTGCATTTATTTTTAAGTTTATAATTACATTTCTTCATGGCAATGATTTTATTTAAACACGCCCTGAAAGAATACGGCACATAAAAGAAGAAAATTTAGGGTTCTATGGAGACACTCTCTAACGAAGAGGTTCCGAATAACGAGATAAATTTAATATAGTGCTAGTAGTAAGATACATAATGAGGAAAGCGGGCTTGGAAAATTTGGCACCCAAAAGACATAATGAAGGCATCAAGTATAGTTGGAAATATGGCGGTATTCTACCTACTCGTAAACAGCTTGTGTAAATAGGTGTCAGAACAGGGAGTAACCGGGATAGTAAAATGTTAGGAGCTACAAAGGATAGGGAGCTGTGGAGAGTTATGATCGCCCACGTTCTGAAGGGACACTGCACATAGAAGAAGAAGAAGAGGAACTAACACATAACTGTATAGAAATCCGTTGTCAGAAAGAGATACGAGAAGTGGGGGGAAAAGTGATAAAAATCTTCGTATGTCAAGAGATTTGGGTCGATTCAGAAAGCCAGACGGATTGTTAGATATGAATAGATTAGACTGACAGTAGTTAGAAGTGGGTAGATGGGGACAGATTGATAAGAATTGAATGAAATGAATTGATGCGGACTGATGAATCTTGATAGATATATGCAAACTGTGTTGTCAGGCAGGTTACAAAAATGTAGGTTGGTATGCCAATTAGGTAAAGATTAACATACGTACCTGCAAAAAAAAAAAAAAAATTAAATATATAAAATAAAAATAAATAAATAATTAAAAAAAAACATCATGTTAAAAGAAAACGGTTTTTCGCTTGACACACCTTCTCACGGTATACTCCTCAGCAACTTTTAATGTTAGATAAAAGCTATTTGTAGAAATTTCATAAAACCCAGTTATATGAAACTGGATTTGTTCATTTCTCTTTCTTTCTTTCGAGAAATGGCCACAAAGGAATTCAATATAATTATTGTGAATAAACAGTTTTTATAAAGAAATAAGGGCAAACAGTCCTGTTTTCAATTCTCGAAAATAAAATATCTTAGAGAAGATTACTAAGGGTAACTCAGATGTGGGACAAAGCTGAAAATACGGGGCACACAGTGAGGATCGAACTCAATATTCAGACGCAATTGATCTGGTGGGGAAAGCTTTCAAGGTATTGCACCTCGTCGAAGTGCCCATATTTGAGTGAATCTGCTGATTTTCTAAACGTAGTTTAGATGTGGCACAAGGCCGAAAGTATTGGGTACCCAGTGAGGATCTCACTCACTATTCAGTCGTAATTCATCTAGCAAGGAAAGCTTGCTGCACCATGTCGAAATAGCCATATTTTAGCTAATTTATAGTGATTTTCTAAACGTAACTTTGATATGGCACGAGGACGAAAGTATGCGTCACCCAGTGAGGATCGAATTCACTAATCAGTCGTAAGCTTGTTAACCATTACACCACTTCAAAGTGCCCATATTTTAGTGAATTTATGGTGATTTTCTACACGTAGCTTAGATGTGGCACAAAGCCGAAAGTATGGGACACTCAGTGAGGATCGAACTCAATATTCAGACGTAAACGGTTTGGTAAGGAAAACTTGCGTCGAAGTGCACAAATTTTTAGTAAATTTATGTAGTGATAGCAAATAAAAAAAAAAACTGCATTTTTTTAAAAAGTTTATAATTACATTTCTTCATGGCAATGTTTTTATTTAACTTTTTGCGTTCTCTTGTTGACGGTCATATTTTTAAATTTATGAACAAAAAATGTTTTCATCGTCATTTCATGATGGTATGATAAATAATAAATATTGCAATGGGCTATATTTTTTTGACAGTAATGTTCGCCCTGTACAAGTCCCAGGCTGGCCTGTTGGCTTGGGCTTCAGATTGCGCCTACTGCACCTTTGCAGAGAGGTAAGACCTCCACTCCACCGAATG
Organism: Acanthosepion pharaonis; assembly: GCA_903632075.3. Taxonomy (NCBI): domain Eukaryota; kingdom Metazoa; phylum Mollusca; class Cephalopoda; order Sepiida; family Sepiidae; genus Acanthosepion; species Acanthosepion pharaonis. The sequence continues at coordinate 774,135 of CAHIKZ030005559.1, forward strand.
AGGTGTCCGGGTTATGACGATAAACTACATCTGGCAATAAGGCTTCTGATCAGGAGGTTTTGATGATCGTGGAACCACCTCTTAATTGTTATTGTTCCCAGGTCCATTCTGGTAGAACCTATTAGGGTTCCACCTATGGACAAATAATTAACCCCCAAACTGGGGTCAAAACACTATGAAAGTGTAAAAATAGATTTTTATAGTAAAAATACCAGCAATACATTTTAGAAAAATCATTACCAGCAATACATTTTTTAAAAAATATTGCTTGTAATAAATTTTTGAAAAAAATGAGACAAAAGCGCTCTTTGCAAAAATACGACAATGAAACCTGATCTACATAATGATTTCTTACAATGAAAACATATTTTATTCATACGAAACTATCCAAAAATCTTGTCGGTATTAAATAAAGCATGATATGTCGTAAAACAAAGTGAAACTAAAACCAAACAAGGCACGGGGCCACTCGCGGTAGAGTGTGCTTATAGGAGTCGTTTATACAGATAGGAGGGAAATTTAACGGTTAATTCTAGGAAACAAAAAGGACTTATACTAAACATCATGAAAAGACAATTGAAATTTCTAGGGCACATATTGAGGAAAGAGGGCTTGTAAATTTTGATACTCACAGGACAGATCGAAGACAAGAGAGACAGAGAAAAACACCGCATAACATAACCTGCCGGGCTTGAGTTAATGGATGGCAGAGGAGGATATGGGAGAGATGGCGAAAAGACATTTTATTGAGAGTTTTTCATTTTCCAATCAGGTTCACCCTGTACAAGGCCCGGGGTCACTCGTGGTAAAAGGTTACGTTAAGGATTAGTTTATATAGATAGGAGGGGAAGCTAACGGTTAACCCTAGAGTTGAACAGGTTAAGATTGTAGTCATCGGGGAAACATCCTTTTAGGATTTTGTTCAACAGATTAGCGGTTCCCTGGAAAAACCTGTTCGAGTGGAACTTATCGCCGATGGAATACATATGGAATGTGCGTGGTGGGCTATAATGCGAGGGGCAAGGCGGATCATAGCCGTAAAGGTTAGAACTAGCGGAACCAAGGAATGTAGTTCGTCCGAGCACTTTCTACGGAAGTAGCGATAGAGCAGTGAAAGCCTCCCCATATCCCGCCTGTGAGAGCGAGGTCGGTGGTGGTTGGGGGGTTGAAAAATAATTCGTCTCCCACAAGGACTTGGGGAAGATTTTGAGCTCTATCGAGACGGAAAGTGAGGACTGGGCAAGGTTTTTTTTTTTTTTAATAAACTTGTAAATATAAACTTATTCTTGTAAATAAACAATCTAATAAAATATATTGTGTTTAATTATTTTGTTGTTAATTATCGAGAAAGAGAAAGAATATATAAATTCAGTTTGATACGTTTGGGTTTTTAAAACACAGTGTCTACGGTAGTAGCGATCTCAAGAGAAGAACAATTTTTTTTGGCACAGCATTTTTGTCAGTTGCATATGTTAAACTGCCAGAAACAGTCCTGTATGCGAGTTGTGTAACGGATATTGGCGGGAAAGTGGAATCTATGATCCGAGTTCAAATCCTATTCTAGTCTGTTGATTTCCCTTTCGCATTAATACCTTTGGGAAAGGTATGACTCCATCATTTCTCCCTCCCTATGGGATAAATAAAACTGGGTTCTAGCCTTGGACAACAACTAGTCGAAATTAAAAAAAAAGGTTCAGTTTTTAGTTTGAGATATTTGACTTCAAAGTTTGGCTAACCATAGCTTTTTCATAAATCGATAGACATTTTTCTTTATAGACCGCTTGGATTAAATGAATATTTTGTAAAAAAACTTAAGGTGTCTTTGCAGAGAGAACATACCACGGGCAATTACTCAAAAAAAAAAAAACAACGAATATTGCAGATAGAACCTTCAGGTGAAGTGTTCATTTAAGGGAAAACAAAAAACTAATTTAAATTCGAGAAGACAGCAAGTTTTACTATATTTTACAGCAGTTTTACTATATTTCCCAAGAAGTCAAAAAAATTCGCAGATAATAAAGAAAAGGTATCAGTGGAGAGCTATGATCTACATCCTGAAGGGGCATGGCCTTAGAAAAATAATATAGGCCGACTAACATTCACTGTTTCTATCGTTTATTTTAATGTATCTTCGTGTCAGCTTTGCGATGGTGTCAAGTAACTTAAACCTCTACTGCAACCTTAACGGATTCTACTATCTAATGCCAAGGTGACTAGTCCTCGTGGTCTGGTAAAGCAGCATTGACGTGATTAAGATATTTTATTTTTATCGAAATAAAAGAAGCTGCCATGAACACAATTCCAGCAGATAAGGAAGCCAAAAATCAGCAGATGGTGGATTATCTCTAAAGACATTCCTTTCGAATCTATCTTGACAGCATATGGATGCACTCTTTGCATTTGCAGCGCGCACACACACACACACACACACACACACACACACACACACACACATATATATATATGTATCTGTAAGTGTGTGAGGGTATATATGTGTGAGTAATTATTCATACAAGCACGTACATATGTTGGCGTATAAAATAGGGTAAGATGCTTACTTGTTTTTCTTTTTATGTGCCATATCCTTTCAAGACGTAGGCGATCATGGTTCTCTACCTCTCTCTATCCCTTGCAACTTTCAACAAGTTCCTTCCCTCTGCTTCCTCCCCCAGACCACGTTCTGTCGTCCACTTGCTTAAGTCCGCCAGGTATGTCACGCGTTGTTTTCCCTCGTCTCTCTTTCCTTCTATTTGACTCGTGAGTATCAGATTCTCCAGGTCCTCTTTCCTCATTATGTGTCCCAGAAACTTCAGCTACCTCTTTCTGATGTTAAGTATAAGCCTTTTACTTGTTTGTAACCTCTCTAAGACCTCATCGCTGCTCATACGCTCGGTCCATGAAATCCTTAGCATCCTTCTGTAGAGCCACATATCTGTCGCCTCGAGCCTCTTCTTCATCTTTGAGGAAATCGTCCAACATTCGTTGCTGTAAAGAGACGTGACAGTTCAGTATTCCTTTCTTTTTTTTTTTACCAAAGAAATCCTCCTGTCTCTCAATACTGTTCTCAGATTTTGGAATGTGTCCTTGGCCATCTCAATACGTCTACAGATCTTAGTGTCACACTTACCGTCCCCTGTCAAGACGCTACCCAGATATTTAAACGTCTGCTTGATTCTAGTATTCCCGACCTTCAAATCGTATTTCGGGCCAAATCGTATTTCTTACTGATGATCATGCATTTTGTCTTCTTGTAGTTTAGTCTGATTTCTTGTAGTTTAGTCTGATTTCTTGTAGTTTAGTCTGATTTCTTGTAGTTTAGTCTGATTTCTTGTAGTTTAGTCCTTTCTTCTCACTCTCCGTCGAGCATACACAATTGAATGTTTTTCGGACTGACATTTAACTGCATAGAGTAGATTACTTTTGAAAGTGTATGTAAAATATTTTGTTGTATTCATGCTAAATCAGAATACATGTCAGTATTTTTAACAGTAAGGTTCACCCTTTACTCGCGGCAGAGGGTTACGTTAGGATGCAATTTGTGCCGATAGGAGTGAAAGATAACGGTTAACCCTAGTCTTGAACAGGTTAAGATTGTACTGATCGGGGAAACATCCTCTTAGGTTCGGTTCAACAGTGCAGTGGTTCACAGAAAGTAGTTAGCGTGAAACTTATTTCTTACCGATGAAATACGGAGGGAATGTAGGTAGTTTGCTGCCATGTAAGTGGCATGGCGGGTCCTTACTGTGAAGGTTCGAATTGACGGGACCAGGGAATGTAGTTCGTCCGAGCACTTTCTGTGAAAGTAGAGATAGAGCAGCTAGACGCTTGCCATATCACGCCTGTCAAAGAGAGGTTTGAAGGTAGTGAATAATTTGTCAGTCATAAGGACCCGGAGATGATTTTAGACTCTAACAAGGTTAGAGAGCGAGGTCTGGGCAGCTCCCGCCTAAATATGACAAGGGTCCTCCATTTTCAGTCGAATCTGGCTCTTGGAAAGGTAGAGGAGTCTGGTATCTACTGGAGCGGCAAGAGAGCCGATCATTTTACCTGCATTCTTAGCAATAGATCGTATGTACGAGTTGCACTTGAGGCCAGGGCAGTGTATGCATATATACGTGAACTGATAAAATGTATCGGGACTGGTGCTTTAAAAAGAAAACTACAGCACATATCAATTCGGCATGTAATCTCCTTCGAAGTAGTTCCCTTCTAAAGCCATAAATTATCTAGCGTCGTTTCCAATGACACTTCTGGAACGCATTTTGGGGGATAGCAAGTAGCTGTCTCATTGCATTCACTTGGATTGCTTTGATGTCTTGAAATCTTGTTTCTTTCAAGTGGGGTATAAATCTTGAAGAGTTAAAAGTCATTAGGGGTGAGGGATGTAGCCCTTAGGGAAAAACTGCCTCACAAGCTGTTTGGATCTAAGTTTTTGTTGTGCGGTGACCACACTCTACACATTTTCCTTCCAAGCACTTCTATAAACAACGGAAGCGAGCGAGAACGTTATAACTTAGTGTGCAAGCAAGACAGAGGTAAATGTATATCCGTGGCATACTTTAGCTCCGTTACAGCAGCAACAGGAGCACTTCCACGTAGTGCAATGGTGCACAAGCTTGTCTATGTAGACCAATTACGACTGAATAGCAAGTTCGATTCTCACTGGGAGCCCCATTCTTTCGTCCTTGTACCACATCTAAGCTACGTTTAGAAAATCACCATGTTTTGGGCGCCCCATACTTTAGGCCTTGTGCCACATTTAAGCAGCGCTTAGAAAATCACCATAGCAAAAGTACCGATACTTTTGATCAGGTCCTGTGTGTATATATATATATATATATATATATATATATATATATATATATATATATATATGATATAAATATAGTTTTAATGTATGCTATAGTTATGGTTAAAATGGTCAATATCAAAGATAGAGCTATATAAATATAAAAGTGAACACTGGTGTCAACACCCAGTTACAGTCTGCTTCATGCTTAAACGTAATTGTAGCCGCTGTGTGTTGAGCTCTCTCTCTCTCTCTCTCTCTCTATATATATATATATATATATATATATGTATGTATGTATGTATGTATGTATGTATATGTGTGTGTGTGTGTGTGTGTGCTTATAAATAGGTTTACTTTCGGTCTAGTGCCTCATCTAAGCAGCGCTTAGAAAATCACCATAGCAACAGTCACGCAACTTTTGTGTGTGTGTGTGGGCGGGGTGGAATGTCTCCTATGTTATTATGTCATTATGTTTCTTGCCATGAGACCCGGTTTCGAATCTCACCATGCTTCATTTGTCAGGAAGGCGACTTCTTGATATTTTTTATTTTTGCATTGATGTTCATCTCGTACAAGGCCCAAGAGCCACTCAAGGTAGGAAGCGACAGATTAAGAGACACAATTTATGGTGATATGTGACGAAGATAACTTTAAGTCTAGTCTTATAAAGGTCAAGACTGCAGTGATCGGGGAAGCATTCTCTGTCTAGAGATGCGATCCCGGCGCACTACGTGTGAAATTGGGTCCACGGAATTGTTCGGAAATCATCGAGACTGCTATTGTTTCAAAAACAGAAACTAAATGCTTCAAATTTAATTATAGAATTAAATTAAAATCGCTTGCACTGTTTCATTTTCAAGCGAATTTTGGAATAAATTTCAAAATAAATTATTCCAAAATTCACTTGAAAATGAAACAGTACTACGGATTTTATTTTAGTTCTGTAATTAAATTTGAAGATTTCAGTTTCTGTTTTTGAAACACGGTAATTCCTGTGTAGCGATGGAACCATATTTTTAAATTAGTAAATTTATAATATTTATGCTATGCAGAATTCTAATGAGCACTTTTTTTTTAAATAAATAAATCTTACTGTTCTTTCTCTTTATATATATATATATATATATATATATATATATATATATATATATATATATATAAGCAAATATATGGATATAGATCCGACAGTATGAAGAAAAATATATTGGAAAAAACAAACAAAAATCCTTATATACAATTATGCTGTTTTAATGTTAATATGTCAACGTCGGACGTTTCTGGTCTAATAAACCATCTTCAGGACATATTCATAAATTATAACATTATCAATACAATATGACAATGTTATAATTTATGAATATGTCCCAAGATGGTTTATTAGATTGAAACTTCCGACGTTGACATATTAACATTAAAACAGCATAATTGTATATAAGGATTTTTGTTTATTTTTTTCCGTATATATATATATATATATATATATATATATATATGCGTGTGTGTGTGTGTTTGAAATATTTTCAGATAAAGTGTATCGGCAGTGGAACAAAATGAATAAAAAGAGACAAGAAGTAAAAGCTATTCTTAGCCGAAGCATCGTTACGTCCTCTCAGGGACATTATAAGGCAATTATTGCTTGTGTTAATTCTTAGTAAGTCACCGAGAATTTGCCTGGCTTCAGTCATTATCAAGAATAAAACAAATTCAATGGAATTATAAACCCGTTTCCTGACAGTTTGCATGTTTGGCATGATTTTTTAATTTAACATTTTGAATCATTATAATCACACGTGAATGCAATGCTATTTTTGAGCTTGAAAACTTTGTGGTATTGCGTGAACGTGACGTAGTATACGAGATATTCTGAGAACCTAATTACATTTTACTATAATAAATGATTTTCTTAATTAATGGTTATTTTGACTTCTGAAATTTGTAACTGTTATTAATTTTTTTCTCTTCAGTATTTTTATACTTTTCACAAAGAGCTGTCTTATTGCGATTTTTATGTTGCATTATATCATGTTCTTTGGAATTACAAGTTAGTCTACAAGAAATTGTTGTCGTTATATATCTTATAAATTGTTGTCTTTGCGTTATTTTCAAAGATACAGACTTCAGTAGTTCAAGTGAATTTGTAAAGAACATTAAACTTATACAGAAGAGTTGTTCTTAATATGTTTTATCAGTGGCTAAGTTAAGAATTTTATTCTTTTTATAATAGATTAATAAATTATAGATGTTTATAACTATTCTTGATATTTATCATCTGATGTAGGGGTACGAATGAAAAGTATTGCATGAAAAAAAAGTATGAACAATTTTGGTGTGCACGTAAAAGAATTAACATATTAATTAACTGGGTGATTTTTTTTTCATATATGATCCATTCCATATTATTCAGATTTATTTATATATATATATATATATATATATATATATATATATATATATATATATATATATATATATAAAAGAAAAAAGAAATTGTTTTAGGCTTATTTGTATGAAGAGACATCAGTCCTGGCGATGATGATAAACTACATCCTGCAGGAAGGCATCTGATCGGGAGATTGGAGGTTTTGATGAGCGCAGACTCACCTCTTAATTTCTGTTGTCCCCGTGGTCCACCCCGAGCCGGGGTAGTAGCGCCTGTTAGGGTCCGATCTATGGGCAAATAATGAAAACCAAACATCACACTATGAAAATATAAAAATACGATTTTATAGTAAAAATATGCATTTTAAAAATTAACCACAATACATATTTATAGTAAAATTAAAAGGATACATTTTTACAGCGACGTGACCAGCAATACATTTTATCTGTAGTTGAAGACATACAATTGCGTTCAAAATATATTTAGTTGAAGCCATAAAATTGTTCAAAATACTTAGATTTCTGCATTAGGTTACCTATAGAAGTTGATATCCTGCTAAACAAAATCAACTAAACCTCCAAGCTGAAAGAACTCTTTTATGACATTAATCCATATAATATTCTACAATTTCTTAAAGAAATCAAACTGCATCCCAAAATATAACTTCAACAAAACTACAACATGAAACACACATATCACTGCCTGCTGTTGGGCACCTCGAGGCGGTATAAGGGTTAGAAAACTTGTCTCGCTAAATCAATTACTACTGAGTAGTGAGTTCGAACCTCACTAGTTGCCCCTTATTTTCGATCTTGGACTACATCTAAGCTACGCTTGTAAAATCACTATCACCGCCTCATGCAATTATGTTCACACAAATATGTATATGCACAAAAGCTGAGTATTATCTGCCATTTTATCAATTGTGAAACCAGAATAACTTATCCTATTTTTATTACTTCAAAGCTAAGTAGAAAATTAAATTTCAGCAGGAAATTGTCCCAAGCGTTTTTGGAAGCGCTTCTTTAACCATTTTCAAGACGTTTGTTAGTTTGTCTTGTTGTGTTTTACGGCATATCAACCTCAATTGGTTATTTAATGCCGACAAAATTTTTATTGCTGGTAATATTTTGTTTTGTCAAAAATCTATTTCTGGTAATAATTTTTTCTTTCAAAATGTATTGCTGGAAATAATTTTTTTTCAAAAAAATTATTGCTGGTAATATTTTTTCCTCAAAAATGTATTGCTGGTAATAGATTTTTTCTTCAAAATTTATTGCTGATAATTTTTTTACAAAGTATTCCTGGTATTAAAACCCATTTTTACTCGAGTTCCAGGGTTAATAATTTGCGATAACTGGGACCTTAACAGTTGCTACTACCCCGGGTCAGGATGGACCTGGGAACACCAGCAATTAAGAGGTGGTTCCACACTCCTCAAAACCTCCTGATCAGAGGCCTTGCTGCTGGACGTAGTTTATCGTCTTACCCAGGACGCGGATGTAGTTTATCGTCATACCCAGGACGGCAAGGCATTTTTTGTTGAGTGTTGTTAAATTCTTTGCACGGTTGTCTGTTTAACATGTAGTAATAGCGTTTATTCCAAGCCCTGCGAAAGAAACGTAGCTGAAATTCGAGTAGGCCTATTTCTAATATTATATATATATATAAGATATAATACTTAAGATTATATATATATATATAATACTTAAAATATATATATATATATAATACTTAATGTATATATTTAATACTTAATATATATATATAATAATTAATATATATATATAATAAATATATATAATACATATATATGTAATATATATATAATATATAATACTTAATATATATAATAATTAATATATATATAATACTTAATATATATATATAATACTTAATATATATAATACTTAATATATATATATAATACTTAATATATATATATATATATAATAATTAATATATATAATACTATATATATATAATACTTAAGATTATATATATATATATATATATATATATATAATACTTAAGATTATCGCACAAAATTTCATAACTGAATCAATAAGCTGTCAGATCCTCATACGTCGAAACCGACGGGAGAGTCCATTATATATATATATATGTGTGTTTGGGGGGGAGGTAAGAAAGAGATTAGAAGAGTGTAATATATATTCACGTACACGGGCACCTACACAGATTTATAAATATATACTTGATGGAGGGGAGAGAGAGAGAGAGAGAGAGAGAGAGAGAGTGAGTGAGAGAGAGTGAGAGAGAGTGATTTAAAGAGACGGATAAATAATCCCGCACAGACAATTTACACTCACACATATACGTGTAGAAAGAGGGGAAAGAGATAGGGAGAGAAAATAGTGAGAATGAAAGAGAGGGGGAGAGTAGGGAGAAAGGTAGGAATATATATATATATATATATATATATATATATATATATGTTTCTCTCTCACCTCTATATAGAAATCGTGACGTTGAGTTATATATATATATATATATATATATATATATATATATATATATATATATATATATATATATATATGCTTAATCCGCCATCTTTTATGAAAGAAAGAACGTTGAAATTTGAAAATAAATAATGGAATGGCATGAAGCAATTTTTGAATGAACTTGACAAGGTTAGATTCACAAATAACATCTAAAACTTTTCCCTTTTTTATGTGACCTTTTAATGCCGGATTGTTTTCCAAAATTCTCAAGATTTCCTTTCACTCAAAATTCTGTGATCCAGATCCCTGGAGATTATTTTCAAATTTTCTCGGTTGTACGTTTTCCGAAATATTACATATCATTTTTTTTTTTTTGTTAATCATTTTATCTCAAGCAAGGAAATAAAGCCATCAAGAGACAAGGACTTACTGAGTTGAAAGAATATGAAGAAGAAAAAAACAAAACAAAACAAGATAAATGAGCAAGAACAGGAATTAGGAAGACAGAAGATAACAATTGACATAGGATTTAAACCTTTGATGATCAAAGTTGACCAGGAAGCAAGAAGACGGAAGAGAATTTCACAAGCGAGATATAAACCGTTAGCATAGAACTTACGGTTCTATTTCAGCTGTAAAATGATGAGACCTTGCTGCCAATCTAGCACTGCGCTTAAACTCATAAAATCCAGATATCATAGAGGAAAGTACATTAGAACAATTGCCATGAAATATTTATAGATAAGGTATAGGGAATCTAAATTATGGCGTATATTATTTAACCATTTAGATACACTTACACACTGGCAGAGAAACGCCTACGCAGAAACTTTGTGATTACCGTATTTGACGACATATAAGACGCACGGGTGTATAAGACGCACCCCAATTTCAGAAGGGCAAACCAACAAAAAATTAGCAATTATTAAAATTAGTAAAAGTAGTAAAATTATTAGTAAATGATACAGCCTATGCTATATTTATGAGGTATTATTTTGGATAAAGAAGCCATGATTACAATTAAACGAGAAATAATAGGAAAAAAGAACACGAGGCTATAAAAACTTTATTATATCCAAAGGAAAACAAAATAAAAATCAAGCAATTATTACAATTGAGCAAAACAGTATAGTTACCATAAAAATTTTATTTATCTTCAAATCCATAAAATTCGTTGTCTTCGTTATCAAAACTCTGTTACTCATTTTCAATACTACTATCATCGTCGTTAAATAATGCGTCATCTTCCGTTCCATTGAGGGCATTGCTAATGCCACAATTTTTAAAAGATTTCACAACAATTTCTGGTCTAATATTATCCCAAGCTTGCTTCACCCATTCGCAGACTTGTGCAATGCTGGGTCTTTTTATTCTTCCTGTAAGTGTAAGGTCGTGATCAGGCATTGTCATCCATGTGTTCCATTGCTCCTTCATGTTTGATAGGAGTTAGGAGTTGCCAGGTAGCTAATTTAGGCTGACTATCGCGAATTTTGGCATATAAGACGCAGGGGAATTTTAAAAGATATTTTCAGTAAAAAACGTGCGCATTATATGCCGTCAAATACGGTATATAGATATTGAAGCGATAATATATTGTATACTCGATAATAATAATAATGGTTCTTTTGGCTTTTTGCCTTAATTAATTGGGCGTGTTCATGTTTTTGTAATTTTTTTTTCATCAATTCATTCTGTGCAAGAGAATGAAAAGGAAGGAACCAGAAAGCCAATCCTAAAAATGAAACAAGGAATACACCTCTGCTCCTGTTCAAAAGACCGGTGATGAGTGTGAAAAAGACGATAGCTAATCCTGCTGAAATAAGAAACCTTACAATAAATATCCTGTTCAATACCAGAGATTTGCTTGTCAATTGCCTGATCCAAACCAGTGGGAAATGTCCATTAATATTCCATAGGCGTACTATGCATATCTGTTTATGAGCGGGAGTAGTTGAAGAGCATCAGGATTGGGTGTCAAGAATGTGTTTTAGAAGGATGAAACAACCAAGGCGACTTGTGGACTTCAAATAGATACCTGGGAACACCTTCAGTTAGATACTGTCTATGAGAACTGAATTACCCAACCTGAAAGTATTTCTAACTGGGTCACTCCTGCAAGGTTATTCGCCAATTTTATCAAAACTTGTTCACATATCGCCTACTTTGGCTGCGATGCATGTGCCTGATATACTCTTATCAAACTGGATGTCATGATGGGTATATTGGGCGTCTTATATTTGTAACTCAGTGTCACTTTGTTGGCATTCTCCTCCGTCATTCAATAATAATAATAATAATAATAATGATAAAATATGCAACTTTTGCTGGAAGGAAAGTGTAAGAAACTGGTATAAACATCATCTAGAGCCAGTAAATAGAGAGGACCTGTAACAATTTTTGGGACATTACAATACACACAGACAGAATGATCAAAACAAATAACTCAGACATCGTAAAAACCACGAAAAAACAGAATGTGCTTTCTTATTGATATGGTAGTCCCTGCAGATTGTAATGTATCTTTGAAGATCTTAAGAAAACTGCCAAAATATAAGGATCATGAAGTAGAAATCTGAAAAATGTGGAGCATGAGGACATCAATAAATACAGTTGTAGTTGGAGCGCACGGATTTATTGGAAAAGGTTCCGACAGCCTCATCCCGGGTAGCGCATGCCCTAAAGAGATGCAAAAAAACATTACTCATAACTACAGCTCAAACATTATGAAGAGCTTCATCTATGTAGAATTTATGTGATCTTAGATTGGACCTCGGTAGTAACAACAAGGTCAGCGCCATCGACGGTTGCGGAGACCGTGTAATTTTTGGCCATGGCCCGGGTGCACGCGCTTGGGCTCCCATATTAAACTGACTTTGACGCATCTTGTCAAGTAGGGCAGCGGGTAAGTACCACTCATGCTTCCTATCGGATTTTATCTATCAAGAAATGAAAAGCCATTAGAAACAACTAAATAAACGAATTTTCTGTGTATGTATGTGAGTGATTGTGTGTGCGTGTGTGTCTGCGTGTATGTGTGTGGGTGTGTGTGAAAGAGAGAGAGAGAGAGAGAGAGAGGTAGAGAGAGAGTAAGAGAGAAAGTAAAACTGAAATTATTGATGCGATAGGAAAAATGAATTTGATTTTCAGATTCAGCGTGAAAAAAATAGCCCAGAACCAAAAACGGTTTATGTCCATTGCCCAACAACATTTGGGTCGAAAAAATGTCGACCAGTGTTATAAAAATTATATATATATATATATATATATATATATATATATATATATACTATCGCCCGAAGAGACACATATGACAAATAAACTCTATTTAAATAAAGGAGCGAATTAACTGTAAATTGCCGACACAGTTTATTTATACCTTAAAATGTAGTTAATTTAAAAAAAAAATTCTTATAGCCATAATTTATTAGGAAATGATGGTCCACTCTCTACAAGTAATTATCTTATTTTATTTATTCAGTTTTAATATTGCTATGTATTGCTGTCCGGTTAGTATTATTAATATCTTATTTTTATCTACAGGCCGCTTTAAGAAGCTTCCTGAACCTAAAATTTGAAAAAAAAAATTATGTTGAAATTAACTTTACGTCTGATTATCCTCCTATTAACGTCCTTTCAAAAATTGAATGTGTCATATTTGTCTACATTCACGATGCATTTGTTGCTTCCATATTTTCCGCAATTATCAATGACGGCCTGTCTATGTTCCGGTTTATCATGGCATGAAAAAATAACTTCCCCACCTCCACACTCTGAGCTTACTTTTCTATTTAGCGCAGATTTGACATTTAAATGGCTAATCAAGACATACCTACAAGTCTATTTTTAATTTTGACTTTATGTCCCTCTTTAACTTTCGGAAAATAAGTATCACTCTGTTTTTGAAATTTCCTTAAAAATCATTTAATCACCACTTACTTTCCATTGTCTGAAGAAATACAATCAAAGTATTGAAACATTAAAGCCTTTCTGTAGGGATTTCAATGTTTTTATTATAATCTCTTCTGATAAAAGTAATAACAAAATATATATAGTTCAAATGTTAGCTAGAAATATACTGGCACAGAACCAAAAAATGCCGAAAAGGTCTCGACACCCACCACAAACGTCAGCTTCAGAAATCTTATGTTTAATCATTAGGCCATATGTTGATAATGTTTCGTAGATAATTTTTAAGAGAAAAATATAGAAAACTAATAAAAGGGATAGATGAATAAAATGTAAAATATGCAAGACTCTCCAAACTGGATTGAATTATCTAGGTGTTGTAGAGTCGTTTCACAGTGGAGGCTTGTATTTGTACTAAGTCGGTCCTAAAATAGGTTCGACGTAGAAAACGTTAGGAACTTGATATAATAGGTAATGACGCAGAGTAAATCTAGTTGTGGTCGCTGATACTTTAGTATCCGACTAACGGTCGTCCGGCATTGACTGACTGACCAACTCACTGAGCGACGGTATTTAGTCACCCCCCGCCACGAGGGCATCATGTGGCACAAGGCCGGTTTTACGTGGGATCTCCGAGCCCGTGGGCTCAGCCAAAAATATGCTCTTTGAACCCGTATAAACGGGTTCAGGGTCGGTTTACCTCCCCGAAAGAGACTCCGCCCTTCGGCGTAGCCTCGTTCGGGTTCCTCCCCGCCCGAAGGGAGAGAATTCAACGGGTCAGCCGGTCGTCCGACTTCAGACTGAACTTAGACCAACTCACAGAGTGACTTTTTTCGTTACTCTTAGTAGTCCTACTTATTATATGTGGGAGAGTCTATTAACTATAGAATAGGTGTGTTCCACTATAACACTAAGTCACTGGATGATAAAATAAATACGCAAAAATTCACCTTTCTCCCTGACGGGCGTCGATAGCCTAGGGGTTTAGAATCTACGACAGATACCAAATCGGTCGGGTTTCGATTCCGGCTTGAAGCAATCGGATCTCTAGCCACACTGATGAGCTGCGAAACATTCTGTCTGTGGATGACGATACACACACACACATATATATATATATATGTGTATATATATGCACACACACAGAGTCACTTTGCCATCGCTGTAAGTTTGCCCCCCTCCGCCTTTTCAATAAATACTTTCATGGTAATTGTTCGCATGAGCTTTTCGCTATAGTACCTAAACTTTTTGAATTTAAGCGCAGAATGTAGGCTAGTGTGGAGATCTCATCAATTTCCAGTTGAACTGGATAGATTTAATCGTAAATTCTATGCTAACAGTTACTTTTCTCGCAGTTCTCGCTTGCAAAACTCCCTTCCGGCTCCATGCTTTCCAGCCAAATTTAATCTGCAAAAATTTAAATGCAATGTCACTCGCTACCTACTGTCCTCCTGATTACACTTTTTGTTCTTGCTCATTTGTAATGTTTTTGTTTCAAATTCTTTCACATCCAGTAACCCCTTGTGTCTTAGTAGCTTTATGCCTTGCTGGGAGGGTGTGAACTCGATTAAAAATATTAGTCATTTAGACGCCAAGATCATATATAATTTAAACTATTGCATTCTTACTCGAGGTCATGACCATAATTAACCCACGGTATTATCCTTAAACAAAAGAAACTGGTGAGGCCCGGTTTCCTCTTCTCCCACTTAATTTAATCCCCTAGTTACCTACATACATAAACCACTATATATGCAACTCGATAAAGGACTAGTGTCACTTGCTATGAAAATTGAACTGAAGTGAGGCGTAAGACTAACAACTCCAGAAAATTTCATACCTCTCTAATAGGACATTGTATAGCTGATACGTTGGCCTACCAGCAACATGACCACGCCCATAGAAAATTCATATTGTCATCCATTAGAAATTGCCTTCCAAGTTGGTTATTCACTGTGTGAATCAATCCAACAGAAGAACTTTATCGGTTCATAAATGAAGTGAGAACCCCAAAACGTAAACAGTTCAAACCACATGACAAGAGTAAATGAGAGCCCCAGTTTATTTAATCTTTTCCTAGACTATCTCCTGCGCATTTACAAGCATAGATATGAAGAGATAGACACTGACTATTTAATCATTACATGCCACATCTCAAACGAATCAACTAAGGGAAGACTGTCATCCTGGTTTCCCACCCGAGGCCATTGTGCTGATGATGAGCGGGAATATCAACATCCTCTACCAAGTGTTCCAAAAAATAGAACTCAAAATAAAACTTTCCAAAACAGAAAAAGAATAATCTGGAATTGGAATGAAGGCGGTGATGGTATATATCCTGAATCCACAAAAATTCTGGATGTGAAATTGGTAAATAAGTACTAGTCCCACTGATCCCAGTAAAAAAATAAAACTAATTATATACTCTACTAAATTTAATACAACCAACTTAATCATCCGCAATAACTCTTCTCTGGTGACAAATGTTTTGCAAAACGCCAACATTGTATGTAATTTTAAATGTCCTTTGGAAGATTGTATCTGACAAAAAACGTAAATATATATGTTGGTTTCACAGCGACGGCACTATCAAGAAGGCTTACACCCATTTGTCGGATATAAGTTCTATTGCACGGCATTTAAAGACACATTATTGTCTACCTTAACAATACAAGAAAATACTTGTTGACAACACCAATATACTACACCATGAAAATATTAAACAGAAATTTCAAATTCTCAAGACATTCTGCATCAAAAGCAACCAACCAACACTGAACACAATTTATTACGAGTGTAGTAGAAATATTTTAAAATGCATTTGACCAACATTTAATGCCAATATGCATTTTAACCATCTGTGGTTATCTCCCTTGCATACTGGACTCTTGTTTACAAAAACAACATAGATACAATGGACACATTTAAAAATTTAGAATAATTATAACAGAGCGCGTTGACGCGTGTTTACAAAAATCAAAAGGATCACGCTTATATTAAGTTTGACTTCGCGTTTCACTCTTGAGGATGATCTCGGAGGAGATCGAAAGTACTTTGGTTAAGAAAAACTACGGCGCCTTCCTTGATGAATTTGAACTTCGCATCAAGAAGTTAGTTAGAAAACAGTTAGTTATAAAAATAAATAGATATAATATGTCTATATATACAATGAAACATGCTTGAATGAAGATATGCCACCTGAATATGTTGCAGTTTTTGGGGTATTATGTACTAGTGAGTTAGCCCAAATGACTTGACTCACTTTATAATCCACCAATAGAAGGTTAACCAATCAGAAAACGTAGAATATTCAATCCGCCGTGTATAAAGTCAGCCATTTTGTTTACTCTATCCGAATGTCCAGTGCCAGCTTGTCAGGCGAAGAGGAACAGAAGGAAGAACTGCTACTTTACCGGGATATCAACTGCTAACCTGAACTACGCTTCCCTACTGTCTTCGAAATATTCACTGCTAACCTCTGGATTCTATATTCAAAGACGACCATCATCATGAACAACAGAATTTACATATTTTAAATGAGTAAATACAAAACACTTCAAGTACCTCGGTGTATAAGTTATAGCAAATTTAGTAGAAAAAGTAAGGACGTTGAACAAGTAAACAAATAGTTTGAGGCCTTCTTCTTCTTCTTCTTCTTCTTCTTCTTCTTCTTTATCTCTCACTCTTTCTCTATATTGGTCTATCGTATAAATTTTATGAAATAATATATGTGTGTTCATGAGTGTAAATAGTAGGAAAACATCATGACTGGATGTCGTGAGGGTTATCTAAAAACATTATGACGATATTAATAGGCTGCACTAGAGTTTGAACTGTAAAATGATGAGACCTTGCCTTGGTGTATGGATCAATTATAACAAATTTAGTAGAGAAGATAAGGACATTGAACATAGAATAGGCTACGCTAGAGGTACTTTCGTCCAACTACAAAACCAAAAACGTTATATTGATAATTCTAGTCAGATTTTTAAATAGCTTCGTCAGATCAAAACTTTCATATATACTTGTTATACACGGCGCCAAACCTATTCAGAAATATATAAAATTTCAGCTGTCTGAAAACGCTTTCTGAAATCAATACTTCAAAATGATTTGAGTGAGTGAAGCCAGTTAGTCATGGTAAAGGTCATCTGTCTTCGAACATCGTGAACTGGCACTACAGAACTATAGCTGATAAGAGATCACCTGAGGACTTTCAACAGCAGCAAGAGCTAAAATGGATGCTACATGTAACTGGAAGAAATAAAAGCTAAGGAAGAAAACGCCCATGAATACTTGAAAAAGTAATAACAGGCACTTGACTTGAGGAACCCATTTTACAGAAAAATTGTTTTAAGAAAAAAGATTTTATAAATTCCAACCGAAAGCAGCAGCGGCTGATTGGTCAATGAATGTCGAATATTTGCTCATAAGCGAGCGGCTAATATTATCATTAACATTATCTTTCTTTTTATGTGTCATGTCCTTTCAAGATCTTTCAAGATCATGGCTCTCCACCTTTCTCTATCCCTTGCAGCTCTCAACAAGTTCCTTCTCTCTGCTTCCTACCCCAGACCATATTCTGTCATCCACTTGCTTAAGTCCGCCAGGTATGTGACGTGTTGTATTCCCTTGTCTTTCTTTCCCTCTATTCGACCTGTGAGTACCAGATTCTCTAGGCACTTCTTCCTCATTATGTGCCCCAGAACCTTCAGCTGCCTCTTCCTGATATTAAGTATAAGCCTCCTCCTTCTTTGCAACCTATCTAAGACCTCATCGTTGCTCACACGCTCGGTTTATGATATCCTTAGCATCCTTCTGTAGAACCACATCTCCGTCGCCTCGAGTCTCTTCTTCATCTTTGAGGAAATCCTCCAACATTCGCTGCCGTAAAGAAGGACAGATGTCATGTAACATTTGAGCATTCTTTTCTTTGTTACCAAGGAAATCCTTCTGTTTCGCAATACTCTGTACAGCTTTTGGATTGTATCCTTGGCCATCCCAATACATCTACGGATCTCAGTGTCGTACTTACCATTATCATTAGAATATAACAAAAGAACAGTGATAGCCATTGTTTCAGAGTGTTGAGCATAACAGTGTTTGGATGGATATCTGTTGCGATAATATGTAAAACGAATGGCGTCAGGAAAAGTCAGCCGATATGAAGCCTTCCTAAAAACGGGCCTATTATGACTATTTACCTTAATTGATTGATAGATAAGCCAAAGAGTAGACAAAAAGATTAATAAGCAGCGAGTAAAAGTATTTTTTCTCGGTAGCTAGAAAATTATATTAGTAGACAAATTGGCAGGTGAATAGATAGATGAATGGATAGGCAGGTTGGAAAACAGGTAGGTAGAAGGGAGACTGAATCAAGACTGGTTTAGGTGATAAAAAGATAGAATGATATGACTATGAGGGGTGCTGAAAAGACATTGACCTGGCATATTTTCCTGAACACATATTTATTTGTCGAAATCTTGTTGGTCTTTTTCCGCATCCCATAGTGTATATATACAATACTGGAAAATATATACAATACATAAATATATAAAATGCAATAATATATATATATATATATATATATATATATATAATATTAATACAATAATGTATGCAATACAAAATATTTACAATACAGGAAATACAGGAAAATACTTGTTGACAACTCCACTATACTCCACCATGAAAATAATAAACAAAAACTTCAAATTCTCGAGGCCGCCTATATCAAAAGCAACCAACCAACACTGAACACAATTTATTACGAGTGTAGCAGCGATGTTTTGAAATGCATTTGAGTTAACTAACATTTAGCACCATGTTGCATACTATAATCTCTGCTTGCCCCCTTGCATTGTGAACACTTGTTTACAAAGCTTCGTAACCACAACGGTTAATTTTAAAATAATTACAATAAAGCATGTTCACGCGTGTTTACAAAAATCACCATCATAACGATTAAAGTTACATTGTTTGTTTTCACAATTCCCTCCTGAGGATGATCTCGGAGAAGATCGAAAGTTCTTGAGTTAACAACAAATATAGCAGCTTCCTTGATTAATTTGATAATTAAAGAACTAGAAACCAACGCAGGTGCGTTGCGTGCACGCACCAGTCATAGCACGAGCAGCGGCGAGGAAACATGGTGAAGTCGAAGCAGCTTGTTCGGGGTTATCTGCTTTATGACTTTAAGGTGGTCTTGTCCACATCAAGTCACCGAATATCTCAGGCCTTTGGGGCTAATGCTGCAAGTGAACGTGCCACCAGTCACTTGTAGCAGAAATTCAGGTCGGAAGATCTGTCCTTTTGAGATGAACCCCGCTGTAGTTGGCCACAGCTCTTAGATAATGAGCCCTTGAAGGCGATCATACAGGAGGAGAACAGCCAAATATGTGATGAGCTTGCCGAATGCTTCTTATGAAACAGACTTCACCTGCATGTTATAAGGAAGGTGTACAGATTGAGTTACCGCACACAGTGCCCGAACAAAGAGCGACATCCTGTTTCTCGTTGCTTTTTCATCCCGGCAAGGTATCCATATTTGACTGAGTGCTCACCAGTGACGAATAACGTGTCTTGTACGAGATTATCAAGCGTGCCAGACTTTGGTTGTCACCACGGGACTATGTGCTTCAGACCACAAAACCACTTCTGCATCCAAGCAACATCATGTTCTGTATCTGGTGGATTAGAACACAAGTGGTACATGATGAGTTGCTACAAACGGGCATGTATGCGCAGTACTTGGAACATGTGCAATAGGAAGTGAAGCAGAACGAACCAGTATTGGTTACTAGCAAGGAAGTACATTTCCACCAAGCCAACACCAAGCATCATGTGGCGCGGTGATCAGGAATACCGTATAGCGATTTTATTGGAAGACACTGTGCTGATCCACCTGACGCCCCTGACATTGCACAAATACATTAACAACTCTTCATTCCCTGGACGAGGTTCTTCGTTGGAAATCCTTCGCAAATGAGTCAGACTTACGACCGTCAAAGACTTCTTTGCGTTCAAGAGACCTGATTTTTACCGCCAAAGCATTGCAAAGCTGGAGGTACGTAGACAAAAGTTTCTGGGTATTTTTGAGGTTAACCGTATAACCAATTTCTTGTATATCTTTTTTTTAAAAATAAATTATAAACAGCAAGTACTTGGTTACCATGTAGAATTGCTTCTAGAATTTTGGGTCTGTCTTTGCTGTGTGTTCTATCTATCTTCGTATTATCTACTAAAATTTGTCTCAAATTAATAGCTGTATTTTTGTTATATATATATGTGTGTCTGTGTATAAAAGGATTAAATGATTAAAGCAATGTAATGTACACATGTTTATCTACAAATTTATTAATAAGTTAAGAATATATATATATATATATATATATATATATATATATATATATATATATATATATATATATATATATATATATTCTTGACTGGAAAAACGTACTTTGAAGGAATCCGATTAAAAAACGATGTAAAATATCGATTGAAGGTTGAATACACAGTTTAGAATAAATATAATTCTTAACAAGCTTGAGAAAAAAAATTACTTTCTGAACCTGAGATGAACGGGTCTCTTTATAGTGGATTCGATGCGATATTTTTGCATCATTTTGATGATACAACCATTAAAACTGCACCAGCCTTGTGCAAAGTTTATAGAAAAATCTAGCGTAAAATAGCAGATATTGAAAAATTGGGATTTTTTCGTTCATAATTGGATTTTGTATCCATCTCAGTGCATTCCTATCTTTCTATCTATGTTATTTTTATTATCTCTCAAGCTATGTTGTTTTCCTTATCTATCTATCTATCTATCTATCTATCTATCTAATTCTGTTCGTATCTATCTATCTATCTATCTATCTATCTATCTATCTATCTATCTGTCACAGCCGTCTCATATCTATTTCTTTATGTTCATATCTATCTATCTATCTATCTATCTATCTATCTATCTATCTATCTATCTATCTATCACAGCCGCCTCGTATCTATCTATCTATCTATCTATCTATCTATCTATCTATTCATCTATCTATCTATCGCAGCCGCCTTGTATCTATTTAATTATGTTCATTATTATCTATCTATCTATCTATCTATCTATATCATCTATCTATCTATCTGTCACAGCCGTCTCATATCTATTTCTTTATGTTCATATTCATATCTATCTATCTATCTATCTATCTATCTATCTATCTATCTATCACATCTATCTATCTATCACAGCCGCCTCGTATCTATCTATCTATCACAGCCGCCTCGTATCTATCTATCTATCTATCTATCTATCTATCTATCTATCGCAGCCGCCTCGTATCTATTTAATTATGTTCATATCTATCTATCTATCTATCTATCTATCTATCTATCTATCTATGCAAACTACAGAAGATGTGTGAGCCTAATAGTGCCGTTGATTCGAGCAGCTTTTCATCTACAAACATAATTCTTCCACATTGTCACCGCCATTTATTATCTCTGTTGCTATTGCTGAAAGATATCATCGACCACACAACTGCGCTCACATGCATTGGTTGGTTTCCGTAAATGTTCGACAAAGTTCAATAAATGTTAGTTATTGCAATCTCTTTTTGAATTGAGATAAAACAGACAAACATCTGCCCTTCGAAAGCACCCCTATGTCAGACGTCATTCTTCCAGGCTGGCAGAAAGTGTTACTACTATTTATCGGCATGAGAAGCAGTATTCCCAGTTTTCTCATGTCTATCTATCTATCTATCTATCTATCTTGATATATCTACTTATGTTCTATAAATAACAATATTTAAAGGAAAAAAAAAGCAGTGTAAAAGAAATCTTAAATCATCTTTAATCGAAAGCTCAGTATTTCAAATCTCTATTTTTAACCTCTTTGTTCCTTCTCAAGATGTTCATTAACTATCCTTTTTTTTAAAAAAAATTAATTCAATCCAAGCAAGGCGATAATGCCACTAAGAGACAAGGGGTCCACTGGGAGTGAAAGAGAACGAGAAGAATTTAGAAGGAACCGGAAACCTAATCCTAATCAGGAAACAAAGGATAAACCTCTGCTTCTGTTAGAAATACTGGGGAGGAGTTTGAATCTTCCGGTTCACACTATCTATCTATCTATCTATCTATCTATCTATCTATCTAGTTAGATAGCTAGGTGGGTATGTTTTTGTTTTTCCTTGCCTTGTGGCTATACCTATTTTTCAAGAAAAG
Source organism: Acanthosepion pharaonis (assembly GCA_903632075.3). NCBI lineage: Eukaryota > Metazoa > Mollusca > Cephalopoda > Sepiida > Sepiidae > Acanthosepion > Acanthosepion pharaonis. Next base: position 796,906 of record CAHIKZ030005559.1, read on the forward strand.
GAATTTTGCTGATTGAAAGATGCCGGCCCAATGTTTACTATTGTCTGTCGTTTTATGTTGTTGATTCTATCCATTGTATGGGAACAGCTGACTCAGTTAACCAGTAAGAATAGAAAATTGATCGTACAACATCGAACCGAACGACACTATTGTTATATGAGATATTGTCCGATAAAGGTGTCTTTGTATGAGGTTCCAATGGCTCCAGGATATATACGTGCATATGTATGTGTATGTGCGGACTTGTGAATGTATATGTTTGTATGTGTACCAAGAGAGAAAGAGAGAGAGAAAGAGAGATAAAGAGAGAGAGGTGGTGAAGATAAATAGATGGAAAAATGCATTCTATCTACTGTATTCATTTATCTACTTATCTACCTGTTCAAATAAAGCGAGCTAATATTTGCGTATTTTATATCGTCTGCGGCCAGTGTTCGAATCACGTTAAAACTCGTGAATTCGAATGCTTATTTTTCCGCTCAAATGTAACATCCCCATTTACAAATTTTCTTCCAAGCAGCAACAGAGTAAGCAGCAGGCAGGCATGAAGAATATTTGGTTAAACGGCTTCAAATTAAAGTATCAGCATCTACGAGACTATTTTCCCATAGGGCAATAACGAACCATATTAAAGCGCTTGTTCGTGAATTTGATTGTATAGTAACCGTGAGATCAATCCCTGGGTTTGATAATACTATTCTAAATTTCAAACAATGGAGACAACAGTAGGAAATCAATTCACTATCTTTCTCCATAAGTCATGGCAATTCACAGATAATAATGGAAAAAGAAATGATGGATAGCCATTATTGTCTATGTCCTGAATGGACATGCCATTTTTTTTAAATAATAAAGTCACATGTCTATCTTGTCAGTATATGTATATTCATATCTATATAATAATTTAAAGTTCTGATGAGTAATCTCAATCCCTTGAAGTGGCAGTAAAGAAGCTCAAGCGTAGCAGCAGACAGGCAATATGAATATTAGGTTTAAGGCTCCACGTTCTAGGTTCAAGATTATCCCAAGTGGTAATAGCTAAGTAGATTAAAGCATTGGTTCATGAATTTGATGACATAGTAATTGTGTGTTCAATCCCTGGGCCGGGTAGTACAGACACTGAGTCAGTAGAAACAGTGTAAGTAATAACTGAGCCGTACAAACAAAAAGGAGATATCCCTAGATATGGACAACAGAATGGGAACAATCTACCTTTATGGGTTAAATAAAGGGTTCAATTCTCTGAAGGCCATCCAAATCGACAGACACACGAAGAAGACCAAAATTTAAAATAGCTGGAAAATTCGTCTCAAAATCTCCGAGTTCAAGTTGTTCTTAAATTACAGCCATATTTCACGTATTTTTCTCTTTCGAGTATCACTCCAGATAGTTTTTTTCGGACGAGTTTGATTTTTGAAATAGTAAGTGATCGATGTTGTCCACGTTAGTCCTTGATTGTTGTTTTTCACGTTTGTTTCTGTTTGTTTTTGTCACCGTCAGCTGAACTTTTTTTGTTATTATTGGACTTTTCCGCCAGTATAGCGGAAACTTCTCAGCAACGGGGTCCTATACCCACAGCAGCAATCCTATTAGTATGGTCGGTGGATATCCCAAAACAGAAAAGGCCAGAATACGATAACAGCCTCAAAGAGCAGTATGAAAAATTCATTTCAGAAAGAAAAAAACCTTTAGAAGTTCCATCGGTTGTAAAGGCAATCAACGCAAAGAATCATCTCCATGCTGACAACAGACGTAAAGTCAGTAGGGAGATAATGTAGGAGGCCCTAAAAAGTGTCAATATTGGAGCCAAAGTATTGACCCATTTGACTAATGCCATGTAGAAGATCCTGTTGTGACAGAGGAAGCAGCGCAGTCTCTGGCCGGGAACATCCTCATTACCAAATCGGTAAGGTTACAGACTGAATACATCAGCACCACAAAGAACCGGATCAACTTACACGGGGTGCCCGAGTACATTACCGAGGACAATTTGGGGGTGTTTTCGCCAATTATGGACAGTTCGGCGATGTCTCGTCACTGAAGAGCAAAGCGGACATTGCCACCGGCGATTTTGTTGTGATGGTGACAATGACAAGAAAAATTTTTTTAGACATCCCTGACGTGCTTACATGTGGCGGCTGTGAACGTCGAAGGCCCCCGACTCCACTTCTGGTCCTGTATCGTGAGGAGAGGAACCAAAAGTCACAATCTCTCCTGTTCCGCACAAGAAGGCTGCATCACTAATGAAGCCGGCCAAAAAAAAGTAGCAACAACAGCGACAGCAGGAACCGCCGGAACATATCAAGCAACAACATCAGCAACAACACGAGCAGCATCAGCAGCACCAACAGGGGCAATCGCAAGAGCAGGTGCTCTAGAAACAGCAACAGGAGCAACAACTGCAGGAGAAAGAGGTGTTGCTCCAACTGGACTTATATATGGGGGTGGAGGAAATGCATCCACCTAGGTCCTCCTCTTTAAAAAGGGGGAGGGGGAAAGAAGAGGAGGAGGAAGAAAAAATTACCAAAAAAAAAAGCGGACAGGACGAAGCAGGTCGGAGAAGGGCATGGAGAAAGCCAAGACCCACTCTGCCTCTGCTTTGCCATCAAGAACGAAACACACCAGCCAAAGTAAGAAAAGGAGCCTGCCTTAGTCTCCTTCGAGGGCTCCATCTACTCCTTTCAACCCTTTCCCACAAAGAACAAGGGCCTCCCCGAGGTGGGGGACATGTGTCACGTAAATAATTAGGCCTTTGAAAGGGAACTTTCCTCTCAGAAGTTGGCCATTATTTAGATTAACCGTCGTTGACGAGAAGTCAACGGAAGACCCCGCAAATTTCCCGGACGTTCCAGGAGTAATTAACCTTATTCGGCACTCAGGCGACAGGTTGTGAGTGTGAGACTTCATAGTTGCCGCCAAAGAAACATTCATGAAAATTTAAAATGGGGACGTTAGACTGGCCAGAACTTAAAAAAATGCCTAAATTATGTGCAGGGAAGGTATCGATTCTTCTTCACCCGTCACTATATAGTGCTTTAAAATTAACATTTCCGAGGGACGTCGACGTTATTGTATTGGATGGACGAATTACATCGGAGATGAACATGGGGAGTCTGGGACAATCCGTCGTAGCCCATCGATCCGCATATTTTCATCCAGTCTGCGTTTAAAGTGCGATCGGGAAAAATGGATATCAAACTGGCGATCCAGGAGACACATTTTGTTTCCTCGTAAACTGTCTAGCAACTTTCTTGTCTATTCAGCATACGGGGAAAAAGCGGTTAAGAGGCGTTTCTTTGCTGTTTAAACGTACTGTGAGTGCGAGGGTGGACCTTGTCAATGTCTATGTGAGGGTGATGGTGGTTGATACTATTGCGAACAGTAGGTCGTTTCGGATCGTTGCGGTTTATGTGATCATCGACCAGACGGAGAGTGTCTCTTTTTCTGTTAGTAGAAGCCGTTCCTGGTGGATTTGTCGCGATTAGTATTAATGGGGGACTGGAATGATGTCCTGGACCCCACTATAGACCTTGAGTGGGAAGCTAGCTGGAAGGCAGGTAATCCTAGCTTCATTGATGCGGTGGGCAAATTTGATCTCTTCTATAGATACCAGGTCGATCAACCAATGCGGGAGATGTGGATGTGGGAACTTAAGTGACCATATACCCAGGTAGCCAGCTACCTTGATATAAAGTTGGTGAGGTGTTGGTTGTGTTGTTAAGGTCCGAACATTTCAGAGCAACCTGCGTCTGATTCACACAATCAAAGACGACGATAGAGCCACGCTGATCAATTTGGATGGTCAACGCTTTTGAACGCCTTGGACAGATTCAAATTGATCAGCGGGTCCAAAAAGCTGATCTACTTGGAGAAGTCGGGTTTGAATTTGGCAGTCATGCAAGGCCGCCAGATTCAAACCCGACTTCTGCAAGTAGATCAGCTTCCTGTATCGTCCCTCCCCCAGTGCTATGAACGGAAAGTGATCGAGTGCTTTTGCGTTGTCTTGGTCGGTGCGTCAAAGTTGTCCACTGTCGCCCTTACTTTACGCATTGGTGTTGAAGCTCCTCTGTCACCGGCTAAAGGACAGCTAAGTGGAATCGCTGGCCCGGTATTGTTCGAGCCAGTGTTTCCGTGTAGGCCAATGAACTATCCATTTTCGTTTTGTGCCGCTTGTGGTACAGAAAGCGCTTGAACGGTACGGGAAGGTCACAGGTGCCAAGACAAACCGCAACAAGGCTTCTGATTTGCAGTTAGGTGCTTGGAAGTGCCTCACTCTTCCAGGGGCTTCTAGTTGGACTGAAGGACTCATCCGCATTCTTAAAGTGTGGTTTGGGCCCGGGCTCCAGCTAAAGAAGAATTGGTCGGAGCTACAGGCAAAGCTAGGAGTGACGGCCCGGGCTTGTCTCCGAAGGCGGTTTTCCTCAAAGGGTAAGGCTGAGGCGTGTGTCATGTATCTATTTCCTCTCATCTTTTACTGGTTGTTTGTACTCCCGCTTAGCAGGAGCCGTAAGAAAGCATTGATCTACTCTTTCTTGTGGGATGGTGACAAGCATCAGGTTTGCAGCAGTCTCTCTAGCTTCTGTATCATGGGGTCTTGGAATGCCGCACTTGGCTAGTCATCGACACGCCTCGAGGCTGGTTTTTCCATGCCGTGCGTTGGCAGAAGATTCTATATGGAGCGGAGTTGAATGGACGCCTTACTTAGCCTTATAATGAATCTTCCCGTTCTAGGATTGAGCGCCGTCGTAATCCCCACAAACGGTCGAGATTCCGCAAAAGGTCATTCCTTGGTCCAGTAGGAGCACTAAGTGGGCGGGTCAGCTTGTCGGCGACCAAGTTGCGGCCGTTCTGGTCTTGGACGCCAGTGGTGAGTTACCTCGACAACCCTGAGTTTTCGCTTACTTGTCTCAATGATATATTCTTCAGAGGGCCTGAGCGAAACTTTGGATGGCGGGTTGAATGGTGATAGATGAGTTATTGTGTTGAATGAACAAATTGTAATGAATGAACGGGTCTAGGATTCCAAGTGTTGACCAGCCTCTCTCCAATTCCCCATTGGCCTTATTTTCCGTCATGTAGAATAAATCTACTGTCACGTTTTTGCACGCTAGACACGTATGAGCGCATTTTATTCCAGTTGTAAGCCGTTTTACCTTTTAAATGAATAAGCAACAAAAAGTTAATAGGCCGTAAAAAAAAAAAATTCAGTTATTCAGTTTGTGATGAACATATTTCTTACTGGCTTTAATGAATCATATTAGTAAAGCTTGAGAAACAAGTTCTCAGGTTCGTACCATATCAAATTTCTTTTCGTTAAAGAACAGACAGCTTTACCAATTGGGCCGCGAATGAAATTCAAAGATCTTCAGTACAGAGTACTACTTTCCTGATGTTATGCAACACATCAGAACTCACATTAGACATTCTGGTATTATGTCTCTAATTTTATGGAAATAGCAAAAGAGATATTTAAAATTAATTTAATTACTTTCGGATTGCGATAAATTCCATCCTAATACCGGAACCGCTGACGAATTGAGACATTTATTCAGAGCCAAGATTTTGTGTTGAGCCAGCTGTTGTATTTTGTTGGTATAGACGAGACTCGTTTAAGACCCTTAAGCTTTAGTTAATTAAAATTTCGCCAGTCGGTACGGATAGGACAGTTTTTACTTTGAGTCAGCCAAGGTAAAGTTATGTATTACGTAAACCTCAGAAAGTGGCTCGAATCGAAACAATGGTGTCGACCAGTGAATAACCAAAAACTAGATGGATAGAAAACAACAGCAAATTATAAAAAACAAAGAAATAATTATTTAGGTCATCTCATAAAGCGAAGTAATAATCTTTTTCTACTTCTGCTATCCGTTGTGTCCCTTCGGGACATGGGCGAACAGGATTCTTCACGACCTTCTATCCCTATCCTTTGTGGCCTTTAGCAGCGTTTCGTTTCTTTATTTGCCAAGCCTTTGCCAAGCTCTCCTCCGTTCAGTGATTCATTCACACAAGCTCGTCTGTTAAGTTGTCTGCTCGCCTCCCCTATTTCTCTTGTATGCCCTGTGAGGCCTTTCTAAAAAAATAAAATTACATAGATAAAGCCCTTCGTAAAGTGTGGGCTGTACTTGTCAGAACAATTTTTGTATCTCCTTGAGGCATGGACTTCCAGGAATCCCTTCCACATTATGTATCCCAAAAATTTCATCTGTCTCTTTCAGCTTCTAAGTGTTCTTTTTGTTTCCAATTTATTTAAGACTTCCTCGTTGCTTACGGACGGAGCCAGCAATATATATATATATATATATATATATATATATATATCGCTCGCTCGACTCTCCCGTCGAATTCGACGTATGAGGATCAAAGCAGATCAGTTCCCAGGAAACCGACAGCCCGACAACAGCACATGAGAATTTATTATAGTGGTGAAGGTTTCGTGTAGGACCATCCACACTTTTGAAGAGCCGAATACAGAGACCTGGTGCACTACGTGCCACAAGGTCCCCAAACGACCCTCCGCAAGCTTTGAATTCAGAGTTGTCCTCCTAGACCAGTTCCCATCCAAGACTATAGAACCCAGTCTGTCCTGCTATTCACCCATAGTTGGAGGGAGAAGAAGAGTATTCATACCTTTCTCAAGGGTATTAGGCACGGTGGAGTAATGGATATCGGCTTGGATTGAGGAATCGGAAAGCCGAGTTTGAATTCAGTCGAATCCATTACATTCACTTACGTAAAAACCTATATATATATATATATATATATATATATATATATATATATATATATATATATATATATTAACGCACCGCTTTTCAATTACGAATTGAGCCCTCTTGGCCACTGGCATTTATACACATTTCATATATAATACGCTAAATTATCGCTTTCTCTGCTGTGCACCAATAGCTTCGGGGTAATATCTCTGACTGATGCCAAATCAGTCGAGTTTCGATACCGACATGGAGAAATCGGACGTCTAGCCACACTGATGAGCTGCGAAACAGTCTTGTATGGTGATGACTATATATATTTATATATATATATATATGTATGTATATATTGTTTATTTGGTCGACAATCTCTATTTTATGCCAATTTCTTACAAGCTACTACGATTTACTTTCCTTTCAATCATCTTTAATGCAACTTGTATAAAAGAAGGGTTGTTGCCCATACACATAATTATTAAAATACATGATCCGGTATTCATCTTGCCAGTCAACTTTATGAAACTTGCATATCAGTTGTTGAAAGCTTATTTTGATATTTTTTTTTTATCTGTGTTATTTGTTTTTAATTCAAATGTTAATTCTTTTTAAATATATAAAGAACGTCTTTGATAATAATGTTTTTTTTTTAATTCATCGTGTGTGTATAAAAAGGATTTTTTGACTGCTTGGTCAAAATTCTGACGTAAGAAAAACTGCAGCGTTCGCAATAATAAGCATTGCTGTAGTCTGATATTTCACATTACTGTAAATTAGTCGAACAGACCCGAAAAAAAAAAAAACAACAAAAAAACAAAAAACAAACAAACTATGGGCTTATCTAAATACGTTTAGAATAATATGTTTAATGAGATTTTCTTAAAACTGTACGAAATTATTTAAACAGATAAAAAATAGTTTATTGAATGAATTATTATAATAATTGTTGTTATTGTTATTTCCTTTGATTTCTGCTCTGTACACACTTCCTTGTGGACCCCAACTAGAGACCAAAGGTCAGAGATGGATTCATGCCATTTTCCACTGATCATTTTTTAACGCCTATTCCCAAAAAACATTAAGATCACTCATACACATTTTACATAGATAAAGCTCTTCGTAATGTGTGACCTGTGCTTGTGAGTTCATTTTTTTTTGTATTTCCTTAAGGCATGGTCTATCAGGAATCCCTTCATTGAGTCTATCGGAACCTTTTACAATCAGCCTAGGCCTCCAGATACAACTGTATTTATTGATGTCGATGTGTGCTACATTTTTGAGATTTCCACTTTAAGATCTTTGTGTTTTGATAGTTTTTTTTTTTTAAAAAGATCTTCAAATTTACATTACAATCTGCAGGGAATGCCATGCCAATAAGAAAGCATATTTTGTTTTTGTGGTCTTTGACTAGCATTGATTGTTTTGCCTGTGTGTATTGTAAAGTCCCATAAAATTGTTACAGGTGCTATCTCCCTAACCGGGTCTGGGTGAATTTCATCTCAATCTCTGTAACCGGACCTGTTATCATTCTCCTTCTTCTTCTGGCTCTTATTTATTATTATTATTATTATTATTATTATTATTATTATTATTATTATTATTATTATTTTCTTTGATTTCTGGCGTTTACACATTTCTTTCCGGGTCCCGCCTAGGGACTTAAGGTTAGAAATGGCATCATGGAACTTTCCACTGACAAAAAAAAAAATAAATATTACATAGATAAAGCCCTTCGTAAAGTGAGGGCTGTACTTGTCAGAACAATTTTTGTATCTCCTTGAGGCATGGACTTCCAGGAATCCCTTCAATTAGTCTACTGCAATCTTTTCCAACCAGTCCTAGGGCCCCAACTACAACAGTAGATGTTTCCATATGCCACATTTTCGAGCTTTCTATTTCAAGGTCCTTGTATTTTGACAGTTTTTTGAATATCTTCAAAGATACGTTGCAGTCAGGAGGCACTTTTTTGTTTGTGGTCTTTAATAACAATATCTGGGCGGTTGGCTTTGATTGTTCTGTCAGTGTGTATCGTGTAGTCCCATAGAATTGTAACAGGTCCTATCCCCGTAACCGGGTCTGGGTGGTGTTCATACCAGTTTCTTCCAGTTTCCTTCCCGTAGAAGTTGCAAATTTTCCAGTGCAGATATTGGCCCACTCTGTCATGCTGGGTTTTATATTCAGTGGGTGCCAATATCGTGCAACCTGATACAAGATGATCAATCGTTTCTGGATATTTATCACAGAATCTGCATTTTGGGATGACACAATATTTTAGTATATGTGCTTGATAATTCCTAGTTAGCAAGCATTGGTCCTGTGCAGCAAGGATAAAACCTTCAGTTTCAGCTTTCAACCCTGCACTAAGTAGCCACTGATGGGTACGGGTTTTGTCTACGTCAGCTTGTTTGGTACTGGCAGAGTATTGGCTATGAAGCGGTTTATCTTGCCATCGCTTCTGTATCTGGTCGGTTGCATTCGTCTTTGCTGTCTTTTTTTTAAGTATTTTGCAGTTTCAGCCGGTGTATTGTGCTGTAGTTGCATCTCCACGCCCATTTGAAACTCCTGCATCTCTACGCGCATTTAAAATCCCTTATTATTATTATTATTATTATTATTATTATTAATAATAATAATAATAATATAAATATTAGACAATTATTTAAATGTTTCTCTCATGGTCAACTCTAAGTAGCTATGTCCAGAGGAGGAAATTCGACTTAGTAAAATGATAAATTATAACATTTTAAAATAAATCTCTTGCTGAAAGTGTAGTTTATATAGAAATTTTCGTTGTAAGAGAACTTTTATGACAACGTACTTTTCTCTGTATTTCTAGTTTTTAAAAGAAGAAGAAGAAGAAGACGAAGCCTCCCTCAGGTCACTGGCGTCTGAGAGCTCTTCAAAGTACTCCCCTTGGAACTTCACGCACTTATTCAGTATCGATTCCATTTTTCAAAACAACATGAATTCATTCCTTTTACGAGATTGGCATCAGTAGTCTCGTGTTGTTCTCTTTAGTCTCGTCTAAAACGCTTCAACGGTAGTTTTACTTTTGAGAAAACCTAGAAGTATCAGGTATTTGAACTGTAAAAGTGTAAGACCCACACAAAATAGATTACCTTCCGGATCGATTCTCGCAGACACAAATCTAAATCTGGCCTATGAATACCTTACTGAATCATGTTCAAATCAATCCTATGTCTACCTTTCTGGCTGCCGTGTAAACCGGACTCATGTGTCTATCATTTTAACTCCCGAGTAAAAAAAAAAAAAAAAACGATTTACGTGTCTCTTTCTGAATCTCGTGCAAACCAAACCTATGTCTCCCTTTTTGACCCATGCGTAAACTGAACACCTATATCGACCATTTTAACTCTCGTGTAAAAAAAAAAAAAAAGAAAAAAAGAAGACTTATGGGCCCCATTGTGAATCTCGTGCAAAACAGGCCTATTTCTAGATTTTAAACTCTCTTGCAAACCGGGCCCATATTTCTGTCATTTTATGTCTTGTGTAAAAAATGCATTTATGTGTCCATTTCTGAACCTCGCGCAAAGCAAGATCATGTCTAGCTTTTTGATTTTCATGCAAATCAAATCTATTTATACCTTTTTGTGTCTCGTGTAAATTAGACCATTATATCGACAGTGTCATTGTTTCTTTTAATTTTCATTTCCTCTAGTGTTTTTGGAACAGTAGGCCAGTTAGTATGAACACGACGGTAAACTTCATGTTGTAAAATCTCCTCAATTCCGAGGTGAGATATTGACATTATTTTTTTTTATTATTATTTCCTTTGATTTCTGTTGTACACACATGTCCTTTCGGGTCCCAACCAGAGACCTAATGTCAATACTGGCTAAGATCACACAAAATGTGCATAGATAAAGTCCTTTATAAGGTGTGGGCTGTATTTGTCAGTACAAGTTTTTGTATTTCTTTAAGTCTTGGGCTACCAGGAATTCCTTTAATGCGTCTATCGGAACATTTTGCAATCGATATGAGGGCTCCAACTACATCTGGAATTGCTGATGTTCTCATGTGCCACATTTTTGAGATTTACATTTGTATTTAGATAGTTTTTTTGAAGATCTTCAATGACACATTATAGCATGCAGCGACTGCCACGTGAATAAGAAGGCACGTTATTATTATTATTATTATTATTATTGTTATTATTTCCTTGAGTTTCTATTGTATACACATTTCCTCCCGGGTCCCAACCAGAGACCTAAGGTCAGAAATGGCTTCATGACATTTTCCACTGACCATTTAAAAAAAAAACAACAAAAAATACGAATACACACATTTTACAACGATAAGGCTCTTCGTAATGTGTGATCTGTACTTACGAGTACAATTTTTTATATTTCTTTAAGGCATGTTCTACTAGGAATCCCTTCAATGAGTATATTTGGACATTTTTGCTATCAATCCGAGTGCTCCGACTACCACTGGAAATACTGATGCCGTTATTTGCCTCATTATTTTAGATTTCTATTTGAAGATTCTAGTATTTTGATAGTGTTTTAGGATCTTCAAGATGCTTTACAATCTTCAGGAACTGCGGCCATGTCAATAAGAAATCACATTCTGTTCTTGTGGAGATTAGCTTTGATTGTTCTCTCTGGATATTCAGACAATTAGAAGCGGTAGTACCTTTAGTCTGATTTAGATAAAATGTGCTTTTCCATAGTTTTATGCCATATTTAAGGAAATTTACTATCACCGAGAACAGCTTGTACATTTCCAAAGCCTTAGGGACCCAAGTAGGTGGTACACTATCAAGGGATTTAAGGTAATCTATTTAAGCTGTGTTAAGCTTTATACCTTTTTTAGTAATATTCCAGGATCATTTTATTTATTAGTAGTTGATCTTTGCAACCATATGACCTCTTCGGTATCTTTTCTGTTCCAGGGGAAGAATGTTGTTTTTATCGTGAAAAGAGAAAGTATAGTTCGTCAGGACTGAAGTGATCATTTTATATGTAATGGAAAGACTTGTTATTGGCCTATAATTTTTTTGATCATCTATTTCATTCGTTTTTCGTAGGAGATATGTAATACCTTCAGTGATACACTCTGGAATTTCATTAGGGTTATTAATTAGCATTTATAAAGTTTGTGCAAGAGTTTTATGAATTGATGTCAAATGATAGAGCCAACATTTGGTTATCTTGTCATTTTCTTGAGGATTTTCATTTTGGGTATTTTCTTAGAGCTTACCTAATATTCTTGGTTATATTTTTGCATTTTTGCACAGGTTTATCCTTCATTCTTTCTTCTTCTTATTTGATCCACTCTGCATTTTTTCTTAGTATATGGGATGTTCCTAGTACGGCCATCTTCTGGGCAACTTGTATGTTGATGTTACCTGGGACACTGTTAGTAAAATTGTCCATTCCTTTTCTCACGAGGCCCAGAGCTCCGATTAATATTGTTACAGTCTCAGTCATCATTCCTCACACCCTGTTAATCTCGATATTCATGTTCTTGTATTTGGACAATTTCTCGATAATTTAAATGGAGGTGTTCCTCTCAGATGGTACTGATATGTCGATAAGCATACACTTCCTGAATTTCTTGTCTTTTATGATAATATCAGGTCTGTTGGCTTTTATATTCCTGTTAGTTTGAATTGACATTTTCCAGAGGATAGTTACATCGTTATTTTGCTTGGTGTTGTGTCTGGTTGATGCTAATACCATCTCTTAGTGGTTTCAATTTTGTTATTATTATTATCATTATTTTTATTTTCTTTGATTTCTGGCGTTTGCACATTTCTTTCCGGGTCCCGCCCAGGGACCTAAGGTTAGAAATGGCGTCATGACACTTTCCACTGCCAAAAAAAAAAAAAAAAAAAAAATTACATAGATAAAGCCCTTCGTAAAGTATGGGTTGTACTCGTCAGAACAATTTTTGTATCTCTTTGAGGCATGGACTTCCAGGAATCCCTTCAATTAGTCTACTGGAATCTTTTCCAACCAGTCCCAGGGCTCCAACTACAACAGGGATTGTTGATGTTCCCATATGCCACATTTTCGAGCTTTCTATTTCAAGGTCCTTGTATTTTGACAACTTTTTGAATATCTTCAAAGATACATTGCAGTCAGCAGGGGCTGCCAGATCAATAAGGAGGCATCGTTTTCGTTTGTGGTCTTTAATAACAATATCTGGCCGATTGGCCTTGATTGTTATGTCAGTGTGTATTGTGTAGTCCCATAGAATTGTAACAGGTCCTATCTCCGTAACCGGGTCTGGATGGTATTAAAGATCAACAACGCGCCAAAAAACTGATTCGAGGGTACCAACATACAGAACCTAATATAGTCACCATAACACCCAATCTAATGAGAGTATTTCAGGCATTGACCATGCCAAAATTAGGCGACATTCTAAGAGGATTTGTTAAAAGCAGCACATAAACTTGCAGGGGGTGGGGGCAGCTAGAAATACCTTCATATTGGTTAACCTTTTCAGTTCATGCTGTCTCTGATTGATGGTGTTCCCAATTATCTAGATGTGACTCCCAAGTCGCCTTGACTGCCGCATTCTTCAAATTAAAAAAAAAAAACAAAACTCTCGACGTCCGACCAACCCCGCTAATTCCGTTCATGTATGGAGGTGCACAGTGCACCATCCCCTAGGGGGGTGCTTAACTGGTTATGGTTAGGTAATCGGCAAGCAAATCTGAGGTACTGAACGGGATATTTACTGTAGCTCATTTTAATTCACAAAGAAAAAACACGTACATTTTAGCACTTCAATCAATGAAGATCGTCATCATCATAATCATCATCATCAATTTCTTCACCTTCTTTTTCTTCTTCGGGCAAGCTGTCAGTGGAGAGCCATGACTACCTACATCCTGTAGGGATATTGAAATAGTTATTTTCTTTAAATGGCCGAACCATGAAAGTAGTGATATCATCTTGAATTTAGATAACACTACTATTAATAACACATCGGCGCAGTCAAGATTATGGAGTATTCCGATTCTATGATCTTGACGATGGGCATATAGCAAGTGCACGCCAGAACTACGTACGGTTTAGAATTCAAAGTTTTCCTTCTCCTAAACTGGTTGCCAACCACGGCCAGAGATTTCAGTTTGCCTTACTATTTAACCCATAGTTGCGGTCGGAAAAGATCGATTCATAGCTTTGCCAAGGGTATCTGCACTAAAGTGAATGTAACGAACTTGTCTAGAATTCGAAATCGTCTCACCGGTTTATCGTCCTGAGCCGCTAGCTATTATATCTCCTGCATATCCACGTCAACGATATTGTCCTAATTTAAATATTTTATTAGCACTCCCCCCAAAAGAAAACAAGAGAGTAATTTTAAACGAATTTAACTCTATGTTCTGTACGTTTCTGCTTCATTTCTTTTTTTCTTTAGTTTGCAGCGTTTGTTCATATCAACTAATATGTGCCTAATTCTGATTGCATTTGTAAAGGATAAAGAACGCCTAACGCGACACTGGGGAACCAGATACCCTTTGGCTGTTGGTACATTGCACAAAGCGATAAAGGAAATCACATAAATCTAGGAATAAGAAAGAATACTGGCGTCACCGTTTTAACAGGAAAAACAAAACTCTACATGGAAATTTGCTCCGGTATTCGATCAAGAACTGAATTGCTGTTCGACAGTTTGGAGTTAAACGAAAGTCTCTCCTAATCGAAAACAATTGTCGGCTGTAATCATTCAAGCTTTAATGCTTAGGAATACCGTTTTCCTTTTTGCTAATGGTGGGAAGAAAATATATCACTTTCCATATTTTTCTGCGAACTAAAAGCAAAGAACGAAATGGAGATTTTCAGAGAAAATATTCAACGTATTTACATACATTTTGCATAAGCAAAAACAAAGAATCAACACTTGTTAATATCTTGCACATACGTCATTTAACATTTAAAAAATAATTAAGCTTAGAATGATGAAAGGTTAAATAGTGATAAATACATACAGTGTGGAGCATACACCCGCATGTGTGTCACCTTGAACCTCTTTAAGTCAAGGGTCAGTTTACCCGCCTTATTCTCATAATCTCTACTTCCTACACATCTTATCTTCTATTCATATCATACAACTCCTCCATCATTAATTACTGTATTTACATAGTTCGGACTGTTGCCATAATCATGACGTTTCAACCGTTGTACGTTCTCACCTTCAGGCGATTAAAATTTTGAACCACCGAGAAAGATTGTTCTAGTTCCTCAAGGGCACATTGCCCAGTGGATAAAAAAACATAGGTCGAATCCAGTGACTTGACCCAAAAAGTTGTGAGTTCAATACCTAGCTACAGCAGAAGTGCAGAAAATTTTGCGGGTTTGATTTAAAATGGAGATTACTGATACTGAGATACGTGGAATAGGTATGGCACCTGGAATTAGAATAATCTACTCCGGTGGACGAAATAAAGGGTTCGGTTTGAAATTCCAGTCACCCGAAGAAGGCCGGAAACATCAAGAATACGCCAACAAAGATAAGGACAACAGTCCGAACAATGTAAGTAGTATAAATAATTATAATACTTCATTTCAGAAATAGATACATTCATTCACCATCGTTGTTTCAAGTGTAACCCTTTACTTTGAGTGGCTTTCGAGCCTAGTATTGGTAGTCTTAGGGTCATATCACATTGAAACAATGGTTACCGTGCGATCACAGAAGTTAAGCAGCGTTGAGCCTGGTCATTTACCTAGACGGGCAACCGCTTGGGAATACTAGGAAAGATTTTGATGTGCGGGTGGTGTAATAGATAACTGCTCGGAATTAGAAATCGGAGTGTCAAGTTTCAATTCCAGTCAGATTCATTAATGCGCAAATACTCATTTGGAAAGGTATGAGTCCATCTTTTCTCTCCCCAGATATGGGTTAATTAGCAAGACTTGTATCACTAAGTCAGTATTATCTGCCCCAAATTTTGACAATCTAAAAATATTTTCTGGGTGTAAATAACCTGCAAAAGACGTGAAAAATAAAATCAGAAAAAAAAGAAAAAAATCTTCAGGTAATTTCTTCTATGTGACGTGTCTCTTCAGAGCGTAGGCGATTACGGCTCTCCAAAATTTCCTGTCTTTTTTCGCTCTTAATAATTAAAAAAAAATTCTCCTAAACCCTGTTCTGCCATCCATATACTCAAGATCGTTTGGTAGGTCATGCGTTGTCTTCCACTGTCCATCTTGTCTTCAATCTTTCCTGTGCGTATCATATTTTCCAAGCCCTCTTTCCGCATTATGTGCCCTAGAAATTTCAACTGTATCTTCCTGATGTTAAGTTTAAGAGTTGTTTCATTTTTCATTTTCTCTAAAAATACGTCGTTACTCACATGGCATTTCCAGTATGCTTCTCTAGACTCACATCTCTTTTTGCTTCAAGTCTTGAAATGTTTGGAAAGATTGTCCAGAATTCACTGCCATTATAGGAGGACTTATATCATTAAACGGTTCAGTACTCATTTCTTTGTTTGTAATGAAAGTTCCCTAAATACAAATGCTGGAGTGTGCCTGGGGTTATTCTAGGTTAGGTTCTTTTATTACTAAGGTAATAACTACACAACCATAATTTATACCCCCGTGTATAAAATGGGGTAGAATATATTCCCCTCCTTTTCGCATTTAATAAGATATTGTATCCACAGATGATATGTCGGGAATTCCGTGGATCATGCAGTGTGTCAGATTCGCAGATACTTTTCTACCCCAGTGAGCGAAATAAAGGGTTCAGTTCGACATTCCAACCACCTGAAGAAGGCCGGAGCGTACAACGGCCGAAACGTTGTAATAAATATGGCGACAAAGATGAGGACAATAGTCCGAATAATGTAAATAATGTACATAATACCTCATCTCAGAAATATAGATAGATATTTCATAGATTCATGTCGCAAAACTTAATATGTGCCTTCTACTTTTCTTCCTGGCTATAAGAAATCTTATATTAATTTGTATCAAATATCAGTGCCGTCTGGAATAACCATGCCGGTGGGAATTTTTCAAAATAAAATGAACGTGAGAATGCAACATTTCTGAGGCGAAAAAATCCATGAAACAAATTAATTATGCCGCGGGGGACATTATTTGAAAACTAATTTGCGTGCTGTCCCTTGCCGGAGTGGAAGTAACAGTTACATTGTAGGAAATTATATAATCGGGCAGACATTTGCGTTTAGTTCAGATTCTGTCTTAATTTCGGCGATGAGGAATCGTTTGTTTACAGTATTTACGTCGGAACTATGGTTGCTATTGGTAACTGATCTTACTGGTTTTCAGTAGGAATTATTGCTACTCCTACTTCGTTCTTTCATTTACTCGAACTTTCGTAATTTGGCGAAAATTTGAAC
Source organism: Acanthosepion pharaonis (assembly GCA_903632075.3). Lineage (NCBI taxonomy): Eukaryota > Metazoa > Mollusca > Cephalopoda > Sepiida > Sepiidae > Acanthosepion > Acanthosepion pharaonis. The sequence continues at coordinate 813,964 of CAHIKZ030005559.1, forward strand.
CATTCAAATTCCTCCTCATACGATTGATCCAGGCTCCTTGTCGGAATCCTTGTGTTTTTTCTGTGTCGAGCATTATACTACTAAAGAATGTCCTTGTTTACTCGGCTATTTCCCATTGAAGCTGAGCATTCTTTCAACGGCTGTTTTTCTTCTCAAACTGGTATCTCGATTGATAAACCTGATGAGGCTCGTTTTACGTCACTAAATCTGTATAAGAATGTCAGGTGGTTTTGAAATCAGTGTCAATTTTGGATGGCGCTTTTCCGAAAGTCTACTTTAGCATATCATATTGGGTTGGTACCTGATTCGATAATGTAGAACTAACGAGAACAATCTACCGAAATGGATTAAGCAAAGGATTCGTTTTCGAAATTGCCTGAAGGTTACCCGGTTGGAGAAACACCTATAGAAGGTCGGAGACAAAACGACCGAAACAAAGATGAGGATGTTACTCCGAATGTAAAATAAAGCAAATAAGAATACAGATATTTTTTTTTTATAGAAATTAAACGTTGATTTTCACATTAGCGCATGATACAGATTTCTTCTTCTTCTTCTTCTGGGTACCGTGTCTTTTCAGGACGGGAACAATTGTGGCTCTCCATGACCTCCTATCCTTTGTAGCGCATAATAATGTTTGTAATTTTACCATCAGTCCCAATCTGCAGTTCCGTTATCCATTCACACAAAAAAGACAAATAGCCCGATGCCTTCTCCTGTTCCTTCGCCATGTGAGTGCTAAATTCTCCAAGCCATCCTTCCTCATTATGCATCCAATAAATTTCAGATCTCTCTTTCTGAAAATTGTCTTTTTTATTTGCATTTTTCTTAAGGGTTTCTATTTCTTTGCGCGCTTCGTCCATGGAATACTCAGCATCCTTCTTTAGAACAATATTTCTGTTGCTTTAATTCTTATTTTTAACAGTGAGGAAATTGTCCAGCATTTATTACATTTGATGATTGATACAACTACTTTTTGTTTTTAAATAAATTTTCCTGTTTCTTAATACGTTGTTTTGTCTTTGGAATGGATCTAGTGCTATTCCAATGCCCCTTCGGATTTCGGAGTCATATTTTCCATCCTTTAGTAAATGGCATCCCAGATATTTAAACTTCTGTACTTATTTGATATTGACATATCCAATTCGTTGTTCGCATCTCGTGGCTTTTTTTTTGTTGCCAACCATAAAATTTCGTCTTCTTACAATTGATGGTTACTTCTTTCTACTTGTTTTCCTTTACTGGCTTTTCTTAGAAGTCCTGTATGTTTCCCTTCTGTGTTAGCCATCAACACTGTCATCTGCGTACCTTATATTGTTAAACTTACGCCCACTGATATTAAATCCTGGTAGGGTCTCCAGTTCTCACAGGAGCAGGAGAGCATCGCTGTAGAGGTTGAATAAATTCTCTGAAAAGAAACAGAAATGACAAAAAAAAAAAAATAAATAAAGTAAAATTATATAAATTTTCGTTTAAACTGCTAAATCCTCATTGAATAGGAACATTTCAATGAGGATGGCGAAATAACTTAGCCTACCGACAAATATTAGCTGAATTTTGATCTGAAATACTCATAGTATAATACTAGATCTATGTGATTAATGGAAAATCTTTGTGATAAATGAAAGGAAGGGAATTATTCTGAGAATTTTTTTGTGTAGTATAATAAATACTCTGTCATCAATAGGCTACCAACTTAATGATTTAGCGTAATCATTTTAAGCGCAGGCAGAATGATGCATATATTTTCGTGCCAAAGGATAATCAGTAATATTATTGGTCCTGATCTGGAGACTCGGCTTCAGTCACTTTACCATCACCGTAAAGTTGCTTTCCTGTGCCTTTTTTTTTTAATAAATACTTTCATGGTAATTGTTCGGATCTTTCGCTATGGTAACTAGATTTATAGATTTAAGCGAATTACTAGATTGGCAACAAGGCCTCATCAAATGACAGTTGAATTGGCTAAATGTAACCGTAAATTATATGCTGTTTCTTTCCTCGCACTTCTCGCTTGAGGAATTCTTTACCAGCTTTCCGGGTAATTTTGATCCTCAAAAATTTAAATGCAATCTCAATTTACTTCCTTCCTGATTACTCTTCTGTTGTTCGCGTTCCTTCATAGCGTTTTCTGTTCTTTATTTCTTTTAAACCCACTAACCCTTGTGTCTTAGTGGCTTTAATGCTTTGCCTGGGGTAAATTCGATCAAAAACTGCATAAAATTAAGCTTGTCTTAAATTTAAGCACCTGAAGATCGGTTCTGTTATTTTGAATCTTTTAGTTACGCGTATGCCTGTCATGTTTTTTTTATTAAGATCTCCAAAAGATAACATTTAGAATATACATGGCTCTGATTTTACAATATTAAGCACTGCATTAAAAATCGGCAATAATCTATATTTAATTTGAATTATATTTCAATATTTAATCGTTTATACATGCATGCATATATATATATATATATATATATATATATATATATATATATATATATATATATATATATGTAAGCAAATGTAAATGTTTTTTATATCCGTCTTTGTCAAATTGAACTGAATTGTATTTTAATGAATATTGTCCCGAAGAAGGTTTATTAAAACCGAAACGTCAGCCGTCGACATTTCATTCATTTTAAACAACATAATTGCATTTAAGGATTTTTGTTTTGTTTTTTCCAAAATTTTTTCATATATATATATATATATATATATATATATATATATATATATATATATATATATATATTGGTAGCTAGTCATTATTGAAGCATGTGTTACAGATGACTACGGAACTTTTTCGCTAATTAATCTTCCTTTTGATTTTTTCTTGCTTTCTAGCAAGTTTCTTTGTATTTGGATCTAAGTTGTTGAAAAAAAAAGGCCCCAGTCTTTGGTGGGTTGCCGACGGCTTTCGGTTGTCGTCAACCGTCACCATGGCTGTATGTTTTTCGTTTTAAGTAAGTTGTTGCTTTTTATATATATTTTTTTAAAACAAAAGCCTACAAAATTCCAAAATTTACTTGAAGATGAAACAACTAAAGCTTTTGATTTGATTATATAATTGAATTTGAAGTTTTTAGTTTCTGTTTTTGAAACATGGAAATTCTTATGTAGCGATGAAACCATATTTTAAATCAGTTAATATGTATATATATAACGAATGTATAAACATAAAAATGGATTATATATATATATATATATATATATATATATAATGATATATATTATATATTTTATATATCAAGAACAGTTTTGGGGAAATTGTAATCAAAAGGAAAAAGTTTCATTCATCATGGCTTCATCGGACTGGGTTTGTTGACCTTGTTCTGACTACATATCTACATGAACGGGAGACGCTGGTAGTTTCAAAATTTTGAAAGAATTTTTTTTCAATCTAGCCAAATTACTCTATATTGTTTTTCTTCCCATCATCTTTGTTTTATCTATCCCGAGAATCGTGATACGTTGTAAGAGCCTGGACGTAAATTTACAGTGGTTGAACTAGTAATTAAAGCACTTTCTAGACATTTACGACTTAGTAAATTATTATCTCTTTTAATTAGAGTAACATTTTAGTTTGTCAAAACTGTGGTTAGTTACGTTAAGTTGAACAACCATTGGATTTTGTGTGTTGTTTTTTAAAGTGTCTCTTTTGTCTTCATATAGTTTTTTAGTTAACCTTCTTGAGATTTCTCCAATATATTCCTTCTGGTAATTATAGAATTATCTTTGAGTAAATTTTTCCTCCAAGTTTTTTCTTGTTGTTTTGTTTTTTGTTAATTGTTTTAGATGAAGTTGTGACAAATTTTATGTTGGGTTTAGCTAAAATCTTTTCGGTTGTAATTGTGACAGAATTAGTGGATAGAATAATATATTTTTTGGTTCGTTGGTTTTTTTTTCAGGAAGTACAGCTGTTCTATTTGGCAATATTTTACGAACCTTTTGTTTTGCATTGAATATGAAATAGTTACTGTATTGAAGGGTCTTGAATATATTTTCAATATATTTCTCCATTTCGTGTAAATATTGAGGGCTGCAAATAAGTAGAATCCAATGCTAATACCGGATTTTATTTTGTTGTTATGAGAATAAAGGACCAAGCGAGAAATAAGGAAATCCACATTACTTCTAATGACGATTGATTTAAAAATTTCTTGTACCACACTAGTACAAACATCTCCAGTTATTTCTATCCAGGGCAATTCACGTGAAGTTAGTATGTGGCACATTGGCAGCTGAAAGGTTACCTGAGCCACAGCCGTTCAACATTCCTTTGTCCACTGTGAAGCTGGCTATACATGAGGACGTTAGATATTCTGTCGTAAATCATCGTTGCAATATGACCAGCCCAGCGAAGTTGTAACTGCGTTAGGAAAGTCTCAATTCCACCAATGTTGCATTTTGCGAGAAGATAAGCATTGGACTTCTTATTGTCAAAAGTATAGCCACAGATTTTGTGGAAGTCATTCAGCTCATTGCTATGGGACTACTATTCTGAATCGTACAACTGTGTGGTCAAAATGTTTGTTCTATAAACCAGTATCTTAGTGTCTAATTTGATTACTTCGCTCATTCCATTGGTAGTGGCGATGTTTCCCAAATGCACTTGTAGCTTTGGTCATAGATCTGATTTGTTATTTCGTTATCCAGGCATGCATTTGCATCAATCTTACTCCCAAATTATATAAGTGACTCTGTATATATATATATATATATATATATATATATATATATATATATATATATATATATATATTTATTTTACAGTGTTACAATAGAACATGCACATATCCACTACAAGATTGTACATTTTTGTTTCTACGTCAAAAAAGGGGAAAACCTTTTTAGACGTCTCATCAGGTGGAGAATCACAATGTTACGGCTCTATTTTTATGTATTGAGCACTATTTTTAAATTAATGTTGTGAACGTTCTAATCCTACTGTTCGTTCTCTCCCTACACTTTAATATATATATATATATATATATATATATATATATATATATATATATAATTAAACCTAAAGAGCCAGATAAACCTACCAAGGTTTCACTTACTCGGATCGTCAGGGAATACGCCCTAACGATCCGCGTAGGTGAAATCTTGGTAGGTTTGTCTGGCTCTTTAGGTTTAATTAAGTTTACTCTACTTAGCGTATTGAGCATTTTACTTAGTTATTTTACTGGCTCGTATCGGTTTTTTTTTCTTTGGACCCTGAACTTGGATGATAGACGATTGTCTTCTCTGTTCTTTCTTTTTTTGTACCTTTTTTTCCATTGGGTATTGGTCTGTTTATTTACATATCAAAATGCCCAAGGTTTTTCCGGACAGTATAATTTCTTATATTTATAAGATTATTATTATTATTATTATCATTATATATATATATATATATATATATATATATATATATATATATATATATATATATATGGGCATTGTTTTATCATTTCCTATAGATTCCTATAGACTCTACCACCTCTTAGATTAACGTTAAACTATCTGAATGAATGCATTAAATATTGCAAATAAGAAAAATATTTGATTGATTTTGCAATTGAACAGATTTCGATATTCTGTCTGTATGTTGTCATTGAAAATCAGAAAAATGCTTTTCAAGAGTCATCGATTAAGGCAGCCATTATTAACAGCCAGTATTCCTTAGACTAGTGATTTCCAAACGGTGTAGGGCACCTCTTACATGAGGCAGGAGTGGATAATAGGTGAGGCGGAATGATTGAAAGACAAAGATTTAGAAACAGTTATAAAAACAATCATATGTAAAAAATGAATATGATTTCAAAATTTAAATATTATTATAGATTATTTGTAACTGCATGCGTGAGTATCAGTATAAATAGTTATAATACTTTTAGGAGGAAGCTTATACTTAGCATCAGGAAGAGGCACCTGAAATTTCTGGGACATGTAATAAGAAAGGAGGGCTTAGAGAATCTGATACCCATAAGTCGAATAGAGGAAAAGAGAAACAAATGAAAACAGTGCATGACATACCTGGCGAGCTTAAGCAAGTGGATGACAGAACGTGGTCTAGTAGAGGTGTCAGAGGCATGAAACTTATTGAGAGCTACAAGGGATAGGGGTAAGTGGAGAGCCATGATCGCTTATGTCATGATGGGACACAGCATATAAAAATAAAGAATGTCAACTTACATCCTTTTGGAATCAGACAGACAATTTGTTAATGCACTTAATACTTAACTACTTTAAGATTTGGAAAGCAATAAAAAAAACAATGAAAATACAATTAAGATTGTATTTCAACACTGAGTGCATTTAAACTGGATGTATATGGTTTAGGAAACGGCTTTTTTTATAACTACCCATTGAATTTAAAACTATTTTATTAATCCTTTTTAAGCTTGAACCATCTTCTGTATTAACAGATTAATTATTTCAAGAGTCAGCGATTAAGGCGGCCATTATTTACAGCCAGTATTTCTTTCGACTGTTAAATATTAAGTTCTCTTATCATTAGATTCCTCGATTAATGTCATATTAATTCAGATGGACACTAAAAACTCATGACGACACCTAGAAATGACCTATTTTAAATACTTTCCAGGATGTTGACATTAATAATAATAATGTTCCTTGTCATTACTTCGTGGTTTTGTCTGTTTACGCTTATGTTTATTCGTCTGATAAAATAAAGTGTAATTACATTAGTGAATATTTATATTAGATCATCAATCCAACGATGTAAAAAGACGTCTCCTTTCAGAGGGCAAACATAGAATAAAGAAGAGGTCTCGATTTTGAAAGTTCAAATCATTTTCATGTGACGCAATTGTCATAGAAATGCATTTGTCCAACTAATCGATATAATAAACTGAATATAAAAGTAAACACAAGGAGGTCAGGGGTAGAAAAATTGAGTTGCATCAAGAATTCAAGTGGAAAGTTTTTATCCGTTGGAAAAAAAAAGCATTATCAAAATAATGATTTTTGGTTTGGACTCTAAGCGCTGTTACCCAAAAGGGAATATACCAGGTGGCAAGTTATGTTTATCATGTGTATCCTTTTAACCTGATCAGTTTTCTCTTTCCTTCGTTCTTTCATTTTATCACAATTTTGTTGATATCTATCTATCTATCTATCTATCTATCTATCTATCTATCTATCAGAGTCCCATTATTTCCTTTTTTGCTATCTATATATGTATCTATCTATCTTTCACATTCTCCTTCCTTCCTTCCTTCCTTCCTTCCTTCCTTCCTTCCTTCCTATCTATCTATCTATCTATCTATCTATCTATCAGCCATTGTTTCCCCGAATCAGTTATGGTAATTTCGAGGTAATAGAATTCCAAGTAACTCCCTATTCTCTGCTTCATTATTAATTCTTGACGCACGTTAATACCGTTGAGACAAACATTTTCTATACTTACACGCAATTCCGATCTTGTGTATGTATTCATGTATAGTAGTCAACAAACCTACAGTGTTTTGCAAAAGTTTGGAAATTCCACCCGAAAAATCATAGAAAGAAGTTTAAAAATTGCGTCATTCTGTTATTGTCTACAAAGCCTAAATAAGTAAGATGCATCTATCAAAGATCAACAGTTATTATTGGCAAAGAAGGTATTTGTTTCTGTGTTGATTTTGAAGGCATAGATATTGCAAGATTATCCTTGTCTTCTGGTTTCAAATTCTCTTCATCATGTGTTTAGAAAGAAAAAACTGTCTCATTTGAAGATGAAAAATAAGACAAATGTTTCTTTGATATAAACCAATTTATTTAATAAAGATTATAATTCCTCTAATTATCGATACAGGAGTAGACTTTTAAAGTTGTCTGCTGTTTATGATTGGGTTTAGGGTCTGCTTCAACTCTATACTTTTAACGTCTCCACTAAAATTCTGAATTTTTATTTACTATTTATTTACTTTTTTTCTCAATAGGAGGATATTAATAGGTTCGCCTATCGTCTGGTTTAAACACATACCCGGTCTTTTTAACAAGAGCAGAGGCGTATCTTTTGTTTCCTGATTAGGATTGGGTTTCCGGTTCCATCTAAAGTCTACTTCAACTCTATACTTCCAATGTCTTCGAGTAAACTCTGAATGTTTATTTACTATTTATAGGTTTGTCTATCGTCCGGTTCACACTCCATCGCTTTCTTGTGTACAAGAATAGAGTTATATCCCTTGTTTCCTGTTTAGGATTGTATTTCAGGGCAGAGTGTATTTGGAAACAGGGCGAGCAATAAGTGAACAGTATTAGATAAAAACAAAACGAATGTACCAAGACATGGAACGAGAACAGTTTATCTATAACAAATTAAATAAATAGATTAAATAAATTAAATAATGGGTTTAGTTCAAAATTCCCTGTAGGTTACCCTGATCAAGATACTCCTGAGGGAGGTCGAAGGGCACAACAAAGATGAGGACAATAGTCCGAATATAAATTGTGTAAATAATAACTCCTCATCTCCAAAATTTAAACAGAAATTATAATCTCATCTATTTGGCAAATTGTGGATCCCTCAGGCATAAATGCTTTCGCCATTAATCCCTCGGATTCAGTTTACCATTTTGTAAAGAAGAAATGAAAGAAATAAAGTCGATTTCATTATAAAAAATATTTCCAAGATTCGAATCTTAGGCTTACCCCTGATCAAGTATTTACTCTCATGTGCATATTGAACTGTTTTGTGGCAATGATGCTGGCAGTAATGTTGGTTGGTTGGGTTTTATGGCATATCAATCACTTTAGTTCATTTTTAGGTCATTTAATGCCAAATCTAGTTATATATATATATATATATATATATATATATATATATATATATTAAATATATAGTACTATTAAACGTATAACTGGCAACATTATTTTTTCAAAAACGTATAGCTGGCAATATTATTTTTCTCAAGAACATTATCAGAGGCCTTGCTGTTGGACGTAGTTTATCGTCATACCCATGACGCGGATGTAGTTTATCGCCATACCTAGGACGCGGATATAGTTTATCGCCATACCCAGTACTCGGATGTAGTTTATCGTCATACCCAGACGTGGGTAAGGTCTGGAAAAAACTGAGAGTTCACTATTTGCCCATAGCTGGGACCTGGGAACACCAGCAATTAAGAGGTGGTTCCACGCTCTTCAAAACCTCCTGATCAGAGGCCTTGCTGTTGGATACAGTTTAACGTCATACCCAGGACGGCAGTAATGTTGGTAATGATATTGACAATGATGATAATGTAGAATTTTCGTATAATTCTTCTTCTGTGTTGCGTTTCTCTCCAGGACATGATTAATTATGGCTTTCAATAACCTCCTTTCTTTTGTAGCTCATAATAACGTTTGCCCTTTTGCCAACACTCCAAATCCGCCTTTCCACTATCCACTTACACATGTCAGCTAAATAGCCCGCTGCCTTCTGTCCCTTCTCTTGCTATTACAATGCCCCTTCGGATTTCGGTGTCACATCCTTTGGTAAAAGACTTCCCAGATATTTAAAGTTCTGTACTTGTTGGGTATTGGCATATCCAATTCATTGTTCACATCTCGTGGCTTTGTAGTGCAAAACTAAAAATCGGTCTTCTTATAATTAATGGTTACATCTTTCTACTTGTTTCCTTTACTGGCTTTTCTTGAAAGTCCTGATGATGGTAATGATGTTGGCAATGACGATAATGTAGATTTTTGGTATTATTGTGCATCATGTTAAAAAGATATTTGTTTTGTTAATCTTTGTTTAAATTCATGGTTTCCATTGTGTGACAATGAATGATATTTTTTAAGACATTTTTATGCTTATACATTCTTTTTTATAGATACAAATATTTAAGTAAATAATCTGTTTATAATAAACAGTATTAACAACATTTACCGGCCTGAATGGCCGAGTAATTGTCACAGATATGAATGTACGTGAGAAAATCATGGAGAATTGTAGTTTAAAAACAGTAAAATCGACCTTGCTAACCAAAACGCTCCTCTGTGGCGAAATCGATAAAAGCATGTCTGGCTATATCACGGTCCCGTATAGGATATAGGTTCGATTCCTGTCGGAGGACGCATATTTTATGTGACAATTTTTCGGATATTCAGGCCGGTAAATGTTGTTAATACTGTTTATTATTTACTTAAATATTTGTATCTATAAAAAAGAATGTATAAACATAAAAATGTCTAAAAAAATTGTCGGACTTTGTCCATTTCATAATGAATGAATGATAAGCATTCATTTAAATACCAATCCTTGTCTAATCATCTGTGTTATGGAGCCTGTCATGCCCTCTGTGTACAAGAGTCAGATCAGGCAAAAATAGAATATTGTTGTCATATATGGGCTTGACAGAGTTTATCAGCAACAATCATCAGTAAGAAAAAAAAAAAAACAAGATTAGAGTTACAAATTGGAGATATAAATACAAAGCAGGGGCAGACGTCTAAATATCAAGGAAGTGATTTAAAAGAGGATGGAAAAATCTGTTTCCTAGATCCAACCACGTATGAGCCTAACGGAAGAAGCACCCCAAAAGTTAAGCAATGTGTTGAGAAACGGAAAACTTTGGCTAGAAACAAAGAAAAGTGTGCTTGATTGCTATGTGATATCCATCCTTTTATATGGCAGCAAATATTTGATAATCTCCTCACTAGAAGCAGCAGAAATGTGGCTTTACCGAAGGATACTGAAAATTCCATGGCCGAAGCGAGTAAACAATAAGGAAGTCTTAAAGAAAAGAACATTCATGCTCACATTCGGGAAAAGACAGCTGAAATTGCTTGGACATATAATGAGGAAGGGCGTGGAAAACTTAACCTTCACTCGACATATTGAGGGCAAGCCAGTTAGCGGAAGACAGTGAACAACTTAGCTGAGGAGCTGGAGTCAATGGACAGTGAATGTGGAGGGGGAGAAAAACTACTAAGAACCAGATGAGATAGGAAGTTGTGGAATGTCATATTTGTCTATGTCCTAAATAGATGCAGCACATAGGAGATAATTTGCAGACCCTTGCATGTCAAATGTTTTCAGTTCGTGCAGAAGTTCAAATATATGGGAAGCTTTTTAACAGTGGAAAAAAAATGCAACATTGAAATCCAAACCCACATTGGATTAGCAAAAGAAGTATTCCAAAAATTTTGTTAGAAAAAAATTCAAAAAACTAAACCTATCAAGCAAGTCAAGCATTCTCTTTGGTTGTTCCAACTCAGCGCAAGGCTGACTTGAGCGAGACCATAGTAACGAAGCTTGCCCGAACTTTTGGACTAAATAAAGAAAACGGTCACCCCTTAAACGGAAATCCTATAAACATGCTTAAATCTCCCAGTGATAAAATAAGTAGAAAATTTATTTTGTTTGTTCCCACTCTGTGCAAGGCTGACTTGAGCTCGACCATGAATACGATACTTATACTTACCTACCCTAACTCCTGGGCCAAAATAAAAACGGACACACCGAAGAGACATTAAGAAATTTCTTCTACTACAGTCACCATAAAAAATGAACGTCTGCAGTTAAAACAATTTTTTGTACGCTTCTTCTTTGTTTATCTATTGAACAGGCATCTAAAATTCCATAAGGCCATGGAGGATCGAACGCAAGACTTGGTTCTAAGAGTTATTACACCACGCCGAAGTGTCCTGAAAAATTTTAATAATTGTCTTTTTTCGTTTTTAAATGAAATATCAACGGTTCCTGTGATGTTTTCAAGTCACCATGTTTTGAACCTTCACTAAGAATTAGACCGACAAATTAAAAACACCATTGTTTCTAAGTTGAATATTCGCGAAAAAAAATTAATCCCATTAACAGGTCTCTATGTTATCTCGGAGAACATTTCTTTCACGTATATTTTTTTTTATATTTATTTCTGTAAATTCAGATCTTGTATCCGTCAATACATTCTCAAAATAAAATCAACTAGATTTTTTAAAAATAGTTTCCGTGTTAAAGTACAAACTAACTTCTACATTAAGCTTTCTCCCAAAGGGAGAAAACACGACTATGTTTCTTTTTCTTTTCTTTTCTGTACTTTTCTTTTGTTTATCTCTGATATTTAACAGATTCAGTCGCATATGGCCTAGTGAGTCAGCAATCACGTCTGCACCATTTCGGAATAAAAATATTTTAGTGATCACACTAACGACATTGTCTATTTCAACCGCCTCAAAGCAAAAAAAAGAAAAAAAGAAAAAAAAAGAAGCACGGCAGCGTGATGTGTTTTTACTATTTCTATCGTCAGTTAAATAATATCTACATTCCTTCATATCTATCTATCTATCTATCTATCTATCTATCTATCTATCTATCTATCTATCACAGCCACTTCCTATCTCTCTCACTCTCTATTTATCTACGTATCACAGCCTATTCCTATCTATCTATCTATCTATCTATCTATCTATCTATCTATCTATCTATCTATCACAACCTCTTCCTACCTCTCACTCTCTATTTATCTACGCATCACAGCCTATTCCTATCTATCTATCTATCTATCTATCTATCTATCTATCTATCTATCTATCACAGCCACTTCCTATCTCTCTCACTCTCTATTTATCTACGTATCACAGCCTATATCTATCTATCTATCTATCTATCACAACCTCTTCCTACCTCTCACTCTCTATTTATCTACGTATCACAGCCTATTCCTATCTATCTATCTATCTATCTATCTATCTATCTATCTATCTATCTATCTATCTATCTATCTATCTATCACAACCTCTTTCTATCTCTCTCACTCTCTATTTATCTATATATCACAGCCTATCTATCTATCTATCTATCTATCTATCTATCTATCTATCTATCTATCTATGTCCGTACGTATTTACCTAAATCTTTAGTATATATGTATGTACTTATTTACCTCGATGTTTCGTAAATATGCAAGTATCCATGTTTTAGGCATATTTTTTGTTTTTGTATGTACGTATGCTTATGTATATCTGTGCATATTCCTGGCCCTAGGATGGCTGACATCGAAAAAGATTTCAGTTGCTGGTTTATCTTCAAAACACAGCAGGCACTGATGTTTGAAATTGTTTAAATTTCTCGAATTTATCCCAGCAGAGTTCGCAATATGTTGTCTTGGGGGCAGATCACAATGAACTTACTTGCATACCTAAACACTACATACACACGTTTTTGTTAATATAAACATACGCATATACATACTTACACACACGGGTACGCACATATATATTGTTTAAAATTTTGAAACATCGGTTCTTATACGATCACCGAAGTTAAGCAACTTCGAGACTGGTTAGTAACTAGATGAGTGACCGTTTGGAAAAAAAACCAAAAAAAAACAGGTGCTGTAAGTTTTAATGAGCAGTTGGTGTGATGGGTGATGGCTAGTTACTGTAGATCGAAGAGATGCGTTCCAATTCCAGTCAAGTTCGTTATATTCACTTACGTGCAAATACCATTAGGGAAGGCATGAATCCACCTCTTCTCCTCCCATCTATGGGTTAATTAGTAAGACTTGTATCAGAAAATCATTATTATCTCCAAAAATCTCTTACAATCTAAATATATTTTCAGGTTGTAAATAAACTGCAAAGGGATGATAAGCTGTAAAAAATCAATCAATCAATAAAAATTTGCTAAATGGTAAATAGTGTTCTATATAGGAAATAGGACAAAGGGCCCTAAAGCGATATTTACACCAAGTTTGAAGCTCGCTTTAAGGTGTGAAACTGACGACCTCCAAGCAGTGTTGGTTCCTATGCCGGCACTGACTCCACACGCGTCGGCACACATACACGCACACACACACACGCACACATGCGTATATGTGTGAGTACTGAAAAGTTTTCGAGCCGACTTATCTCACAAAATGACCAAATATCCAATCTTTTTCAAAAAGGGTTTCTTAGTTATCACTCCTTCACACACCCACACACCCACACAAACACATATTTTTTATAATTATTTTTTTTAAAAACTATGATTCCGTTGCGACACACAAATTACTGTTTTGAAACAGTAATTTCTGTGTCGCGATGGAATCATATTGAAAAAAAATAATTATAATTTTAAGCCCTACTTCTGTATCGAGCACTATTTAAAAAAAAACAAAACATAAATACTAAAGAACTTTGGATCATTAATCTAACAGTTCTTTCTTATTAGATCAATACACACACACACATATATATATATATGGAGAGACATAGTTTTTAAATTTGCTATGTTTATAGGCGAAAGAATGTTCAGTATCGGAGATTGACCGTTTTTAAATATAGGAAGTGTGGATATAGGAATCAAGTGCAGTGTGACAGTTTTACACTTCTATTCGATCTTCAAACCAATACTGACAGTCACCGTACAGTCATGATTCTTACTTCCAAAATAAATAAATCTATCTATCTATCCATCTATATATCAGGAAATGATCAAAGTATGTATCTCATTGACCAACTCCAAATTTGACGAACAACGCTCATTGGGATCGCATGGTTTGATAAATATATTGAATTATTGTCAGATATTATATTTATACACTACAAAACAAACAGTTATCGGAGATACTAAAATTCAAATGTAAAATATTCAGCATGTTAAATTTTTTAGCTTCTTTAGTAATTTCTTATAACTGATCGATACGTCGAGGTATTTGTAGTGTTTACTATTTACTAATTCTACATCCTGTATTCTTATGATGGATTTATGGTAGGTGATTTCATTCCAATTCTAGATCATAGTTCCTGTTTTATCTTGACCCATATTTCTTGGAATATTCATTTCCTTGTTTGAGATCATTGTTATTCCAACTACGAATACGTATGTTATCAATATATCTCTCCTCATCATCAGCTCGTTCGCCCCGTGAAGGAAAGCAGTGACGATGATTTTTTTAATAGTTGATTCGTTTTGAACGTAGTATGGAATGTTTAAATGATCAATGCCCACCTCTTCCCATCGGAACCTGTGTTAATGTTCAGTTATTATTAAACAAAGGAAAAAGGTTTTGATATTTTATTAATATAATGAAATTGCAAAATCACTGTAATCATTCGTGTCATTTTTTAGAAGGTTAGGGTAAATCCATCTTTTTTAATTCGAGCGAACTCGGACACCATTATCTACTTTGTTCTTTTCTTTGTCAGTGGGGCATGAAGAATTAGATTTGACCGCCATGTTGTTTATTAGTTGCTTTCACACTTACATTATAAGTACGCAATTCAGTCCAAGTGGCCACAACTATTAACAACCTCAATATTCAGCTAGTAACCAGAATCGGTTGATCGATACCGTTGTAGTTGACTGTGCCACTTATCAAACGTCATCTGTTTCTACATATCAAACCAATGTATCAGTCCTGTTATGGCTTGCTTATGTATGCAACTCGGGAGCTGCTTTCTGCTTCCATTTTTTGCCATTGAGGTTTCACCCCTAGGTGACTAAGGTTTTGTTTAGCTCTTACAAATTGACCTTTCTGTCTAGGTTGGTCATTCCAGCATAGCTCTCCTGGTTACGATAACACGCAAGCCACTTAATCTTCAAGACTGTACAGAATAAACAATATTTAACATTACGAACACTGAAACCGCTACATTGCTAAAAAATCATTCTTCGCTTCTCATTGCAAGAAAACTTGAACATTTACTGGCTTCTTCAATTCTTCTCATTAGGTTTACTAATCACTCTGGTTTCAATTGCTTTCACACTTACATTGTAAGCATAATTCAATACTAGCAACCACAGTACTAAAGTAACTAGTACTGGTTGATAGATGCAGTTCACTGTGCTACCTTTCATCCACCATCGATCGCTACATATCAAGCCAATGTATCAGTCTGTTGATGCTTGCCTATCCGTACACCTGGAGAGCTAAATGTGTGAATTAGTCATTGATATTAGTCAGTTGGTGATAGAACAATCATTTTATCATTAGTAGTGTGTTCGAGCCTACATGGTTTCCTCAAAAGTAAACCCTTGCTTAGTACTTGATGACAATGTAAAACTTCCATCTTTTCTACTAACGCTCGTAATAATTGTTAGCGACATTGATTGTGTGTGTTTTATTGTTAATGTTGATTTTCGTCTTATCGCGTGTAAATATAGCATCATGCAATTATAATTACAAGTTTTCACTGGTGGAAATTTCACGGCTTCTCTATTGGAATTTTCTGACCGAATAAGTTCGGCGGCAATAAAATATCCCTACAATTCTCCTACCACATCGTTAAATATCTGAGCTTGACGACTTTAACAAAATATTGTAATAAAAATCATATATATGAACGCACGTCGTTATTTTAAGAACCGGGTACAAATGAAACGATTTGAAAGTATTCCTTTCTTTCTTTCTTTCTTTCTTTCTTTCTTTCTTTCTTTCTTTCTTTCTTTCTTTTTTCCTTTTTTCTTTCTTTCTTTCCTTTTTTTTCTTTCTTTCTTTCTTTCTTTTTTTCTTTCTTTCTGTTCCTCTTTCTTTCTTTCTTTCTTTTTTCCTTCTGTTCTTTCTTTCTTTCTTTCTTTCTTTCTTTCTTTCTTTCTTTCTTTCTTTCTTTCTTTTCATTTCCTCCTTGAAACTGAGTAGTGTCTTCTATTCTTTCCGCGTGATGAAACAGAAGAGTTCATTATTTATAACGTATGGGCAGGACATAACAGTAATTATAATAGAATACCTATAGAAGCCATGACGAAGACGATGATGATGATGATGATGAAATCAGTAATCATCATCGTCATCATCATTATCGTCATCATTGCTTTCATAAGGAATTTCGTAATCTTCCACTGTCTATTGAATTTCATTTCTAATTGATTTTTGAAACCGGAGCTAAGTTTTCCAACTTTAAATGAAAGTTAGTTTTTCATGGAATATTTTTTCAGATCCGAAATTGTTTTTGTAAAACCATTTTGCAAAGTCGGTGATCTATCTATCTATCTATCTATCTATCTATCTATCTATCTATCTATCTATCTGTCTGTACTCATATCTATCTCAATCTGTTCATATCTATGTATTTATGTATGTATGTATCTATCTACATACCTATCTATCTTATATACTCGAGTATAATGTTAATTTTTCATGGTCAGATTTTTATGCAACAAACTAGACAGAAAAAAAAACTTGAAACAAAAAAAAAAGAGTACTGAACTATTATGTAATATCAGTCCTCCTTTATGGCAGCGAATGCTGGACAATCTGCTCAAAGACGAAGAAGTGACTTGGAACAACAGAAATGTGGTTCTACAGAAGGATGTTGGGTATACCATGTGAGCAACGACGAGGTTTTAGAGGGATTGGAAGCAAAAAGGAAATTTATACTTAACATCAGCAAGAGACAGTTGAAATTTCAGGAGCACATAAAGAGGAAGAATGACTTGGAAAATCTGATACTCACAGGACAGATTGAGGGCAAGAGGGACAGAGAAAAACAGTGGGTAGCATATCTGACGAGCTTGATTAAATGAATGGCGGAACAGCGTTTAGGCGAAATAACGAAAAGATAAAATCTATCTATCTATCTATCTATCTATCTATCTATCTATCTAGCTAGCTAGCTAGCTATCTGTTTTGTAAGCATTTCACCCAAAGCAAGGCGAGAGTGCCGCTAGCAGTGCCGGTTACAGAGAGCGAAAGAAAGTGAAAAGAGGAGTTTTTGAGGAAAGGTTAAAGAGAAGGACGGAGATCAAGATCAAGGCATGATGAAAGATGTCGATTGTCATTACATTTAAATTTTTGACGATCATAGTTATCAAGGAAACGAGTAAGAGGAAGGGAGTTCTACTGTCGGGAAGTGCGAGAAAAGAAGCTGTAGGAGTAAAAGATGGTTACATTTCGGTATCACATTGCATATCCGTCTTTGGATTTTGTTGAGGACCTCGAGATGAACAGTGGCGACACCAGACTATATATTGCAACAGTATTCAATGCAACGATGAATGGTAGATCTGTAGATTTGAAGAATGGATTCAGACGCGACACAGAGAACCAACTTTCCTTGCGGTAGATGTAGCTATTGATTCAATGTAGTTGTTCCAACACAAGTCAGTGGAGAGCGTGAGCCCATGGACGCGCAGTGAGACGCTCTCCTGAAGCCATGCTGAGAGGAAGTAGGGAGGTTTACATGATGTCAGATTATTGCAAGCCAATGTTTACATTATAGAATTGGAGTTAGCCAATAGGTTTTGCTATAATATCTGGGGTATAGTCAGCGTCGAAGAGGGCATTTGTACCACCCGGTCTCTTCTGATATATCTGTCTCTCTGAGGATACTGTTCTCTCGCTCTGTTTTTTTTTTTTTTTTTTTTTTTACAGATGACTAGTCCAATTTAGTCATTTGTTTGTTTCTTTTAGTCAGTTTCATTTCATGGTTCTGGTCACCGTTCATTTTATTTTATTTTTAGGATCTTTGGTTTAAATCACCGACAGGTGCCACAATTCAAAGTTTCTGAAAGATTACGAATTTTTCTGCTGACTCGATTTGTTACTGTTTTGTCACTCAGAGGAACGCCTCCATCTTTTCCAAATTAAATTTCAAATTAAATGCTGACGTCTAACACGAATTTGGTAAGGATTATTTAGATGATTCATCGATATTTATATATTCCTCTATGTACTGTGTCTCTTCACCCCGTGGGCGATTATGGCTCTCCACAACATCATATCTCCTGTAGCACTTTGCAATGCCTGTTCCTTTGCTACTTTTCTCATCCATCGTCCTCCATTCTGCCATCCATAACATGATTTAGATTTGTTAAAATAAGTCAAATATACAAATCAACCATTCGCCCTTGCATGGAGTATTGCTGCCATATATGGTCTGGGGCACCTTCTGTTTACCTCGGAGTTCTTGACAAGATCCAGAGACGGATATATAATATAATTGGCCCTGTTCTGGCATCTCGTCTACAGTCACTCTCTCACAGACGCGTCGTCGCCTCTCCCTGTCTTTTCTACAAATACTTTCATGGTAATTGTTCCGATGAGCTGCTTTCACTGGTTCCCAGACTCCATGAATTCTAGCGCCCTACGAGGCTGGCATCCCGCTCTCACCCTTTCACTGTAGAAACTTTTAAATGTAGCCGTCTCTTCTACTCCAATATCTTCATACCTCTCACCTCTCGCCTGTGGAACATCCTTCCCAATTACTGTTTCCCGGAGAGCTATAATCTCCAACTAATCAAATGTAATGTCAATCGACACCTCCAGTTACCTTGATCTAGCCACTATCCTTCTCCTCATCTTTTCTTCTATCACTCCTATCTGTTCTTGCTCCAAATCTTCTGCAACCCCCTGCATCCTAGTGGTTTCACGCCTTGCTTAAAAACAAAAAATTGTTATCGCTTTCGCACTATGGTCCTTGGGAAAAGTATGAATTTACATGTCGCTCCTCCTCCTTACTGCTTGAGATTAAATGGTATAGTAGACATTGGATGGCAAGCAGCCTAAGAGAAGGAAATCTCTCGATTTAGAACATTGGAGAAGGCAAGTGGGAGCTATTGCACTGTCTTTCACAAGAAGTCATGGCAATTCACAGACAATAAAGAAAAGGAAATTTTGAAGAGTTCATCGTCGCCAGCATAGTGAAGGGACTTGGTATTAAAAACCATAGTAATTTAAATTATTTTATCCTGGTGTTATGAAGGGCAATTTCTTCAAATAATCCAGATATCGCGGTGTTAGACGAAGGATGACTTTAGAGATTCCATTTTTTCTTTTAAATTGCCTTTTATGTGTCTGGAAATACAGTAACTGCCTTATATTGTGCAGCCAGAGAAAACTTCCTTAGGTTCTCGGGAGAATTTATAGTTCGGTAATTCGAAAAAAAAATATCTACTAAACGGGAACTGTTGTCGCTTGGATGGTGTCATATTCGGAAATTTTTCACATCAATTTAAGTAGCCAATATATATATATATATATATATATATATATATATATATATATATATATATATATATATATATATATATATAAGTTTTTTGAAAAATCGAGGGTAAATTTTTTGTTCCGATCATTCCCTTAACGTAAAAAAAGGGGGGGGGGGTAGTAGATATTGGCGTGAACTGATGTCGCTTACGTGCACTCTATTTTCGAGAACAAAAAGTTGAACTATTAAAAAGAACTTTTTTTTGCTATCTCCCTGTGTTAATCGTGTGACACCTAAAACATTCATTTAAATGCTATGAAATGTCAGAAAAAAAAATTGAATTTGCTCACGATAATGTGCATTAGAAATCCGTTATTAGGTCGGCTAGAATTTACCAGAACAACTAAGAATAATAGATTTATCGGTCATCGTCAAAAAGAGACACCGGGTGAACAGTAAAGAAAATTATATATATGTTTTAATTGTCTCACCCCCAATCAAAAAGCGAAGCCACTAGAACGCAGGGGTTTATAGGGAGTGACAGAGAAGAAGACTTTAGTAGAGAGGACGGAGTAAAGGTAGAGGGAAGATGCTGATTAATGTTGCACTTAAATTTTTGAAGATTGTAGTTATCAGGGAAGCATGAAATCGGAAGGGAGTTTTAGAGTTGAGAAGCATGAGAAAAAAATCTGTTAGAGTAGAAGTGGCGGTTGCATTTAGGTAATGCAACAGTAAAACGATGAGACATAATTGCCAAACTAGTAACGCCTTCAACTTGATGTCGTTAGGGCACCAAGGAAAATAGCTCATCAGAACAATTTCCATGAAAATATTTGTAAGAAAGATAAGGGGAAGCCACGTCGAGTCGGTGAGAAAGTGAGTGAAGAAATGCCTTGTTCAAGATCGATTAGCTTAAAGATACTTCTTTGCATTTTGCCAAGTATCCCCAGATATTAACCTTTGAAATATGAGAACACATATTTGAATGCTGATAGCATCCTCCATCATGGTAGAGGTTTACCTTAGAGATACTTCTTTGGATTTTGCCAAGAATCTCCAGATAATAACCTTTGAAATATGTGATCGAAAATTTGAATGCTGATAGCACGCACTACCATGAAAGAAGATTATCTTAGAGATATTGCCTTGGATTTTGCCAAGTATCTCCAGATATTACCCTTTGAAATATGAGATCGCATATTTGAATGCTGATAGCACCCTCCACCATGAAAGAGGATTACCTAAAGATACTTCTTCGAACTTTGCCAAGAATCTCCAGATATCACTGTTAATTGAAACGAGATAAGCCCTGACAATCTATCTTTCCCGTGACATACCAACACTGCTTTGCAGTGCACGTGTGGGATTCTTTGACCCCCAATTACTTACGGAACATGTGACTTGACGCGAGTTATCTGTCATAGCGGACTCCGTTTCTGTTAAATTAAATTATAATCAATAAATAACGGAAAGGAACGTGTTTGATTTTTTTTTATCACTGTGCGTATCCAGCTAAGGCATTTACTGGTCATTATGATCTTTTTTAAGTACCTTATCGCTTGAGAATTTGAGCAATCATGGCTCTTCTTTGGTTTTAAGCAATGTTTGTCCCCTTACTGTCTTTAGCAATTCCTGTTCTGTCATCCATTTACACAAGTTCATTAGATAGGTTACTCGACGTTTCACTCGGCGCCTCTTGCCTTCAATATGCCCTGTGAGTGTCAAATTCTCCAAGTCTACATCGTTTTTATGTTTTCCAGAAATTTCAACTGTTTCTTTTTGATTCTAAGCAAACGTGTACTTTTTGTTTCCATTTTTTCTCTAAAACTTCCTTGTCTCTCACATGCACAGTTCATGGTATTCACAACATGCTTCTATAGAATCGGATTTCTGTTACCGCAAGTCACTTCTTCATTTGTGAAGAAATTGTCTAGTATTTACTGAAACATAAAAAAATGATATATATTTTTTCTACGGCTTATCAAGAATCTACAGGCTATTTAAAATTATTTATCAGGGTGCCCAGTCCTTATTGAGAAAGAATACATTATTAGACATAGCAAGCTAGCACAATATATTCATTGGCATGGCTGTCCGAACAATGGTACTGCAGTTTCGGATATATGGTAGAAATACTACCCGAATGATGTTCCAAATGGTGATGAAGTGGCTATACTGGAAAATTTCCCAATCCTGACAGACAGGAAAATTGATGAAAATAAACCATAGTCATAAAAAAAGGTTTCCAATAAGGAACCTGCCAACTAATTGATATGACTTCATCACATGATTCCAATGTTTTTAAAAAAGAATTTCAAAATCTGTCAAATCGAAATAACAAAAGTATAGAAACTTAAAACTATGATTATCTCTGTTATGATAGATGCAGTGGTTATGAATGAAGAACGGTACCAAAAATCGTGTGAGTAAAATTCTTGGACTCATCAGCATCTCAGAGCTGCAAAAGATTCCTTTGTGCTGAACTGCACATATCCGCAAAATCCTCGCCATCTAAACGAAACGTCTCGAATGCGTATAGATAACTCTACTACAGTACCTTTTTTACTCGTAGAATCCAGAGGGGACTATGTAATTAGACACATAGTTACCCTCTGACAAGATGATACCACACACAACGGCAACAACAGTAATCATCATCATCATCATCATCACCACCACCACCAACACCAACACCAGCACCACCACCACCACCACTATCATCATCACCAGCACCACCAACAACCACCACCACCATCATCATCATCATCAGCACCATCATCATCATCATCATCATCATCATCATCATCATCATCATCATCATCAGCAGCAGCAGCAGCAGCAGCATCTTTTATCCGAAATTCTAAGAACGAGACACTTTTCGAAACGTTTCGTATTTCAGAATGATATCAAAATGAGCAGAATTAGATATAAACAGACTGAGATAGAGAGACGGACATGAAAACAGGGACAGTTATTTCACTAAATGCTCACCTGATACAGAGACCAACAGCCACTCAAACTAGAGGGTTACTAAATGAGAGTTTGTATAGACGTAGGAGGGGGAACGAGATACAAATGTAGATTATGGAGATACGTACGACGGGCAGCGGTTAACCCAGGACTTGTTTAAAGTTTAAGATTGTAGCATTCGGGGAGACATCTCCTCAGGAGTCTTTTGAATAAAATGTCTGATTTTGGGAAGAAGATGTCTGACTGGAACTTCCTTCTTACCAAAGAAAAACAAAGGAATTGAAGATGGCTCGCCATCAAGTGTATGGCATAGCAGATCTTAACTGGTGGATGTAAGGAAATAGCAATAGAGTAGCGAGATGAATGAGAAAGGTGGGAGATAGATAGATAGATAGATAGATAGATAGGAGGAGGTTGTGATAGATAGATAGATAGATAGATACGAATAGAATAACATAGATAGATAGATATATAGATAGATAGACAGATAGATAGATAGGAGGTTGTGATAGATAGATAGATAGATAGATAGATAGATACGAATAGAATAACATAGATAGATAGATAGATAGATAGATAGATAGATAGATAGATATAAATATGAATAGACTGAGATAGATATGAACAGAATGAGATAGAGAGATACATACATACATACATACATACATATGAACAGACTGAGATGGATAGATACATACATACATGCATACATATGAACAGATAAATAGATATGAATAGAATGAGATAGAGATGAACAGACTGAGGTAAATAGATAGATATGAACAGATGGAGATAGACAGATATATAGATTGATAGACATGAATAGAGCGAGGCAGATTTAAATACACAGATAGATTTGAATAGAAATAGCTAGCTAGATCGATAGATAGATAAATAGATAGATAGGAAGAGGCTGTGATAGATAACCAATTGATAGATAGATATGAATAGACATATATAGATATGAAAAGGATGTGATAGAGAGATATAGATATAAAAGGCAATGATAGATATAAAATATATGAAAAAGTGTAATAGATATAGATAGTTGTAAAGAGGCTTTGCATATATATATATATATATATATATATATATATATATATATATATATATATATATATATAGGGGGAGAGAGACAGAGAGAGAAAGCTCATAGATATATAGATAGATGGATAGACTGATAGATGTTAAGGGCGAAGCATTGGCACAAAACCCCTCATTACCAATTAAATTTCATTATTTAGAGACTTTCTTACTCGTCGTTTCCTAATGAAATTGCCCGATATTACGTCTTTCAGATCGTTTGACTCTAAGGGAGAAATCCAGTCACCTTCTAATTCCAATTTAAAGACAGCCCACACATTCTAGACCACACATCCTGGGATCTGAATCTCTGTCTGACCTCGTCAATTAAGCTCTTCACCTCTGCCCAGAGGTCTGCATTTTTATTAATTTGTTTCCACGTCTGGGATAAAACGCCAACGCTGCAATTGCAGCCAGGTGTTTTTGAATGATGTCCGGTTTATTTCCATGTATGGCCTGCCGGACATTAGATTGCATAGATAGATAACGAAGAGTATTGATAGATAGATAACGTGGAATTAGATGGATAGATATGAACAGACTGAGATAGATAGATAGATAAATAGATAGATAGATAGATGTGAAAAGACAGACAGACAGTCAGAGAGGCAGGCTGATAGATAGATTATGGAGATAATTATATGGAAGATAATAAAAAGCAATAGATAGATAGATAGATATGAAGAAACTGAGATAGATGGATAGATAGATAAATATGAAAAGAATCAGATAAATAGATAAATAGATAGATACATACATGCATAGATGTGAACAAGCAGACAGATAGAAACAGAACTAGAAACATATAGATAGATATGAACAGACTAAGATGAATAGATAGAGAGATATGTAGATAGAAGTGATGAAGAACATTATATATATATATATATATATATATATATATATATATATATATATATATATATATATGAATATTATTATTAGTAGTAGTAACCTTATAAGTATAAGAAACTATACTCGTTCGGAAAACCTTCGGTGTCTTGATTTGCAAATAAACAAGCCAATATCAAAGGGAAAAAAGGTATAAAAAAAGAAAGAACCAAGAACATGTACGTTAGCCGAAAATAATCGTCTAGCATGCAAGTCCAAAGCCCAAAAAAAAAAAAAACGATACGAGTACGCAAAATAACTAAATAAAGTGCTCAATACAATAAGTAGCACAGACCTAGTTAAACCTAGAGAGCCAGACAAACCTACCAAGGTTTCACCTAAGCAGATCGTCAGGGAAGGCTGGCTAAAAGGTAAAAAAGAACGGAATACTTCTAGTCAATAAACAAAAAACCACGTGACCAAATAAAAGCAAAGAACGTGGAGGGTTGGGGAAAACCATTTATTCGAAAAAATGACGAAAGAGGGAGTGGGTGGGGGTTTAGAAAGAAACACGGACAATAGGGTGTAATAACCATTTATTCAATCGAGAAAAAATAATATATATATATATATATATATATATACCGGGGATAGGAGACCTAGTCTAACATCAAACGTTTTCTATGTCTACATTTGCTTAGAATTTCCGTTTTAGAATTTAATAAATCATCGGGTTCCTTATATAAAGCTATAGCTAATTTTTCCTCTATACATAATTTACAAAATTTATGACCTACTCTATATTTGGAACATCTTTTTAATATTTCCCATTTCAGGATGGGGTCGTTGTTATTGTCACGTCTAATTTTCCATATATAGGTAGATAGTGTAGTACTATGTTTAGATTTTTCATTATTAAAGCTACTCATATAGTTGTAATATCGTTTTTAAACACATTTTGAGTAGCTCCTATGTATACTTTCGGATTTATATCATTATTATAGTTATTTATGTCCTTATATGTTTTAACTTGATATACCACGCACTCTTGTTGACATTTTCCCTATATATATATATATATATATATATATATATAGATAGATATATAATGGAGAACATAACATAGATAGACAGATAGATAATGGAAGCATTATATAGATAGATAATTGTTGTGGTAGGATCCACCTAATTTGCATAGTGGAGTACCGACCATATAAATATGGTTGGTACCGGGAAGAGAGGAAGGAATCAAGAAATTCAATCCAGAGACTCTGCCCGACTGCGACTAAGTCAACACATTCTTCAGGAACGGTCTTCCCAGGAATATACAAAAGACTATATGTAAATATTGTGTACATTTTCTTGTTTCAATACATTTTGTTCTAAGTACATTTTGTGTTGCATTATTATTCCATGCATTAGTCAAATTTCAACAATAACGGAGAGCATTCGATAGGTCGATAGATAGATAATGAAGTGTATTGGATAGATAGATAGATAGATAGATAGATAGATAGATAGATAGATAGATAGATAGATGTGTGGCTTAAGAGAGCGCGAAAGAGAAAGAGCGAGATAGCGAGAGAGACTTTGAATGTAAATACCATATATTTATAAGTGTTTAGCATAATTGAGAAAAAGCAATTCGATTTTTAATCAGTGCCTATAAAATTGCCGATCTCTATCAATATTTGACAGTTTTATTAATATGAATTTCTTGCATATTCATTTAACAATTCAATGTTGCCAGAAAGAGGCAACCTATTTAGCTTTTTTCTTTAAAAATGTTCACCCTATACAAATCTCACATAAAGAAGTGCGTTACTGTAGAGAGGTATTGTGCAATCTGCGTATCAAAACGTTTTTCTATCTATCTATCTATCTATCTATCTATCTATCTATCTATCTATCTATCTATCTATCTATCTCAACCTCCTCCTATCATCTATCTATCTATATCTATCTATCCCATTCTGTTCATATCTATCTCATTCTGTTCATATCTATCTATCTATCTATCTATCTATCTATCTATCTATCTATCTAAACCTCCTCCTATCTATCTATCTATCTATCTATCTATCTATCTCATTCTGTTCATATTTCTATTTATCTCTCACAGTCTCTTTCTTTCTATCTATCTATCTATCTATCTATCTATCTATCTATCTATCTCATTCTATTAATATCTATCTATCTATCTATCTATCTATCTATCTATCTATCTCATTCTGTTCATATCTATCTATCTATCTATCTATCTATCTATCTATCTATCTATCATACCGTCTTTCCATCTATCTGTTTTCTTTCATAACGCTTTCTCTGCGTATTTCTGCAATAGTATGTATTTTCCTATGCATTTATCTAACCGCTCATCTATGCATTTACGTTCCAAGCATCTACTTCTGACAGCAATCACAGATTATGCGATCTCTGTACGTATCTGCATACTTACTAACGTATCAATGTACCTAAATACATTTTGTTTGGAATCTCTGAATCATCTATCATCTCCATCCACTTAGCAGGAGCCGTAAAATAAACACGCCATTTCTTCTGAATTCCGGGATGTCAGACAAGTTAAAACTAAAAGCTCTTGTGATCAATGAACATGGTGTCAAGCGCATGCGCAAAACATCAAAACGACACGTCTGGTATCTCCCTGTTTTTACACTCTTTTAAATTTGCGTGTCTGATACGATGGCTGTGTCTGTGTGTACGTTATACTCTGTGAGGGCGCTCTTTTGGACTTTTTTACAATCTACATAGACATATCACCACGTAAATACTGTTCACCTGATCCTGAAATAATCTTCTACACATATATATATATATATATATATATATATATATATATATATATATATATATATATATAATGAAAACAGACAACTTTAAGGGTCCATTGGTTATAATTTATTTCCCCAGTGAATTTCTTTTTCCGTGGCTCATCAGACCACACTTCCAAGGGTGAAAAAATGAATTTAAATTTACATATATTTTGCACTTTTGAGGGGTAGTATTAAGTTGATGTAAGGTGATATAGAGAGTGGTATGTGTGAGTGTTTGTGTGTGTGTGTGTGTGTGAGAGAGAGAGAGAGAGAGAGAGAGAGCGAGAATGACAGACATGGTCGAAATTAGAGAGGGAAGGGAGAGATAGGAATGATTTTAAATTTATTTTTACTACAATGATTAATAGTGAGGAAGGTGGGTAAGGACCAGACATTGACCTATTTAATAGGTCATCTCACCGGAAACGATATATAGAGAAAAATGAGAAAAAAAAGAGAAGTAAAGATGTAAGAAATAAGAGGTGGAAAGAGAAAATAAGAGAATTAATGTATATTGGCATATAGCGGCTAATTTGGAAAAACAGATTTATATAATTTTTGTTTTATATTTTTCCGTTAGCGTTTGATAGTAATTTAAGCGTTTTAATTTCTCAAGAACATTAACTTACATTTACTTACATCCTACTACCCTCTGGACAAGTATGTATCCATTTCCTCCCTCCAGCTTTGGGTTAAATAGTAAATAGGTAAATAGTACCTGAAAAAAATCATTGTTATTCTCAAAACATTTTTAATGCAATATTCAATCGCAAAAGAAAGTATTATTACCCTTCAAAATATGGTTGGTAAGTCTTAAAAAGCAAACAAATCGCTCAATGAGCAGCCATTTTGTCCAAAACGTTTCGTTTATCTGCTGCAACCTTTCGATAATATCAAAAGAAATATTGTGCTCCATAATCTCTAATTACTTCCTGGGAAGTTGAGAACTCATAACCACCAATATTTTGTTATTTTTTCTGTTAAGAGAGCCTCACATCTCCTCCTACTTGTTCATATAATTCTTCTCTTCAATGCCATATCCTTGCATGCGTAGGCGATCATGGTTCTCCACATTTTCCTTTTCTTTTGTATTTGAGAATTGCATTCTTGGGAAAAATAGTGGAGCGGTTCCCCATTGACTTCTCCAATAATTTGGAATTCAATGTTTTCATTCTCTTAGACTAGCGTCCAACGTTGGAATGCGTAATCTATCTTGCTATTTAACGCGTACATAAGGAAGGGAAAATAGACTGATTTATGCCTTTAGTAAGGGCAATAGAGTGAAAGTGAACCCAACAGACCAGGCCAGAACTTTCCAGGCCGATATCCATTACACTACCTGCGCATTATAATTTTCTTACTGGAGGTGCTGGTATGGTATTCGCAATCATACTAAAATTATTGATTGAATGATTTGAACATAGCCTGAGCACAGATTCGTTCAATTATTTTATTCTCCTGTTTAGCTAGCTTTCGAATAGAGCTTGGTGTGCCTACAAGATTAAACATGTAGCTAAATCTTCGATATCCAAGAAGTATGGATGAAAATTACAGATAAAATGTAACTTATGGTAGTTGCAATAAATTCTCACAAGACATGTTGAAGAAAATGATATGAAGTTGTTTTTTTTTTATCTTAATACGAATAAAAATGACTAACTTTAACTATAATTAGACTGTAATAAAATACCTACTCTTAAAAAAAATTACTTCCTGCTTATTAATTTGTTGCCTGGAGTTATTTCGGGGGTAATTCGGGCCTCGTAGTATCGGCTTTATGGTTTTGGTCACTGTATTTCGGCTAGTGGGTTCTTTTTAGTGTTTGAAGTTCAGAGTTAATTAATCAAATAAAGTATTTGGACTTCTATACGAAGCTATGTTGTGATCACAAAATTTCGGTCTAGCCGAAGAAGGCCAGAAAACAAATCGTGTAGGTATCTTGTGATTTACTATGCGATGTTATAATATCTATCTATCTATCTATCTATCTATCTATCTATCTATAGATAGATAGATAGATAGATAGATAGAGAGAGAGAGAGAGAGAGAGAGGAAAGATAGAACGAGGACATAGATATCAATATTGTATCATGATTGCAAGGTTCAAGTATCAAGCTCTCTTTCTTCAAACTTCATATATATTATACTAATAGTAATACTCGGTTGTAAAAAACTTCGGATGGCACAACTTGTGAGTATATCAAAACAAAATGGCTACCCAAGGAAAAAATTGGAAAAAAAGAAAGGACTAGAAACATCTGAACAGCTTGAAACAAATCGTCCAGTGCCTTAAGTTTTTAGTCCAAAGAAAAAACCGAAGTCCGTAATAAAGCTAAAATGTAGAGTGCTCAATACGCTAAGCAGAGCTGGGATAAATAAAATAAATCCCAAAGAGCCAGGAACAACCTACCTAGGTTTCACCTAAACGGATCTTCAGGGTAATCTGGCTAAAGAGGAAATGACACGAAACAGTATTTAGTGATAAAACCACTAAAAACTAATTAGCATAACCTAGGTAGGTTGTTCCTGGCTCCTTAGGATTTATTATATATATATATATACTAGCAGCATGGCCCGGCGTTGTCCGTGTTTGATTCAGAAATGGTACGATTCATTTAGTGACCATCTACCTTGAGTTGCTCTTGAGCCTTCTATTAGTTGAACATCTTCTCTTTCACTTATATCACACAGTTCCCTCATTATTACCTTTTTTATTGAATATCGGGACTTGTATTGGGTAGAGATTTGGTAAAAAAATATCCAGTTTCTTTTATTTTGAATTGTCATCTAATCTTTTTTCAGAATTAAACTTATAAAATACTAGCAGCATGGCCCGGCGTTGTCCGTGCTTGATTCAAAAATCGTACGACTCATATAGCAATCGCTATCACTTGACTTAAAATATTTTTGCCCTTCCTTGCCTTTAAAGGAGTGCCCTTTGCCGTGCTGATGTTGCTACATGCCTTACTTCTTGCCTATCTCACACTGCGAATTTTTTCTAAGTTCTATACTAAACATTAAATCTGTTATAAAAAAAGAACTAAACAAAATGAACACAAAACAATCAGCTTTAAAAAAGGACTCGTAACTGGAAAAATCGAATGAAAAAAGAATGTTAACAACAAATACTTTTTCACACCCAACCCAGTTCTGCGGAATCAGAATCAGTGTTGAGTTTAAGCAAGCGAATGAGCCAATTGGAGTAAAATTCCATGCATATTTAAGTTTTTCCCACTTTTGACGAATGCAGCTATCGATGTTTTTTTGCATGCTAGCATGTTAGTTAACATTCGTGTCAGTCAGCTGTTGGCTCTGACGCTGGCCAATAGAATCTTCCTGCCTATTCGTGGCAGTCAGCTATAGGCTCTCAATCTGGCCTGTACAAAATGGCCGCAAACTACATGAAAAGTGCCGTAGAAGTATGAAAAAATCGATTATTTCCACTATCGATGGGAGTTGAGAAATGCAAAGTCGGTCTTGGCCTTCCCGCTAAATCGGAGCATGTGCATGTAAATTTTGGTGCAAATCCGTCGAAAATTGCAGCCATGCATTCCTTACACACACACACACACACACACACACACACACACACACACACACACACACACACACACACACACATCCTGCCTTTTATATTGATATATATATATATATATATATATATATATATATATGTGTGTGTGTGTGTGTGTGTGTAGTATTTATTTACTTTTAACCATTACACCCAAGAAAGTCAACAATACCACTAAGACGCTGGCTCTTACTGTGTGTGAAAGAATATAAGAAAAATAAAAACATTATTAAGGAATGAGAACAAAAAAGAATAGAAATTAAGAAGACAGAAGATATCGATTGACATTACATATTTGACGAATAATTTGACTGGAAAGTAAGAAGTCGGACGAGAGTTCCACAATCGAGAAGCGGGAGCTTACGGGAAAAACTTATGGGGAAACTTAACGCTCGGATAGTCACAGACCATTAATACAAAAACGTATACTTGGGTCCCACAATATTAACTCTAATGGATTCTGCCTTCTATATATTTGCAGAGAGTTGAACCTTATCGTCACAAAAACATACTGTTTCAACAACCAAACTACCGCAAAACGTCCCAGATTTAATGTGATGTATTTTAAGATTACCGTTCCTTCCACAGCACTTGCTATCAATCTGGCTATTTTCTCCTCTCCTGTGCAGTAAGCTCTCTAATTTGCAACAGGCTCCAAATGTTCACCTTTCCGAAGAAAATCAACATTCTCCCATTGAAATTTATCGAGAATCAAGATGAGCTGTTCAATAAACTGGACTCGGATGTGTCCTCTTGGAAGGCACATCGGGAACATATTATGCATCTTTGGAAGTATTCGAACAGCCAGGATCCGCTCGATGATAAAATCGATGAAATCTAGTTCCTGATCAAGAAAATGTACAACTGACACAAATCCTGGATCAATGTTAAAAATTCGTCATCAAGATTGATTGCATTGTTTTTTTTTTCGGCTTATTAGCCCATTGTTGGTTATATAAAGTTTGAACATATTTTTAGATGTTTAAAATTTCATTCGAGATAATAATAATTTACTGATACAAGAGCTACTAATTAACCCATAGCTGGAGGAAAAAGTTTGATTCAGACCTTTCTCAAGGGTATGTAGACGTAACTAAATAAAACAAACAATTGGAATTTGAGCTCTGCTCTCTTATTTCCAATTTCGAATAGTTATACATTACACCAGCCACACATTTAAGCTTATAGCACTTAGTATTCCTATGCATCACTCATCTACGTACTGACCAGGCAAGACGTTTTTTTTAATTTCGGTGATGGTATGTGTTATGGTCCGGTTCCTTGTACCACGGTGATAGTCCAAGGTAGAACCAATAAAGAAGAACTTGAACACGTATATGGAATAACACAGATATATTACAAACAGGAATATATACAGAGAAGTAGAAAGTGTTAGTACGAACAATCAGGTTTAGTAGTAATTGTCTGAATGCGACTCTGTTTCGGACAGCCTCTAACTCGACTGACTGACTCGCTCGCTCTGACTGACTGACAGACTCCTGACGGACTTCACTCCAGACTTCAGACTGAACAGTATTTATTCACCCCCACCAACGAGGGCATCATGCGGCACAAGGCCGGTTTAACGTGGGATCTCCGAGCCCGTGGACTCGACAAAAATATGCCCTTTGAACCCGTATAAACGGGTTCAGGATCGGTTTACCTCCCCGAAAGAGACTCCGCCCTTCGGCGTAGCCTCGTTCGGGTTCCTCCCCGCCCGAAGGCAGAAAGTTCAACCGATCAGCCGGTCGCCCGACTTCGGACTGAACTCCCTGCTTCCTCTTGAGGCGCAGTATTTATTACGTACGGAATAGTCCATTATGTTATTATGGGTAAGGTCCCATAACAGTTTGAGAACCGGTGTTTCAACGTGATATGGCTGTAAGCCTCGTTCTCGAGGAGACGCCTATAGAATGTTTAAAATTCTGGATAAATCTGCTCTTAGGAAAATGAAGCATTGCCGGTGATCTTCTAAGTCCAGTGAATTCTAAAAAGCAGCTGATCGGAAAGATTCTAAGATCTATAACGATTTGAAGAACGTATTTGGTCCACATGAAAATAGATTGTCACTTGTACTGACATCCAGTCGCCAAACAAATGGTTTTTGTCTGTGCGCCGTTGACAGAGACAGCGTCATATTTCAGTGTCTACACCCACAATACATAGATCCAACACCAAGTATCATAATGTGTGTTGCCATATACGCCATATACGTCCTCAACATTGTTCAACCCGTTTTGCTGTTATTTTTACAGCAGCGAAAAGATGTGTTGATCCAGCAGGATAATGCCCACCAACATACCTGTGCTACTCAAGAAGCAGTTCCTTAATTTAACGACCGAGCATATATGGGACATGATGGGACCACTGCTGACTTGTTAATTTCGCCCGCCTACCACTCTTATTGTTTGGCGGAAGCAACGGCAAAATGTGTGGAATGTTTTTCAGTAAGATATTAGCAGTTTGTAAGATGGCATTCGTGTTACCGTCCTGTGTTAATGTCTGAGGCGGATATACATAGTTTTAATCTGCGTACTGCCACTTGTTTAGGAACACGTTCAAATATTGATCTGTATATACAATCATTTACTATAAGCCACCTATATTTCCTGTACATTTAATCTTGAGTAAATGGAAACCATACATTCAGGATAAATGCAATTTTATTTTCCACCAGTCAATTTCTCTCTCTCTCTGTATATATATATATATATATATATATATATATATATATATATATATATATGTGTGTGTGTTTCGTTAAAAACGGTTGACACGGTACTGCGGTGCAATGTGAGTAGTTCAAGTTTTTTTCTTATTTAATTATTCTTGTGTCGTTATAATTTTGTTTTCTTTTCTGCAAATAAAATATATAGAAATGATCCAAATGTTCTGCATGTGCGAGAGATTTCGGCTATTCTTTTATCAATTATCAACATACAGAAGATTCGGATGATTTCTGCATAATTTATGTCCAGAAAAAAAAAAAAAAAAGAACACAAGAAAAAAAATTAACCGCAGTAGTTTGTCCGTTGGTTTTAACGAAACTTGTATAAAAGATGATTTTCTGCCCAAATACGCAATTTAAATATATATATATATATATATATATATATATATATTGCTCCGATGAGCTGTTATCGCTGGTTCGAAGACTTCGCGAATTCAAGCGTCCTACAAGGCTGGCATCCCGCTCCCACCCTTTCACTGTTGAAACAGTTAAATGTCTCTTCTACTCCAACAGCTTCATGTCTCGCACCTCTTGCTTGTGGAACTCCCTTCCCTATTCCTGTTTCCCTGATAGCTATAATCTCCAACTATTCAAATATAATGTCAATCGACATCTCTGCCTTGATCTATCCACTATCCTTCTCCTCATCCTTTCCTCTATCATTCTTATCTGCTCTCTCTCCAAATCCTCTGTAACCCCTTCCGTGCTAGTGGCTTCCCGCCTTGCTAGGGGTGAAATTCTTAACATATATATATATATATATATATATATATATATATATACGTGTGTGTGTGTGTGTGTGTGTGTGTTTGTGTGTGTATGTGTACATGTGTGTGCAAATTTCACACACTCTTTCTCTCTCTTTCCCCATTTATATGTATTGAAAGAGAGAAAAATAATGTGTGTATGTGTATTCTGGTAGAGAAAAGAAATATAGTATTAGGGTTGTACAATAGCAATATCCTCATAGGGAACAACATAATTAAAGGTAGGGAGAGAGTGAGAGAGAAAGAGAGAGAGAGAGAGAGAAAGGGGGAGAGTGCGAAAGAGGGAGTGTGTACGAGAGAGAGAGAGAATGATTTAAAATATATGTGAAAGCACCCAGATTTCTTTCTTTCGATGCGTGTGGCTTTGTGTGTGACAATCTGTTTGCGTGTGTGTGTTTGTATGCGTGTGTGTGTGTGTTTGTATGCGCGTGTGTGCGCGCAAGTGTATACCTACAATTATTGGTTTTCAGATACTATGAAATACCGCTATACATATTTTCCTTTGCCAGCATGATGTTAAGTGTTATTGATCGAACATGTATATGCCTCTATCAATACTTGAGCGTTAGTTATTGATCTTTTCGGATACGTAATTGATCATTCGATCGATCGATCTGTCTACTGGTCTCTCTCCCTGAATTTATAAACATCATCAATATTATATTCTGACAAGGTTCAAAAGCCACTGATGATAGAGCTTTAATAAATGACATGTGTGGTAGAAGGAAGTGAAGATTATCAGGATAAGGAGGATAGATATTAACTGATAAGGAGGATAGAAATTTGCATAAATATTGTTAAGATTGTAGTGTTCATAGAAGTATCCAAGTGGAAGACTGTTCTACAAAGAAGTATATGTCGAGGAAATGCTGTCTGAGTAGAACTTCTTCCCTACAAATGGAATAAGGGGTGAATATGGGTGATTCGACTCTGTTGAACTAGGATGGCGAGTCCTAGTCGTAAAGGTGTGAACTGGTGTAACTACAGAATGGAGCTTATTTGCCATGGAAATAGCGATAGAATAACGAGAGTTTTGCAACATTTTGTTTAAGGGAAAGTGGTTGCAGGGTAGAAAATATGTCGTTCCCTAAACGAAATATTCAAAACGATTTTAAGACTCGAAATCTATCTATCTATCTATCTATCTATCTATCTATCTATCTATCTTCTTTTCGTATCTATCGTCTTATCTGTCTCTCTCCCTCCTTCTTTCTCTCTCTCTCTCTCTCTGTCTGTCTGTCTCTCTCTCTCTCTATATATATATATATAATATTAGTGTTCAATATATATATTCCCAAGAGGATAGAATCTAGGTAGAACTCAATGTCCAGGACTGAGTAAGAATATAATATAAAAAGCTCAAACACTAATATTCCATGGTTATAATTTATTACATTCGAATCGTAATCACGATACAATTCATCAGAACAACAAATTCAAAAAAGAATTGAATTTTTGTATTTGTAGATCTGATGAATTGTATCGTGATTATGATTCCAATGTAATAAATTATAACTATGGAATATTAGTGTTTGAGCCTCATATATATATATATATATATATATATATATATATATATATATATATATATAATTATCTGTGTATTTCCTTTTCGTATCTATCGTCTTATTCATTTCTTTCCCTATTTATCTATTCGGCGATAAAGATAGAATTCAAGATGCAATAAGTGATATCTCGTCGTACGCTAATCGTACATGCCATAGTGAGTCTGATCTTCACTGAGCACCCAATACAGATGACATTGTGCCGGACTAAACTAAGTTTATTAAACAATGGTAATAACAACTTTATAATCAATTTGAAGATGATAACATACATAACTTAATTATATAAATCCAGAACAATACCATCCGGAAAATTTGCATTAAAAATCGAAAAATAAGCACAATCTACGACAGTAACTGACAGATTTATGAAAAGATTGGTCGGTCATCTTTATCATAAAGAAATACTGTAAACTAGCGCAAAATGAATACAACCACGGCAGATTAGGAACAGCCATGCCATGGGAACAGCGAAAACGTCGTAGGTTCGAACAAGTAAACAAATGGTTTGAAGCCTTCTTCTTCTTCTTCTTCTTCTTCTTCTTCTTCTTCTTCTTCTTCTTCTTCTGTCTCTCATATGAATTTCATGAAATAATATATGTGTGTTCATGAGCGTAAGTAGTAGGAAAACATCATGATTGGGTGTCGTGAGGGTTATGTAAAAACATTATTATTATTATTACATTATTATTTCATGTATTTAGTTTCCAGACTTAGATAGTTGAAGTACCCTCAGTCAGAGACCGTCTGGGCGGACTGGATTATTTAACCTGACGATATTTATAGCAGGGAGCCACCTGCAAGTTTATCCGCTGCTTTTATGAAAGCCTATCACCATATCGCACACATTTGGCTGTGAGGCATGTGTTTAGTATACCCTTATCTGACTAGGTAACATGATGGGATTGGTGAACGTTGTATATTTACATGCCAGCGTCACTTTGTTGGCATGCTATTCCCACCGTCACTTATAATAATAATAATAATAATAATAATAATTAATGAGCTGAATAGGTTTAGTCAGATTTGGGGCGTGTCTGTTCTTGCAGACCACAAAAAACGGAAAATGAGAAGAAAAAAAAAACAGACTTTTGCCAAAGAGCTGAAGAAGCAATGAAATATGAAGATCAAGTTCGTATTCCTACTAATCAGGGCACTGGAAATCGTCCCAAAGACATGAGGTGAAATTTTAAGGAACTGGATATTCGAAGATGGAATGGAATTGTCCAAATCATGATAGCGCTGGGATCCGTAAGAGACCTGACATTACTTGAGTCTAAATAACAACTATTAATTGAAATTTAATAATAATATAGGAAAAGGATAAAAAGAGAATGGCAGAATAGGATAGAGAGAGGGAGGGAGAAGAAGATAGAGGGAAGGAGAAAAGTATAGAGGGAGGGAGAAGAAGAGGAAGAGGGAAGGAGAAAAGTAGGAGGGGAGGGAGAAGAAGATAGAGGGAAGGAGAAAGAGAGAAGGAGAAAAGTATAGAGGGAGGGAGAAGAAGATAGAGGGAAGGAGAAAAGTATAGAGGGGGAGGGGAGAAGAAGATAGAGAAGGGAGGGGAGGAAGAAGGAAAAGTATAGAGGAGGAGAAGAAGATAGAGGAAGGAGAAAAGTATAGAGGGAGGGAGAAGAAGATAGAGGGAAGGAGAAAAGTATAGAGGGAGGGAGAAGAAGATAGAGGGAAGGGAGAAGGAGAAAAGTAGATAGAGGGAAGGAGAAAAGGAGGGGGAGAGAGGGAAGGAGGATAGAGAGAAGGAGAAGGAAAAGTATAGAGGGAGGAGAAGAAGATAGGGAGGGGAGAAGGGGAGAAGGATAGAGGGAGAAGGAGAGGAAAGTATAGAGAGGAGGGAGAAGAGGATAGAGGGAAGGAGAAAAGTAGGAGGAGGGAAGGAGAAAAGTATAGAGGGAGGGAGAAGAGAAGATAGGGAGAGAAGGGAAAAGTATAGAGGAGGGGGAGAAGAGGATAGAGGGAGGGAGAAGAAAGGATAGAGGGAAGAGGGAGGAGGAGAAAAGTATAGAGGGAGGGAGAAGAAGATAGAGGGAAGGAGAAAAGTATAGAGGGAGGGAGAAGAAGATAGAGGGAAGGAGAAAAGTATAGAGGGAGGGAGAAGAAGATAGAGGGAAGGAGAAAAGTATAGAGGGAGGGAGAAGAAGATAGAGGGAAGGAGAAAAGTATAGAGGGAGGAGGGAGAAGAAGATAGGAGGGGAGGGAGAGGGAATAGAGGGGAGGGAGAGAAAAGAAAAGTAGAGGGAGGGAGAAGAGGATAGAGGGAAGGAGAAAAGTATAGAGGGAGGGAGAAGAAGAAGATAGAGGGAAGAACGGAGACGAGGATAGTTGGAGGGAGGGAGAATCAAAACAAATAGATCAGATATGATTATTCAACATCCTCAAAATAGAGTTTGCCTGCTCATCAACATGAGTGAACCATGTGATCGCAAAATTTCTTTCAAAGAATTCAGGAAGTTGAGTAAGAGCAAAAACCTGCAAATAAAGATTGAAAAAAAGTGGCATCTTAGAGCAACTGTTATCCCAGTAATAGTAGGAACACGCGGAATGATTAAGAAAGGAACTAAGAAATGTCTTATCTTGATACTTGGAAAGATGCTGCAATGGAATGTCCCACACACCCTATCGCCTATGTGGACCAGCTTCGTCTATCCAGCGTTTTGGACGAACATCGGCATGAATCCCTTTTGGTATTTTATCTTTCGGTGTAGTTTTTCTCTTAAAACTCAGAAAAGGATGCAGTTTTGTGCCATCAGTGCAACATCCAAGAATGACCCTATAATGGGTCTTCTCATGATTTGTGATTTTTATTGTAATAGTCTTCGATCCCTTAATGCTTACAGTTTTGTTTGATGGAACATCAAACATTGGTGGGACTTCATCCATATTTCCTAACTGGCTTAGTTCAAAAAGAGTTCTTTTTCGAGTATGTATAACAAATTTATAAAACTTTACTATTTCATCATCATAGTCAGTTAACATTCGCTGTGCAATTGATGTTTTTGTACGCATTGACAAAACTTCCCGTTTCTTAAAACGGTAACATCCTTCTGTTCCTATAAAATTTTGAATCTCCTTTTCGGTCGCTATTCTTCTAGCCTTGTTCCTTATCATTTTCGTAGTAAGGATTCTGCCTGTACTCCTTTCATTCTCAACCGATGTTTTAATTTCCTCTTTAATTTCAGGCCAATGTGGGGCTGTGTGGTGAAGATTACAGTTTCCTTTCTTCGCTGCCAGTAGGTTATTTTCCTGCAACCATCAGTAACATATCATTTTTTTTCTGTAGGTGGAGGGCCAATAATATTTGGCAGCTGCTCTATTTCCATGCTCTTTAGCATAGTGTATTACATGAAGCTTTTGCGCAACAGTGTAGCTTAACCTCTTTCTTGCTGTTATCATATCCGAAGGAGTGAAATTCAGTCAAAAATTTTCCTTCATATGATCTGTACAACCTACGTATTGTAAACGTCTTAGTGGAATAATTAGGATATAAAATATTCTGATTGTATTTATACCAATGAAACCGGAAGTTATCGTAAGAAAAATATTAATGAAACAAATATATTTTACAAATATATATTTTGAATTTATTGCGTATAATTTTAGTAAAACAAGGTACTAATATTAATCGTGATGAAATTAATATAATGAATATTATCGATGATAACACTTTTAATCTGCATAATAGCCTTTTAAATAATAACAATAGGTATACGAAAGTTACTCTAAAGTCTAAGCTAATAGGAGTTGCCAGGTAGCTAATTTCGGCGAACTATCGCGAATTTTAAACCTACATATGTCATATAATACGAAGGGGAATTTTAAAAGATGTTTTTATTAAAAAAAAAAGGTGCGCCTTATATGCAGTCAAATACGGCACTTTTTCTCAATTTTTATCGATGATCACCCGATGTGTTTTTTTTTAATCATTTCACCCCAAGCAAAGCGATAAAGCGACTAGTAGGCAAGAGTTGCAGGGAGTGAAAGTGAAAGAGAAGATTGAAAATCGGGAGAATTGAGGAAAAGACAAAAGATGAACGGGATTCAGAAAGATAGAAGATGGTGATTGACGTTGCATTTAAATTTTTGAAGATTGTAGTTATCTAGGAAGCAAGGAAACGGAAGGGAGTTCCACACTATATCGTTAACGCCTTTCCCAGTCGTTTAGCACTGTCACTTTTGTCGTTTGTATTCGGTTTAACTAATGTTTACTCTGATTCGTTTAATAATAGCGAAATATGCCTCCTAAAAGCTAAGGAAAATATGAAGAAACAAAAAATTTATGTTAGAAACAACGAAAAGAGTGCTCAACTCTGTGTAATATCAATCTTCCTATAGGGCAATTTCCTCACAGATAAAGACGAGATTTTCGGCAACAGAGATATGTTTATACAGATTTGCTTTGTTATGGTTTGTTTAACGGCATGTCGACATCTCTATTATTTAATGCCTAAATCTAAATATTTTGAACCCAGTTTTATGGCTTCAGTTTAATATATTTTGAACGCAGTTGTATGCCTTCTACTACAGATAAAATGTATTGTTGGTCATTTAGCTATAAAATGTATTGTTGGTCATTTTGCTATAAAATGTGTTGCTGGTAATTATAAAAATTATTGCGGGTCATGGTGCTTTAAAAATGTATTCTTGGTAATTTTTTCATATAAAATGTATTGCTAGTAATTTTACTATAAAATGTTTTTTAATTTTTCATAGCATTTTGGTTTTGTTTGGTGGGATTCATAGGTGCTAAGAGGTGGTTCCACACTCCTCAAAATCTCACAGTCTCCCGATGAGAAGCCTTGCTGTCGGATGTAGTTTATCGTCATACCCAGGACTAGATTATGCAGAAGAATGATGACAATTCCATGGAAGGAACATGTGATCAACGGGGAGGTTTTAAGGAAAACTGAAACAGAAGGACTAATAATCAGAAAAAAAAAGCAGTTTAAATATTTGGAAAACATAATGAGGAAAGAGGTCTTGGTGAATTTGACACGCACATGATATACTGAAATCAAGAGGGATAGCGGGCGACAAAGAACAACTTACCTAATAAGCTTGTGTAAATGGATGTCAGATCGGGAATTTGAAAGGATGGTGAATAAATAGACATTGTTAAGTGCTACAAAGGATAGAAGGTTGTAGAGAGCCATGATCGAACAGGCCAGGAAAAGATAGAATATAAACGAAGAAGGTTGCCATGTTCTGGAAAAGAAGTGTGAAGTCTGTGTTGCATAAAACGCCTAATTTGTTTGCTTTCAAAATTCATATTCAATATTCTTGACTCGAACATGGGCATCTTTCATTAATGAGAAATAGATAACTATCTCAGCCACGTGGCTTATTTTTCTTTTTCCTTGCATATCTTTTTTTTTCGGTTTGTCAGTCTCAGAAAGACAAATATCCAAACACCGTCAAACATTCAAATATGTATCACATGCAACTACCTATATCGTATATCAGGACGTATATATTGACATATCAATGTGTGTATGGCGAGTGGTCAGTTGAGTAAATCCGATACGTTTTTCCCTGGCTTTCTGAGTTGATCTGTTGTCTTCATCAGACGAGAGACAAACTGAACATGCAACTTATAATTACAATGGGTTTCTATTATGACACTGATGCATTGTGGGAAAGAAAATCTCACGCAATCACCGATGTTAGAATAAGTAGATGCAATTTAGGAACGAGACAACAGGAAAGAGCGTTATTTGTATAGGCATAGTACATTCCATGGGCATAGCGAAGGCTCATCCTTGTTAAGGAATGATCGTGTTATGTAAAAGAGAATATTTTCTTTTTACAATATATTAAAAACGTTATCTATCTATATGAAGGGGCGTTGAATGTTTCTTCTCCGACCCACATCCTCAAATCAGTATTTGAAATGCGAGACATCAAAATGACTGTAGCCGCTCGGTGTTTTTATATATATATATATATATATATATATATATATATATATATATATATATATATATATATTCCAAAAACCTTATATATAGGTCAATCAGTGATTAAAATAGAAAGCTTACAGTATTTAAGTAATATATATATATATCAGAGTAGATATATAAATATAAAAGTGGACACTGAGGAGGTCAACAAGACATGATGATTGCGTCCAAGCATGCACAGACTGTTACCATTCAGTGGTGATGTCAGTGTCCACTTTTATATTTACATACGCACATTGCCTAATATTATATATAACGTCATCCACAGAGAGACTGTTTCGCAGCTCATCAGTGTGGCTAGACATTTGGTTGCCTCTAGCTAGGATCAAAACCCGACTGAATTGGTGTCAGTCGGAGATTCTAACCATTAAGCCATCGGCGCACGGTAGGGATGATAATGGATTTTTTTACGTATTTATTTTTAGATACACGCCCAGTGACCGACAGTGACTCAATTCGAATCTGCGAAGAGTCTCGCTATATAGCTATAATAGTCACTGTTTACCAACCCACACCTCGTCCCCAGAGAGCTCAACTGAAAATTATATATATATATATATATATATATATATATATATATATATATATTGTGAGACCTGATTTTTTATTAGAAAAGTTTCTTATGAAAAAAAGGTAAAAAGCATTTTATGATTAAATTTTACTCTCATCATTATTTTTATCCTCCTTTAGCCTTGATTACTGCAGCAGACATTTTTGTCATTCGTTGCAAAGGTTTCTCAAACTATAAGTTTGATAATTGATTCGATTCTTTTTTTTTAAATTACTCTAACAGCTCATATTCATTTTTTCCAATTCTTCTGTCAAAATCATCCCATGCTAATTATAGGGATGGCTTCAAATATTTGAATTGTAGTACACACACACACACACACACACACACACACATATATATATATTATATTGTTAGAGTATGATATATTTATGGGTTAAAGTGCTGAATATTAGAAATAGAGCGTATATAAATATAAAAATGGGATATAGACTGACGATTGCGTTTAAGCTGTGTATTGACTCATATCTATCTATCTATATATGTCTATATCTGTCTGTCTGTCTATCTATCTATCTATCTAACATTGATCCGACGTGCTTTGACAACTCGGCAACAGAGAGTTTTATATTCAAGCAAGTAATTATTTCAGTAGACGCTTCGTTTCTTTTACTCCTGCAAAATTGGGGTGTGTGGGTGGCATGTTTGAATTCTTCCTGAATGTAAATTTTCTTTATTAAGTGTTCTCGTAGTCTGACACAATTATTAGTTGACATTTTGATCTAACATTTTCTCTGTATAATGCTCTGTCTGTATGGCTAATAGAAAATCAATGGGTTAACTGTCAAGAAAGGATGATTATATTGAAAAAAATAATTGTTTTTGAAATATTTCAGTATTTTGGTTTCAGAATCAATATCTACATTTTTTCAAATAAAACGCACGAACAACACCTCCTATATATATATATATATATATATATATATATATATATATATATATATATATATGTGTGTGTGTGTGTGTGTGTGTGTGTGTGTGGTGAGACAGAGAGAAAGGAGAGAGAGAGAGAGAGAGAGAAAGAGAAAGACAGAGAGAGAGAGAAAGAGAGAAGTGTTATAAAAAGATTAATTGATCTACTCATGTGTTTGCCATGATAAATATTTACTTTTGCGTTTTTTAGGGAGTCGGAAATTATCATTAATTAATATGTGCATATGCTTAAAGGATAATCATAAAATGATTTTGAAAATCGATCCTACCTATCGATCATTCATTCGACCAATGCCACCTGATCTTTTGCATAATGTAAAATTTCATTTTATATGATGAATAAATCAATAATCAATGATGACGAGAAAAAAAACAGCTGCGAGTGAAAATCTTCATCTTGAGCGTGCAAAAAAGAAGGAAAAAATTGATTGAATAAAAAAGAAAAAGGGTAAAAGTGATAAGCAGATGGTGGTGAGAGTTAATGCATGACATAGATAGAGAGGTAGATATATAAATAGAGAGATAGTGAGAGAGAGAGAGAGAGAGAAAGACAGAGAAAAAGAAAAAGTTGTAGGTACATCTAAAAAACGTAAACATATAATCTCTCCCGAAAAC
Organism: Acanthosepion pharaonis; assembly: GCA_903632075.3. Classification (NCBI taxonomy): domain Eukaryota; kingdom Metazoa; phylum Mollusca; class Cephalopoda; order Sepiida; family Sepiidae; genus Acanthosepion; species Acanthosepion pharaonis. The sequence goes on from CAHIKZ030005559.1 coordinate 858,237, forward strand.
ACCCACGCATAATCTCTATCTATCATGCGCACAAACACTAAAATGAACTTCGTCCTGCACAGAACCAAACAGCAAAGTATAAAGAGGAAGGTCATTTACATATATATTTGGTTGGATATGTTAGCTCTATCTCTGATATTGAGGGCTTTCTAATAAGTACCGCGCATATAATATATAAATAATTATACATATATATATTTATTTATATTTATATACACTTTCACACACACACACACACACACACACACACACACACACACACACACACATACATATATATACACACATTACTAGTTGGTTCTGCACAAAGATTTCACCACTATAATTAAATCACGTGTGCTGGTGTCGGACTCTTTGTTCCTTGGAACTGAGCTGCTTGACCCTCATACGTCGAATCGACGGGAGAGTGGAATATATATATATATATATATATATTATTATATATCTATGTGTGTGTGTGTATGTGTGTGTGTGGGAATTGCTTAAAGATTGTGTTCTGTCACTACTCAGTGTTGTCCTCCTCAGTGTACACAAACACACACACGCATGCATATTTCTTTTTCTGCGTTATATATAGGTAACTGGGGGATTAAACATCAAATAGCATTAATTGAATCTCGGGACAAGTATGTTCAAAATGACTGGTAATAGTTTCAATTCAAAAGTGTTTGGCTGTCTACCAAATTTAAAGAGTCGAGTCTACCCTACTATTTAATTCATAGCTGGCAATGGTGGAGGAGAAGAGATGAATTCACCCCTTCCTCACGGGTATTAGCGCGAAAATTAATGTAGCAAAAACAAACTCAAACGCGTGTATATAATGTTTGAATTCTATCTATCTATCTATCTATCTATCTATCTATCTATCTATATATATATATATATATATATGAGTATCTTAGAGGGTGATGGTAAAACTCAGCTGCCTGCTGAGGTAACCAATTCATTACAGCAATTTTCATGTATTCATCGCTCTAAACATTCATGTTTTTTCTTCAATGAAAGAGGCACTGACGGGCCAACGTTATGGTGGTAATGAAATAAATCTACTGATGAAGAACTAAAAACGGCTTAGTTTAACTAAGCTGGGATATATACCCTCATTCATCGGTGGAACACTGTCATTGAAAGAGATGGTGCCATGTTGAAACGTAGAGATGTGAATCTGTGATGTATTGCTATTACTTGATGCACGATATTTTTGATTTCTATAACAAACAAATTTAATTACTTTTTGGCACATCTATCTATCTATCAATAGACAGTATTCAGTATTCTTTAATAAGATTTCTTGAATATCCAATAAATAAATATAATCTTTTAATAAATAAACGAAGCGTTTAAAATATGGGTATACGCTAAAAATAACGTTTAAGTAATAACTATAATAATGTATTATATATATATATATATAGATAGATAGATAGGTAGATAGATAACTAGACTCGTTTCGAAAAACCCTCGAATTTATGATTTGCTAATAATCAAATCAATCTCGAGGGAAAAAAAGGTTTTAAATAAAGAAAGAGCTACCAACATGAACTTCTGCCGACAAAAAAATCGCACAGATGCAGGTCTGAAGCCCAAAGAATAAACCCCGATACGAGTGAACAACTAACTAACAAAAGCGCTCAATACAACCGTAGAGCAGACCTAGATACACCTAGTGAGCCAGACAAACCTACCTAGGTTTCACCTAAACGGATCGTCAGGAAAGTGACTTTACTTTCCCTGACGATCCGTTTAGATGAAACCTAGGTAGGTTTGTCTGGTTTAAATATATATATATATATATATATAAATATATATATATATATATATATATATATATATATATATATAAATAAAAAAATCAAATTTCATAGTTTAATAAAGGCTAAAAAAGCTTAACCCAATAATTAAAGGGGAAAACCCTTCATGAAGTCGTCGAAAAAACAAATTGTAGTTCAGTGCGACGCATTTATATATGAAGCAGCTCGTTGAAAATAAATAAATAAATAAAATAAAACAAAATTATCCAGACACTTAACAACATACTATGTATGGTGCCAAAATCTATCTTTCTCTGTGAATGAACAGACGATGCACGTTCAAGAAAGACATCATTCGCTTTGAAATAGACAACCCACCCTACATTCATGTTGACCTCTCCCTGAAGGTGACTGATATGTGGATAAAAATTAACTTTTAGGCTCCTCAAAAATGGCCGCCCCAGCCGTTTCCATTGTAACGAATTAACACGCTTATAACGATACGTAAATTTCAAAATTGGTTATTCCTAAATTTTCGCTTGATGATGAAACAAGGCTTTACTTTAATTCAATGTAATTTTAATAAATATATTCAGGGTTTTGGCTCTCGTTTTAAAACATGATAACTCTTATGTATCGAAAGAATCATATTTTTAAAAAATAAATAATATATATATATATATATATATATATATATATATATAGGGTGCGGTAGGTAAATTGTGTCATTTTAAATTTTGAATCCTTCGCGTTGTTCTTTTTTTATTTTACTGTGATATTGCACAGTATAGTAGGGTCAGTTGGGTACAGTCCGTAAGAAAAAGAGCACCATGATGCAATCAATTAACTCCGCCAGAAATTTGGAACATGCTGTACTGTTTGGGATTCGAGCTGGAAGATCCAATGCAAACATTTCGAGTGTTTGGGTGTCAATCTGAGGACAGTGCAGAAGATTCGGATTCATCTGAGTCTGATGGTATGATGGTAACATTATACCTTCGTTCATCTTCCCACATGGTCTCAGACTCAACACGGAGGCCTATATCAAATGCCTTGAGGAGGTTGTGCTGCTCTGGGTCAAGAGGGTGGCTGCTGGAGGACCCTATGTCTGGTAACCATGCCACACAAGCTGGGGAACCCAATCATGGCTGTCTGACAATTCCTGTGACCACATCACCCTTTACTAGTGGCCATCTAACTCCCCAAATTGCAATTGAACGAAAAACCAAAAAAACTCTTTGTAATACTAAAGAGGAACTGAAGACAAGGATTATGACATTATTCACCAACTTAAAAAAGGAAACCGTCCAGAGAAAGTGCTGGAGATTCCAAAGTCGTCTGGAGGTTGTGGTTGAAGGCAATGGCGATTTTATTGAATAAATTTACTCTTTAGTATTTCAAGGTATTTTTGTGTAATTTTGGTAAATTTATCTGTTAAAATGAGATATTTATGTTATTTTCATTTTTGTGTCATTTAGGCGAAATTTATCCATTGCACCCTGCATATATATATATATATATATATATATATATATATATATATATATATAGGCCACTGATTGGTGTAACGCGTTTCGTTCTCTAAAAGGCCTTCATCAGATAATGTTCACATCAATGGAAGTATTAATATATGTAGTTAGAAATGAACTTAAACGTCGATTGTAATTATGAACCGGGTGGAAATGTGGGAATGTTAAATTAAAAAATTTTGAGTTAAAAATGTCTTTGCCTGATTTCTCCCTCAAACCCTACACACACACACACCCACACACACACATATATATATATATATATATATATATATATATATATATATATATATATATATATGCGAATGTCAATGTGTCACACTTTTTCAACTTTACTCCTAGAGGCCGTAGCCCAAGATATCTCATTCTGGAATCAGGCCGATTCCGTGAGTAAATTAAAAATCCGGACTTGCAATCCTAAAATTTTGGATTCCCAAATTTTCATTACTGTGATTGTTTTCAGCGATTTTTTACGTGATTTTTTGTACGATAAGAATTTTTATAACTTGGAAATAAATTTGGAAATAATCTAAATTAATTGCAATATCCAGCAAAAGTCACCCATGAAATAAAAATAAGTTTTTGTACGGAATGCAAGGACGTATGTACAGAAGAATTTTCGTTGAACTTTTAAGCTTAAATATTAATGCAATACTTAAATGCAGCGATCAATTTTGAGTTCTTCTGTAGTTTATTGTTGCTTATTGCATACGGCAGCAGTATGACTTCGAAAAAAATCTCTGCCAACAGAGGACCAGATTGCAATCAAAAGGGCCAAGACTGCAGCGAGGAAAATAAATTACTGTGCAAATAAAAAGCCAGAACAAACGGCAGCCAGGAGAGCTTCCAATGCTGAGAATATGCAAAGACTTAGGGACTCTCAAACTCTTGAACAAGCCAAAGACTCAATCCAGAGCTCTCTTCAGGAACTAACTTAATTGCCACTCGATAGGGCAGCTTTTAAGCTAGTATATATATAATTCCATCGATAAGAACATTATGTTAGTCTGATGAACTCCTTTTAAAGAGTTACATAGACTTGTCCCACTTCGTCATTCAATTGCCTCTAGAAATTTATAGATCACATTCTCCCATAAATGTGGTTATGTCTGAATGAGTGTGTGTGTGTTTGCAAGTGTGACTACCGGTACTTATGGGTGTGTTTCAATTTGTATATATTTTTTATATGTGTATGTGTATTGTGTTACACAAGGTCGTTTTTTTGTGAATCTATTTGTTTAGCACGTTTTTATGTACGAGATTTCGAAAACGGTAGTTTGTGGTTGTTGAACTCTCCTCCAAAGTTAATAGTAAGAAAAAAAACGAAACAACGTATGAAGCAGAGAGAGAGAGAGAGAGAGAGAGAGAGAGAGAGAGAGAGAGAGAGAGATTACAGGGAGAGTGACAGATTGGGTAGCTGAGAAAAAGCATGGAGAGAGAGAGAGAGAAGAGAGAGAGACTGTGGTGGGTAGAGAAAAGTATAGCGAGTAGGATGGGAAAACGTATATATGGAGATAGTGGTGGGTAGGAGAGAGAGGAAGTATGGAAAGAGAGAAAAAGAGATTTGGGTATGAGAGTAGAAGAGGGGAGAAAGATTAGGGCAGAGGAAAAAGCAAAGACAGAAAGAGAGGTAACTAGATCAAGTGGGGTAGAGGGAGAAAGCGTGAGAGTTGGGTAAAAGAAGAAAAGCATAGAGAAAAAGTCGGGTGGAAGGAGATGTATAAACAGGGAAAGAGAAAATTGCGTAGAGAGAGAAAAGTGGAGAATAAGAGAGAGGGCGAGTGAGTGAGTGTGAATGTGTAAGAGGGAGAGAAAAAGATTGGGGTAGCTGAAAAACATAGGGAGAGAGAGAGAGAGCGAAGAAAGTGAAAGATTGTGATAGGCTGAAAAAAGCAGAGAGACAGAGAGAGTGGCATGAGAAAGAAAAGTATATATATATAGATAGATATAGTGAGGTTAAGGGAGAGTAAAGCATGGAAAAAGAGAAAAAGATAGATTAGAGTAAGGACTGAGGGCAGAAGAGGGGGAGAAAAACATAAAGAAAAAGCGGGAAAAAAGAATATAGAAAGAAAACAGTGGGAGTGGCGTAGGGGGAGAAATGCACGAAGAGAGAAAGAGAGTGGGGTTAAGAGAGAAAAACATATAGAGAGAATGAAATAGGGAAGTAGTGAGGGAAAAGCACAGAGAGAGAGAGAGAGAGAGAGAGAGAGAGAGAGACAGTGGGAAAGAGGGAGAGAGAGAAAGAGAGTGAAAATGTAGGATAGGGAAAAAAGTATCGATATAATGGAAGTTGGATATGTGGAGGGAAAGACCTATCGAGAGAGAAAGTGAAAGAGCGAGGAACAGAGGGCGAAAAGCATGAAGAGAGAGAGAGAGAGAGAGAGAGAGAGAGAGAGAGAGATGAAGAGCATTTCAACAGAAGGCGATAACAGTACCAGAAAAATCACCATATATAAACTGAAATAGGAGAAAAGAAGAGTATTTTTTTTCAAATCCCGAGCAAGAATTTGCTGGAAATGAAACGTAATACATTGATTGCAAAAGTTTGAAGTTAGACGTTTTCAGCGGATTTTTATTTTTCTATATTTCTGAGTTTTAATATTGATTCATTTAATTTTTTGAATATTTAAAAACAAGCAAACAACAAAACAGTTCACGCAAACACACGCACGCACACATAAAAGCAAGCCTCCGCTATCACCATTTTTAAAATGGCCGCTCATAGTTTAATATTCCTGTCTTTCTCCTTCGTGGCTGTCACTTTTAATGCCAGTTATGCGGCTGAGGCTGTATTTTTCTAATATGCTTCCGCAAAATAACGAAACATCTGCGGATTCGTTACGAGCCAAATTTCCCCTTCCCTAAGGGGATGGAAATAAAAATTGTTGCATGTTGTTTTCCGGGAAAACGCTATGCACATCTTGTGAAGAAAATGTGAGACTCGATTTTATCTTTTTTTGCACAGTTTTAATTCTTATTCGATTCCGATAAAATTACAATTCTTTCATTCGTTCTTTCATTTTTCTTTTCACTCTTTCTCTCTTTCATTCTTTAATATATCTTTCTTCTTTTTCTCCCTTTCTTTTATATATTTTTCTTTCTTTAATATACTTATTTCATCTTTTACTTACTTTATTTATCTATCTATCTATCTATCTATCTATCTATCTATCTATCTATCTATCTATCTATCTATCTTTCTTTCATGTATTTCACTTTTCTTTTGTGTCATTATTCCATCATTAAATTTCTTTATCGTTTATATATCGACTTTTTATATTTTCCTTTATTCGTTTCCTTTCCTTTCCTCCTTTCATTAATATATTTTTTCTTCTGTTTTTTATATATTTTTCACCTATCTATCTATCTATCTATCTATCTATCTATCTATCTATCTATCTATCTATCTATCTATCTTTTCACGTTCCTGCCTTCATATTTATATATATATATATATATATATATATATATATATATATATATATATATATAACATTCTTTCTTTTATATATCTGTCCTTCTTCATTTACATCCTTTGTTTTATATACTTCCTTTCTTTTACATCTTTATATCATCTTTTACTTTTTCAACCATATATGAATATTTCACATTTTCTTTCTTTCTTCCTTCCTTTTTCTGTGTTTACTGAATATATATTTTCCTTCGAGCTCCATTCATTTTATAGATTATATTTCTTTCGTTTTTTCAAATATATATATATTTATATATAAATAAATATATATATATATATATATATATATATATATATATATATATATATATAGGTATATATATATATATATTAGAGGTCAATATATATATATATATATATATATATATATATATATATATATATATATATATATATATAAATATACGATCTATACGATCTATATATATATATATATATATATATATATATATATATATATATATATATATAATATTAGTGTTTAATATATTTACATATACGATCCAAGACATCAGACGTACAAATTCAAAAGCTTTTTGAATTTGTAGGTCTGATGAATTGGATCGTGATTATGATTCAATGTAATAAATTATAACCATATAATATTAGTATTTTATATTATATTGTTACTCTGTCCTGGACATTGAGTTCTTTTGTGGATTCTATCTCTATTTGAAATTTATGTACATATATATATATATATATATATATATATATATATATATATATATATATATATATATATATATATATATATATATATATATATTTAAAAATATAAAAAATATATAAAGATATATATATAATGCATATATATATATAAATGAAAGAAATAGATAATGAAATATATAAATGAAGGAAGGATACATAAAAAAGGTATATATATATTATCGTTATCTTTCTATATATTGTCCTTAATAGAATTAATATCTTTGCTTTTGCTTTATATATATTATAATTTATATATTATCGTTAATATATATATCATTTATATATATATATATATATATATATATATATATATATATATATATATTTATTTTTTTTTTCTGTTTTTCTTGCAGCGTCTTTCTTTCAGTTACCTTATTTCTTCCAGTTTTACTTTTCCTTCTTTCTTTCTATTCATATATATTTATTTCATGATTTTCTTTCCTTCTTTGATATAAATTTCTTTTCTTTCATTTACATATAATTCATTTTTCTTTCTTTCTTCTTTGATTTGAGATCATATTTTCCCTTACTTAATTTATAAAAATATTCTCTCAAAATAAAATATCCAACATATAACACCTTGCATATCTATATTAGTCTCTCCTTATGTATGTATATTTTTATTTATCCATATATCTATGTATATATTCGAGTTAGGACAAGTATCGAATTATGAGATTCCCAGCATGTAATTTTAAAAAATGTACACTTCCACAAAATATCGCATAAATGCTTTCGGTGTTAACTACAAGAACTCAAAATGAAGATCATTATTATGTGATGATGAATAAATTATAGAATTCGATGGCTTTCCCGTGGTTAAAACACTATTTTCTGCACACACACACACACACACACACACACACACACACACACACACACACACACACACACACACACACACACACACACCTACATCTATCTATCTATCTATCTATCTATCTATCTATCTATCTATCTACACATATATATCTTTCTAAATTATCTATCTATCTACACATATATATCTTTCTAAACTATCTATCTACACACACATATATATCTTTCTAAACTATCTATCTATCTATCTATCTATCTATCTATCTACACATATATATATCTTTCTAAACTAACTATCTATCTACACACACATATATATCTTTCTAAACTATCTATCTATCTATATATCTATCTATCTACACACATATATATCTTTCTAAACTATCTATCTATCTATCTATCTATCTACACACACATATATATCTTTCTAAACTAACTATCTATCTATCTATCTATCTATCTATCTACACACACATATATATCTTTCTAAACTATCTATCTATCTATCTACACACACATATATATCTTTCTAAGCTATCTATCTATCTATCTACACACACATATATATCTTTCTAAACTATCTATCTATCTATCTATCTATCTATGCGTGTATGTGAGCTGAAATAATATTTTTTCAATGTTCTTTTTTCGTATTAACCACTCCAGATAGCGAATATTAACAACATATTTTATTAAATTTAATAAAATTTTATAAGGGATGCAATTTTCTATGTAAATTCACTGCAATTGCACCCCCGATTACAGAAGCTTCCCAAAAATATACTGATAGTATCAGATGTCTTAAATTGTAAAAGAACAAATAAAAATTAGAGATAAGAAAGTGCATCCACTAAAAACTTTTATAAAGTTTAATTTCATATATATATATATATATATATATATATATATATATATATATATACGTGTCAATATATGCTAACTCACTCATGTCTTCTCTCTCCCCACTCACTTCCTCACTTCGTTAATTTACATATGTTTAATACGACCCCTCAAATTGCGTAAATTTTCTTTTCATTTTTTGTTTGGAAGAAAAATCTGATGATCCGCAGTCCTTTTAAAAGGGCTGTTGCGAAATAATTTATTGCATCGAACCTGGTCTGGAAAGCGGTCTGTTTTTATTTAGATTATTTGCTCTGGATTTACATAGAGCTCTCTGGATTTTATCCTCCTTAGGTTTACCCTTACGGATTACCTAGTTTTTCTTAAGTATATATATATATATATATATATATATATATATATATATATATATATATATATATAAATGAAAAGAAGGAACAGTAAAAATATCTATAAGAACATCGGATTATATAGCGAAAAAAACCATATTTTAAATCAATTTATTACATATTATATATATATCGGGGAAAGATTATAATTGTTCAACGAGAGAAAACATATATTTTAATAAAGAGAGAAATATATATATATATATATATATATATATATATATATATATATATATATATATATATATATATATATATATATTGTTTGAAAATGTCTATATTTATAGACGAAGAGTTCTCAATATCAGCGATAGACGGTTTTTAGATATAGAAGTTGTGGGCATAGGAATCATTACAAAAAGACTAGATCGCTCAATCTAAATCTAATAAATATTATTTAGTACGGAACGACATAGAACAAAAAAATATATAACTGACAAATATAAAATAAAATAGTTAATATATATATATATATATATATATATATATATATATATATATATATATATATATAAAATAATCAATCTCAAAGTAATGATTATCAATAACCGAAAGCTTAAACAAAAGAAATAGTAAGGTCCGGTTTCCTTATTTCTGCACTTTTATTGATCACCCAGTGGCCGATATATATATATATATATATATATATATATATATATATATATATATACCACTAAAAAGTAGTGACACATGGTCTGAAGATCGCTGAAGCCCTGAAACTGAGATTTACTATGAGGAATCGATCTGAAGATTTCCAACAATTGCAACACGTAACATGAATAGCACATATAACTAGAAATAAAAAGGAATGATATTATCAAGATGTTGACTTTCCACATTATCCCAAACAAAAGGCTAGGAAGGAACCCTCCCTCAATACTAGAAAGAGAAATAGCAGCTAGTAGACTTGAGAAGCCTGTTTTCCTGAAAATACTGTTTTAAGAAAAAAAGAGTTTAGAAATTTGAACCGGCAGCAAACCTAATAAATGTGGAGTGATGCCTGCATGGAAGCTGTTATTGTCATCAACACAATATATAATTTTTTAATTATTTTACTCAAAGCAAGGAGATATCGACACTGCGACCTAAGAGGGATACTGGGATTGAAAAAAAATCAGAAAACATTAGCGAGAAAAAAATACTATAAAGGTACAAGCTTAAGGATGACAGGACATGGCGATTGACGTTGTATTTGCATTTTTGAAGTTCGTAGATGTTAGGGGACCATGAAAACGGAAGAAGGTTTCCTCGATGAGAAAAGAAATTATTAGAATATAACTTATTGTTACATCTAGTTAGTTCGACAGTAAAAAAAATAGAGACCTCGTTGCCAATCTAATCTATAGTCGTGGTACCAAAGAAGAAAACTTAGAAGAATTATTATGAAAATATTTATAACGATCGAATGAAAAGCATTTGGCAAACATAATAATAAAAAAGAATCTTCCTTATATGATTAAAAACATAAATGTATAACGAATTTCTAATGCCAGTAAGGGGCGAACGTAGAAATTATTTGGAAACTGTTATTGTCCGGTTCCTTGTACCACGTTGATAGTCCAAGGTAGAACCAATAAAGAAGAACTCGAATACGGATATGGAATAACACAGATATATTACAAACAGGAATATATACAGAGAAGTAGAAAGTGTTAGTACGAACAATCAGGTTTAGTAGTAATTGTCTGAACGCGACTATGTTTGGGACTGCCTCTGACTCAACTGACTGACTCGCTCGCTCTGAGTGACTGACAGACCCCTGACGGACTTCACTCCAGACTTCAGACTGAACAGTATTTAGTCACCCCCCACGAGGGCATCATGTGGCACAAGGCCAGTTTAACGTGGGATCTCTGAGCCCGTGGGCTCGGGCAAAAATATGCCCTTTGAACCCGTATAAATGGGTGCCGGGTCGGTTTACCTCCCCGAAAGAGAATCCGTCCTTCGGCGTAGCCTCGTTCGGGTTCCTTCCTGCCCGAAAGTAGAGAGTTCAACCGATCAGCCGATCAGCCGGTCGCCCAACTCCGGACTGAACTCTCTGCTTCCTCTTGAGGCGCAGTATTTATTACGTATGGAATAGTCCATTATGTTATTATGGGTAAGGTCCCATAACAAAAACAAATGCTGAAATGCACATATATGAATATAAACATTAGCGCTAAGAACAGAAAATAACAAAAAAAAAAAAGAAAGTTTACCATGGATCCGAGAAAATAACAAAGAAGCGATAAAAGTGAAAGTGAGCAGGACACATGACAAAACCTTGGTTTACCAATAACAAACCTACATTATAAGAAGACGATCATAAACGCCTTGGTGACTTTCGCCCCATGACATTATGGTCGACTCTATTCAAAATGAGTCTATACCCACATTTATAGATGGATAAATCAGCCATAATAAGCCACATGACAAAACTTATCTGAATTCGGATGAATAGTGTACGCAGCAGAATTAGATCCTAAATAGTACAAAAACAATGCGGTTTGGGCAAAGACACTGGAACAAGGAATGCAATATTTATGCTCAGAATGATATGAGAGAGAGAGAGAGAGAGGGAGAGAGAGAGAGTGATAGAGATCATTACAAATGCAAACAGATATATACCTATGTTTTATAGATTATGCAAAATCGTTTGATAAGTTACATCACAAAGTGCTGCTGGAACTGCTAAGTAAGTATTTGAAAAGTAGATTAGAATAATACTGAACCTACACTGGTAGCAAACCACCTGCATGAGAATAGAAAATGAATTCAGTAAATGCACAAAAATAGAACGTATACAAGGATGTGTCTTCTCACAAGACTTATTCATCTTTTACAGTCAAGAACTGAGAGGATTAGGAGTCCTACCAGGATTCCTTATTGATTGCCACAGTCTTAACAACATTAGATATGCAAATGACACAGAGTTGGTAGCAGACACAGGAAATAAACTGCAGGATCTACAGAAGTTAGTAAAGGAAAGCGAGAAGAAAGGACTAACTAAAGATCAACTGTAAGAAAACCAAATATATGATTGTCAGCAAAAGAAATAGCCCAACATGCAAATTACAAATTGGAGATACCAAAATTAAAGAAATAGAAAAATTTAAATATTCAAGAATTGTTTTAACAGACCATGGAAAATGTGAAATCCTATATCTGAAGGTACATTGGAATAGCGAAATATTACTCCCAAAAGTTATGGAAAGTATTTCATTAGAAACACAGAAAAGAGTACTGAATTTTTATGTAATATAGGTCCACCTATATAGCAGTGAATGGTGGACACTCTCCTCACAGATAAAGAATAGATTTGAAGCAAGATAAATTATGTTTTACAGAAGGTTGCTAAGAATACTGTGGACTAAACTAACAAACCAGTTGTGAGCAACGACGAAGTTTTAGAGAAAAAAACTAAAGAAAAAGAACATTTGTAATTAGAATCAGAAAAAGACGTTTGAAGTTTCTGGGACACATAATGAGGAAATAGGGCTTGGAGAATTTGACACTCAAAGTATATACTGAAGATAAGAAGAAGTGTGGAAAGCGACGCATAACCTACTTAACAATCTAGTATAAATGGTTGGCAAGAACAGGGATTTGGAGATATAGCAAAAAGACACACTAAAACCTACAAAAGAAACGGAATTGTAGGGAAACATAGTCACCCAGGCCGTGAAGGTAAACGGCACACAGAAGAAGAAGAGACCTACATTATAAAAAGGCGATAATAAAAGGCTTGGCTATTACATTATGATTAACCATATACACACTAATCTCGAATGTATTTAAAAACGGCAGATAAAAACCAGCCTCGTGAAGAATGGATAAACGCGATGGTTGAGTAATTCAAAAAGTGACTTGACCCAAAGAGTTGTGAGTTCAATACCTGGACACAGCAGAGGGAACAAAATGTTGGAGAGTTGAGTTACTAAAGGGAATTAACTGATACTGAAATACCCACCGCCAGAAAAAAGGTGGGTATATTATCTATGACGTATGAATGTATCATATTATCTACGCATCATATTATCTATGACGTATGAATGTATCATATTATCTATGGCACGTGGAATTAGAATAATCTACCCATGGTTCGAAGTATGTCGAAGAGTACAACGGTCGAAACGTCGTGAATATGATAAAATATATGAGGATAAAATTACGAACGATGTAAATAGTGTAATAAATCTTATTAGTTCTCCCATAGCTGGGGGAGAAGAGTTGGATTCATACCTTTTCCGAGGGTATTTGCGCGCAAGTGAATATAATTAGCCGAACGGGAACTGAGATTCGTTTAACAATTTCCGAATTATTATCCATTACACCACTCGCACATCCAAGCTTACTGGACCAGGCTGGATATTCCTTAACTTCGGTGATCGTACGAGAACCGGTAGTTCAACGTCATGTGGCCGTAAGCCCAACAGATAGAAATACAAACAGAATACAACAAACCACTTTGTGGAACTTTTTTTTAATCAATTTATCTCAAACCAAACGATAAGGCCACTAAAAAGGGGCTACTGAGAGTAAAAAAAGAATGATAAGATTTTAGAAGGAACTAGAAAACCAATCCTAAACAGGGAAAAAGTGATGAACGTCTCCTCTGGTTCAAAAGACCGGAGAGAAGTGTGAACCGGACGATAGACGAACCTATCTACTCCTATTGGTTGTTGGCTTTGATAATTCGTTTTATTTACGAGAGGGGAGCATTGATTAAAACCGCAACAGCACAACAATAATGTACACGTACAAAAAGACGGAGATAAAAGCAATCTTAGAAAAATAATTAAGGAAAAGGGATATGATTCCATCTAAACTGTTTACAGCTGGCCTTGAAATCATCTTCCGTAAAATGAACTGAAATATGAGTAATCCAAAACGAAGAATATTTAAACCATATGGTGACGATATTTTGAAAATAGCAGAATAACCTGAACGACTGCTGAACATTCGAAATGACCTAAATAGGGAAAAGTATCAAAATAGTTTTAGAAATAAACTGTAAAGAAGCGTAATATATAAAAAAATAATCATAAAATCGAAGATCAAGCATTAGTAGTCCAAGAATATATGTAATTTATCCTGGCGTAGATTAATGAAAGATCACGAAAATAACAACGACTGGCCGGAAACCATTTGACAAAAATAGGACTTTTATTGGAAATTACTTCACCAGCATAGACAAAGCCTGTAATGAAATCTATGACGTATGATTGTATCATATTATCTACGCATCATATTATCTCTGACGTATAAATGTATCATATTATCTATGCATCATATTATCTATGACTTATGACTGTATCATATTATTTATGACGTATGATGATTGTATCATATTATCTACGCATCATATTATCTATGCATCATATTATCTATGACGTGTGAATGTATCATATTATCTACGCATCATATCTATGACGTGTGAATGTATCATATTATATATGCATCATATTATCTATGACGTGTGAATGTATCATATTATCTACGCATATTATCTATGACGTGTGAATGTATCATATTATCTATGCATCATATTATCTACGCATCATATCTATGACGTGTGAATGTATCATATTATATATGCATCATATTATCTATGACGTGTGAATGTATCATATTATCTACGCATATTATCTATGACGTGTGAATGTATCATATTATCTATGCATCATATTATCTACGCATCATATCTATGACGTATGAATGTATTATTTTATCTACGCAACATATTATCTATGATGTATGAATGTATCATATTATCTATGACGTACAGTTGCCACAAATGAAATTAGTAAAATCGTTCAAAAAGCATATTACAAAATGTAACACCAAAGATTAATGCTAGGATTAGGGTCAGGGTTATTTTTATTTTTATTTTTAATTATTTTTTTTTTATCTTTCCTTCTCCGTTAGTAAGTGTGCTTCTTGATTCAGTCTAAAGGCAGAATACAGCGTCCTCTCTCTCTTATTATTTCTGTGGGGTGTTTGGGTCCTACTAACATCGGTTATGTTTAATTTGAACGTTTTGTTATACTTCTGTTTCGTTTTCTGGTTTCATCCCCCATCCTCTTAATTCATGAGCATATATTTTAATATATTAAAAAAAAAATGGAAAAAAAAGAAACATTTATACATACTGAAATTTTATATCATGATTTTTTTAGGTTCGCCGTGAATTTGTGTTATTGTGTCATGTATAGTATGAATGGCGAGGGATGAGTTTTTGTGGTGAATGAGCAAATTGTAATGAATGAATGGGTCATGAATCAGATTAGCTATGTCTAGGATAGAAAGTGTCTACCAGCCTTTCCCCATTCCCCCTATGGCCTTGTGCCACAGTTGTTTTAATTAAAACAGTAAATATATAGTCTAAGAAAGGAGAAGTGGTTAACAAATATAAGAAATGTCAGACAAGGAATGAAAGACGAATGGAGATGGAGAAAAAGGTTCTCCGATGGTTTCCCAATCGGCAGCTATAATAGAGAAAATAAAGTCTGGAGAAATGAGAGATATGATGTAGGGATGCAAATAGAAACTATCTAACTTTTGGAAAGATGAATTCATGAGTGTCATGTGACGTTCGGGAAATAATTTCAGATCATAGAGTGACGAACGCCAGTAGATATTTAGCACACCTAGGGGCAAGACGTGTTTGTCCATCTCAATAGCTATGTGGTCAGCGGAGAAGCAAAGCATGAACGCCCACTGAGAACATAGGAAACTACATGGTCTCACCAGGCAGATAGACGACACCACCGTGCTGTTCGTTTTCTCTTCCGAAAATGTTAGAAGTAAGATTCTGTCGCTTTCGCTCCTTTTAAACTACACCTTGTATACATGTTATACTTTCTCTATGTGGGGAAAAACTAGTGACAATTTTTTTTTATATATCGGCATAAACATCTCTGCGAGAATAGTGCATGTTTGTCATTCCTTTCTTTCAGCTATTCTGTTCCGTCCGTTGCATTAAGTTGTTAGTATATTACGGATATACTAATGCCTACAATGAGGAAATGAGGAAGGTAATATTGTCTCATTACTGTATGACTACTAAAATAGAGTAAAATATTACTTGATTGTTGCCCAAATGGGTTGCTAATGTAATCTGAAAAGCCTTGACGGAAGAGGAAATGGGTACATAATCGGGTTTTCTTGTAAGATATGACACTGTATATCTCAGTCACAATCGTCATGGAAAGATTTCGATAAGGTTTGGTTCCACGACGGAATAACGATTACTGTTGATGGTGATATAATTTGTTAACCAATGATTTGTATCGAAGTGTGTACCGTTAAAAATCCCATGAACTGGCGATGCTGGTTTTCAATATTCGTAAAGAGAATCGCGTAATCTTAACTACTCGGGTAAAAATAGTCCGAAAACGGAAGTTATTGAGGGATTCGTGATCTCGGCTTTTGATAGAATTACGAGAACAAGATGGCGTGAACGTTCGGCATGAAAAAAAACATGTGTATGTAATTTGGTGTGTGTATATATGTGTGATCACCTGTATTTATATGTATACATGTAAAGGTGAATGTACTAAGTTAATAGGTGGGTTGGTGCGTGTGTTTGTGTACATATGCAAATGTGAAACTTTTTTTTTATGTGTGAGTACATGTGTGTGTGTTTTATAGTTCCAATTATATTTGGGAACAATTTGCAAACCCGAAGGAATTACTTGGCCTTTTTGAAATTTGTAAACGTTCGAGTGCTGTCGGTCTTTTGCCAAAACGAGAACTTGATGTGAGAGCGAGATTTCAAAGACACTTTTTTCTTTTTTTTTTTTGGGTTTCATTTTTCTTTTTCCTGGACGACTTTGGAAAAATATTGGCCATAAGTGAAAGGTTTTATATCTTTTACTTTTTTTTTAAACCATGTTTCTTTCCTTTTAAATCAAAGGGAAAAATCATTTGTAACAGTGCAACTAAGTGAAAATATTTCTGTTAAATGGCGTGGTGGGAAACAACTTTATTCATTGACCTAAGGCAGAGCACAGACAAACTAGGCACTGAAGTTTCATAGCACACACACAACACACGCATACAAACAAAAAACACGCACACATACACAGAGGTAAACATATAAACGCCTCTCCGCGCATATACACAGGCAAATGCAAATACACCCACACGCGCAAACACACACTCACTCACGCACACACAATCATTCACACACAAACACGCACACAGATAGACGCATACGCACCTCTCAACGTATATATACACCACTCGCAAACATATCCACGCATGCAAACTCACTCACCTTCACTCACGCACACGCAATAATTCACATGCATACACACGCACACACACAAACGCCTCTTCACGCACATATACACGCGAACATAACCACACACACGCAAGCTTACACACACTCACTCATGCACACACAATCATTCACGCACACACATATGCAAGCGCCATTCCACGCATACGAACATGCAAACCCAAACGCATCTACACATATAAACCCGTTCATACTGAATCACACACACACACACACACACACACACACACACACACACACACACACACACACACACACACGTGGGCACTCAAAACAAAAATGCATTTGTACACATTCACGCACTCACAAATCGTATTTATTATGCTTACCAGAGTCTGGTACATGGCCACCAGAATCGTGCACTCAGTGAAGAAAGAATTTACAACAGTAGTAAAGACTTTGTTAAGTATTGACCCACATACGCTTTAATCTTTACAACATTTCTTCTGGGGGACGTCCTCTTCATCTGATGATTGTTCTCTCTTGACTCGTGGGGGGAGCCAATCTGCAGCTGATATTTGATCGATTCTATATGACTAAAGGATGAAACTCATCACACGAAATTTTTTTCCCCTAAAATTGTTGCTGATAAATAAAAAAAAAAACAAGTGTATACCGTTTCCTCCTTTTTATATAATCAAAGCAAAAGGTAATAAAGTAAGGGGGCTTAGTGAGTGTGGAAGAATTAGAAAAGAGAAATATTACTAAGAAGTGAGAACAATAGAAGAGTAATGCAGAAGAGCGTAGATAACGATTGATGTAGTATTTAAATTTTTGAACATCAAAGTCAGCTAGAAAACATGCAGCTGGATGAGAGTTCCACAAGCGAGAAGTGCGAGAGAAACCGTTAGAATAGAACTTACGGTTACAGCTAGCCAATTCAACTGTAAATTGATGAGGTATGGTTGCCAGTTTAGTACTGAGCTTAAATTCATAAAGACTAGAAGAACGATATTTATTTGTGAATATACAAAATGTGGCACAAGACCAAAATGGGGAATGGGGAAAAGTACAGTCTGGCTTAAATTTAAATTAGCTAGCCACAATCACTGATCCAAGTTTACAACAATATTCTTAACACCAAGACAACACTTTCTTACTACATTCACCATAATACTTTTGTCTCTATGAAAAGCCTAACTAGTCCCCATATGCACAATTCATTGTCTGTTGGTGGGGTGGGGGGTAAAACAACAATTTAAAAACTAGCCTCAATGTCTAGCTTAGAAGAGCTCATTCAAATAATTACTATGAAAATATAGAAAAGGCACAAAGAAGAAATTTTACGGCGGTGGGAAAATGACTGAAGGTCACGACTAATATTGTCGATTCTTTCTTTTGGAGCGCCGTAGCCTATGTGGCAGCAATATTCTAAGCATGGACGAATGGTAACCAAAGTTACATATATAAACAATTTGGCCGTTTGTCTCGAAAATCGTCCTGGATAAGACGTTAAACTACATCCGCGTCCTGGGTAAGACGTTAAACTACATCCGCGTCCTGGGTAAGACGTTAAACTACATCCGTGTCCTCAGTAAGACGTTAAACTACATCCAGCAGCAAGGTCTCTGATCAGGAGGTTTTGAGGAGCGTGAAACCACCTCTTAATTACTGGTGTTTCCATGTCCACCCTGACCCAGGGTGGTAGCACCTGTTAGGGTCCCAGCTATGGGCAAATAGTTAACTATTACCAGAAATACAATTTTGAAGAAAATATATTACAAGAAACAGATTTTTGACAAAACAAAATATTACCAGCAATAAAAAATGTTGTCGGCATTAAATAACCCATTAAGGTTGAAAAACAAAATAAACCAAAAGGACCTGCAATCGATTATGGACTGGGGCAAGAATTCACAGAGATCTAACCCTGCCCCCAACCCCATTATAATGTCTGACGCTCAACCCCACAAGAGCACCTCTTGGCGAATGCTTGGTCTCACATTGACTGCTGACCTGAGATGGAACAAATACATTGAGTCAATAGCTTCGTCCACCGCAAGGAAAGTCAGCTCCCTGTGGCGCGCCAGGAAATTTTTCTCTCCAGAGTCAATCCTTCAAATCTACAAATCAACCATTCACCCTTGCATTGAGTATTGCTGCCATATATGCTCTGGGCCACTTCTGTTTGTCTCAAGGTCCTTGATAAAATCCAGAAACGGATATGCAATGTAACTGGCCCTGATCTGGCATCTCGTCTGCAGTCGCTCTCTCACAGAGGGGGAGTCGCCTTCCTCTGTCTTTTTTTACGAATACTTTCACGGTAACTGCTCCAATGAGCTGCTTCTCATACTTCATGAATTTAAGCGTTCAACTCGGCTGGAATCTCGCTCTCACCCTTTAACTGTCGAAACTGTTAAATGTAGCCGTCTCTTCTACACCAATAGCTTCATGTGTCGCACCTCTCGCCTGTGGAACCTCCTCCTCTTTTCTCGTTTCCCTGATAGTTATAATCTCCAATTGAAATGTAATCGACGTCTCCAGATGCCTTGATCAATATCCTTCTCTTTATTCTTTCTTCTATCATTCCTCTTTGCTCTCGCACCAAACTCTCTGCAACCCTTTGCGTGCTAGTGGCTTCCTGCCTTGCTTGGGGTGAAACGCTTAAAAAAAAAATACGGACGGTGAAAGAAATGGGTTCGTAAAAGAGCAGAAATTGCTGTAAGCAATAATTACAGGAAGAGGGTGAGGACCATGATCGCCCATGTTTTGAGAGGAAATGAGAGTGAATCAGAAAGATGGGAGAGATGAATTCAGGCATGAACAAAAAACAAATTTATACATAATTCGAACCCGGTTCGCCGATTATCATTTTCGACATCGACAACTGCAACGCCACCTTCCCCTTTCAATAACCGTATACACGGTTGTTACTTATAGATTGAATATAAGAAAATCTGACATCCAAATTAGAATTAAAAGAATAAACTTCTCAAGATGACATTTACGATAATTATTAATGATATAAAAAGTAAGCAAAATTACAATAAACCAAAATAATGTTATTTATTACATTTTATTAAAACTGAATAATACCCTCAAAACTTTCTAGTATATATATATATATATATATATATATATATATATATATGTGTGTGTGTGTGTGTGTGTGTGTGTGTGTGTGGATATAAAGTTATATATTTTAAAAAGTAACTTTAATTCTGTTAGAGCTTCTAAAACACGTATTGTAATGCTTATATCTGCACATTAGAATTTATTTCGCTTCCGAGATATGTCAAATCTTCACCAGGCTTTATTGATTCACTTCTATTGAGGCTTGCTGGCTGAAGCCTATTAATTCAGTTTTAGAAACATTGGCAATAATCCAACATCGCTGAGTGAAAATTCACATAGCTCAAGCCTTAAGTCGCCTTGAATAAATGGATATAATCTGGAAATCAGTTCTACCAGACAACCTCAAACGGAGATTCTTTTGAGCCACTCTAGAGGCGGTGCTAATGTATGGTGCCACTGCTTGAACAAGCATTAAAAGTCTAAGAGTCTAAGCATGATGGAACCTACAATCGGATGTTGAGAGCTATAATTAACATCTCTTGAAAATAATAGACGGATAAATCACAGCTCAATGGACACATCCTTGATAAATCTACAATCTTAAGCGAATGCCGAATGCGCTTTGCTGGAGGCAGCTGACAAGCAAAACAAGAACTAACCGGTGATCCGATGTTCTGGACACCTCGCCATGGAACAAGACAGGTTGTTCGTCTAGCAAACTGTTACAGTTTTTTTTTTGTGTATATGTATGACTAGTGAGTTATTCCAAATGCCTTCACTCGCTTTATAGTCTACCAATAGAAGGTTAACCAATCAGAAGCCGCAGAACATTGTATCCGTCGTGTATAAAGGCGGCCATTTTGGTTTACCCTACCGAATGACCAGTGCCAACTTGTAAGGCGAAGATGACTAAAGGAAGAACTACGCTCTGCTAAGATATCCACTGCGAACCTGAACTACGCTTTCCTACTGTCTCCGAATTATTCACTGCCAACCTCTGGATTCTATACTCGAAGACGACCGTCATGAATTTGTAACATTGGTTATGAGCCCAGATCACGATTATATTTTGACGGGAATGAATCGAGATATGAATTATGGGAGACGAAGTTTTTGGGCTACCTCAGAATACAATAACTCCATGACATCATCCTTTGCAAAGTTGACCAGGAGGGGGGGATGATGATTTTATGGAAAGAAATGCGACCGTGTTCGCTGAATTAATACAATTCCTGGATGACCGGAGTTTGTCTTTAATAATGAGAGAGGCCAAGGACAATGGCCGGAGAGCTCTACAGATTTTGCGTGAACACTATTTGTCAAAAGGTAAGCCTAAAATTATTACTTTATATACTGAACTAACCACATTAAAGAGACGAGAAAAGGAATTTATAACCGATTACACCATCCAAGCGGAGAATGTTGCAAATGCCTTAAAATTGCAGGTGAGACAATCTCGGATGGGCTGCTAATAGCCATGGTCTTGAAGGGTTTGTCATCGTCATTCAAACCATTTACGACAGTTATAACTCAAAAAGATAACCAACTAACTTTCACTGAGTTTAAAATGCCGTTACGTAGCTATGAAGAAACTGAAAAACTGTAACACAGACACCTACATTGAATAGCTATTTTATGACACAGGATGCCTCTCTAATGAATTTCCGACCTTGATGCAGGACCGTGATGGGTCTCGTTGACTTATCAATGTCAGAGATAGCTTGACCGAATAAATAATAATAAATTTAGGTACATTATATATGTTCGAAACGTTGTCACATCCGGAGGTTGTAGTGTGGACAAGGCATGAGTCTCAAGTAGCCTGTGACAATTAATCCCAGCTCCAAGCCGATGAACAGGCGAGGGAGGAAGGGCTACTGGTGCCCCATAACTAGTTACTTCGGGTAGATGGAGCTCATCATCCCAGGAAAATCCCGATTTTAACCCTCCGTTGCTTTGTGGTAAGATCTAAACATGGAAAAAGCTATGGCAGTAAATCCAGATATAAAGATTCGGAGTGGAGCAACGAAGGCGGTTAGCTATCAACACTGACAACCTCCCGGCAATTCCTGCAACCAAGCCGGTTACAAACGTAATGTCCTGTATTTCTTTGGATTTTGATACGGCCGTGAGCAGGGCTTGTTGACTGGACAGCGCACGACCTCCATATACGATATACCATTGCCTAGAGCTTTCGTCCTGAAGAGGTCATTCAAGTCTTGATAACAAAGGACTGAATTTTGCCTAAACAGGGAGCTACCTATATCTCACGAAAATGGATGCCTAAATATATATATATATATATATATATATATATACAATGTAAATCTATTTAAACTCGGTGGGTGTAAAAAACCATGATAGCGCAATTTTCAAATAAACTGGCATCCGATGAAAAATGGAAAAAAAAGAAAGCACCAGAAACCTCCGAAGATGGCGAAAGAAATCGTCCAGTACCTTAAATTTCTGTTACAAAGAAAAAAAAACAGCAAGTAATGAGTTAAAACGAAGAGTACTCAATATGCTAAGTAGAGCAAAAGTAAAATAAATAAATCCTAATGAGTCAGGTATTACCTAACTAGGTTTCAACACATGGGATCATCAGCGTGAACTGGGATCAGTTCACTCTTATGATACCATAATATACATACATATATATATATATATATATATATATATATATATATATATATATATATATATATATATATAATAAATGATGGAAGGCTTTTCAACGTTAGTAGACGAAGTAGATCTACCTTCATCATTCAAAAGATGCACTCTAAGATGATGTGAACAACTTTGCTCTGGCATTACAGTAAACATCAAGAAAATCGAGGTCCTTGCACAGCCAGCACCAATTACTATCTTACCAGACTTTGATATTTCCATCTGTAGATCATTTTCCATATCTAGGCAGCCCTTTAGCAAACACAGAAAAATGATGTTGAAGATAGAATTGGAGTTGCACACGTGGCATTTGGAAAGCTAATCAAACACATCTTTAACAAAGATCTGAACTTAACAACAAAAATTATAGCCTATAATGCTGTTCTCATTTCAACTTTGTTATAATGTTGTGAAACCAGGACTCTATATCGTCGCGGCATCTAAAATTTAGAATGCTTTCACCAACAAAAGCTTCCTTCAATCTTGAACATCAAATGGAATTACTATGACCAATGCTAAAGTCCTGGAACCAGCAGTCAAAAAATCGAATCGCTGATCATTAAACTTCGATGGTCAGGACATGTAGCAAGAATGGAAGAGTCACAATTTCCATGTCAAAACTCACTTCAGGGAAAATACTACGGGTTTTCCCTCTTCAAAGATACGAGGGCCAACTCAAAACAACATTGAAAGTCACTGGACTTGAGCCTAAATCGTTTGAAACACAAGCACAATAGCGTACCAACTGGCGATGTTCTATCACCATCGGAACCAAAAACTCCGAAGCTGTCAGAAAAGAAAAGGAAGAAGTCAAACGACAAGAGAGAAAAGTTTGACAAAATCGACCTCATCCTCCACCATCATTACTATGCAGTCAATGCTATTGGCTTTTCCAGGCAGTAATTGGTCTACTTAGACATTAACACCATCATCATAAAGGAAGCGATAAGAAAAGAAGAAATTAAATTGTTGGATCTGAGATAAAGCCGACAACGTGACATATACACACACACACACACACAAACACACACACGAACACACACACATGAACACACACACACGCACACACACACACACATATATATATATATATATATATATATATATTTATTGCTCACTCGTTGTTGACATTGATCATCATAATATATCAGGTTTAGATTTGAATCCGTGGCCAGTCATTCAGAAGGCCAAAAAAAAAAAAAAAAACAATATCCTGCAATGAATATGCATCTGATTTTTAAATCGAAGAATGTTGCTGGTCTCTGAGCAAAGAACAACGTATATCCAAAAAGGTGAATTGGATGCTGTCAAGCTTAAGGTGCTACATTAGTTTTCTTTCTCCTCGTTGGATACCTTAACAAAAGATAATGGGTCCAAGATTCCTAAAGGGTTAGCGTTCCTGGATACCAACACGTGCATGTGTGCATGTGTGTGTGTGTTTGTGTGTGTGTGTGTTTGTGTGTGTGTGTTTTTGTGTGTGTGTGCGTGCGTGCGTGTGCACGTGTGTGATTGCGTGTGTGAGGTATATTTAGTGAGCAAGAATTCTTCCAAACAACCGAAGAAAGTCAGTTCAATTTTTTATTGTGTTGAAAATGTGGGAAAAAAAAGAAAGTATGAAAAGTCAAGAAAAAAAAAGAAAGAAAGATAGAATGCTAAAAGATAGAATGCTAATAAAGTACAAAAAGAGGATAGGATGGTAAGAAAATAAAAAAGAAAAAAATGGGAAGAAAATGAGAAAGAAAGAAAAAAATGAGAAAGAAAGAGAAACAAATAAAAGCTGGTAAGAAAGTAGAGGAGGAAAATCAGAGGAAAATGAGAAAGAAAAAAGAAGTAAAGAAAGAAAAGATGGTAAGAAAGTAAAAGAAAAAAATGGAAGGAAAATTAGAAAGAAAGAAGGAAAGAAAGAAAGAAAGAACAGATGGTAAGAAAGTAAAATCGAAAAATGTGAAGAAAATGAGAAAGAAAAAATGAAAGAGAAAAATAAAAGAAGGAAGAAATAAAAGATGGTAACAAAAAATTAAGAAGAAAGAGATGTGAAGAAAATGAAAAAAAAGAAAGAAAGAAAGAAAGAAAGAAAGGAAGAAAGAAAATATGGTAAGAAAGTAAAGGAGAAAAGTGTGTGGAAATTGAGAAAGAAAGAAAAGGTGGTAAGAAATAAAAGAGAGGAAAATGAGAAAGAAAAAAATAAGAAAGAGAAAAATGGATGGTAAGAAAGTAAAGGTGAAAAATTGATGGAAAATATGAAAAAAGAAAGAGTAAGAAACAAAGAAAAGAGAAAAAAATCAGGGTTTCCCATAAACCCACCTCGGGATTTAGAAATGACAATAATTTTATATATTTTTTTTTTTTAATAATTTATCTTTTCAAAGTTTAGAATAACATTTGGGATTGACATCTGGAAAAATTCACAACCGAACAAAGAAGCGAAATTGGTGATTTTTTAAAAGATTTCATCGATCAATTATTCTTACTCAAATGACACACTGCCGAGGCTTCAAATCAAGAAAATTTAATGATTCTTCAGTGGATTCAATGTTTTCAGTAGTACGAGTCGGCAAAGGACTAGTCACGATCTGGAAGCAAACGTTCATCCATTTTGTAGAAGGTGTATTGGTCAATGTCAAAAAAGAACACAAAACAACGACCGGCTGGTACGTATTTCTCAAATCTCATTGTATCGCGGAGTCAGAAACGATTCGCATCTTTAGTCATCTAATTTCATCTCAAATTTGTAAGTGAATTTTTAACATACACACACAAAATCATAATTAATAAACAAATATAAGCATTATTTATTTTAAATTGATCGATGAAATAGTCACCCTCAAAAAAGCCCTGCCTATACATCAATGACTTGGCATGTTCTAGCAAACTTTTGCTCCACCTTTTGTTCTGATTATGTTCAGCCGAATCGTAGATTCAACGTGACCGTATACTGGACAGTATTCAAGAACATTGTTTCACCGATATTCAATTTAATCTTGGATGTCAAGTTATCGCATAGTAAGAAATGATTCGTAAATAGTGAACTATTTTCCTCGCAAAGGAAGAGTGATTCTGAGGTAACTGACATAGATACTGAGAATACAATGCTTGGAAGATGAAAGCTGCGAAAATTGTTTTAAGTAAAAACAAAAAAAGAAGTGGTAGACACTTATAAAAATAAGCCTTTTTTCTGATTAATGTTAACCTATGGCCTCTTTAATTATATGCGCTACCATTGAGTTATACCTGCGAATAGTAATAGCTATGGTGATATTAGCCGTTTCCTTATAAGAAAACATTCGGAATTCATTGAGCGAGAAGCCAGTGGTACTTTCGGTTGAAATTTTAAAATAATTCTATTAAAACAATCGCTATGGTAAAGATAATTAGCCGTTTCCATACAAGGAAACATTTGAGCGAGCAGCCTGTACTGCCTTCGATTGAAATTTATAAAATTTTTGTGTTAAAACAACTTTTCAGGAAAACAGGTTTTTCAAGTCTGGTAGATGTATCGCTCATTTTAGTATTGATGTTGGTTGTTGGCGTGGGTGGGGGGTTCCTCTCTAACCTTTTATTCGGAGTAGCGTCGAATGCTAAAATAATTATTTTCTCGTCGGGTTAGATGTGATATCCATTTTAGTTATTGTTTTTGTCGCTAGGGGAAGCAATGCGCTTTCTTTCATTTTACACGGTTCTTTGTGATTCTATAGCATCATACCACAGTTTTCAAAGGGAGATGATCTTTTCCAAGGCCCCCAAGTTTCACTCGCTCAAATACTTTTTTCCGCCGTTGATCTGTGAAACTGGTTGTATACAGCTGAGAGTTCAGATGTTTCTGAAGGGGTTGAACACCACGCCTGACACCCCAGATGAAAGTTGCTATTTAAGAACAGGACACGGGCTTTCAGGTTGTTAGTTCTATTAAATTGAGCATATTTATTTTAATATCGTACAGTGGGGTTAATTTTTATCATAAACCACTGAACTTGTCAAGAAGCCGACTTTCAAATATCAACTGTGTTTTATATTAGAATACGATTATCAGACGTTGATGGGCTGGCATACTAATAACAATGTAGTTGTACTATCCTTAGTCACTGATTCTAGTTTCATTTAGTCTAAATCACTCGACTGGCAGGCTCTCAGGAGATGTCGTGACCTCGTCTAAGCTGATTTATTATTCTAGCTATGGGAGACTCCTGTTGTCCCACAAACATCAGCAATGGTGTACACACACACACACACACACACACACACACACACACACACACACACACACACACACATATATATATATATGTTTGTGTACGTATGTGTGTATGTGTAATTAAGTTTCCTTATGTACATGATGTGATAATGAACAAGGTTTGTATAGTGGAGACGTTGATAGTGAACACAGATGCATAATTTAGAAATTCGCTTGTCCCTCGGAGGCAGCAGTGAAATGTACGGATAAATTAAAATACAGAGTAACCCGGATATAAGAGAGTTGTCGGGATCGGAGAAGAAGTCTCTTATATCCGGGTTTCTCTTATATCCGGGTTTGGTCTATTTTATATACATTAACACAGGCTCTAATTTGGGACCAGAGAAAATCTGTCTGATATCTGGGTTTCTCTTATATCCGGGTTACACTGTATTGCTAAACAAAGGTTGATTTCCAAACTTGGTTCATTAATGGATCGAGATGAATAAATAGATATATACTATAAGCCTTGAACCTACTTTGTTCTTAATTTTCATTGATGACCTTCCTGATGGCATCAGTTATCTACGTGGTGTTTATGCTGATGACGTAACCATTTCCTCTTGGCCTCGATAGTCAGACTGATACGTTAAGTCTGATCTGATAAGGTTAAATTGGAAGTTGATCTAAAAAAAATGACTTAGTCTGTTGTCAACTGAGTCAAGGAATAGCATGTTAATCTTAAAGCCTCCAAACCGAAATTTCTCTTTATTAATCATCGGAGAGACCGATTTCTTCCCACCCCAATCAGCATGATTCTAACCTCCGGGAAAGCTGACATTCTCAGTTGACATGCAATGGAATAATTATATTGAGTCCATCGATAGGTTTGTTGCCAATAAAGTTGATTCCCTGAGTTGCTAGACAATTTTTATCTCCAGAATTTATCTTACATATATGTTTACCATTCGTCCATGCTTTAAATAATACTGCCACATAGGGTACGGTGCTCTTGGTATATATCTGAGATTGTTGATAAAATCCAAAGAATCCACAATATTATTTGTCATGTCCTGGTGTCTTGACTTCAATCACTTTCTCACCATCTTATTAAGATGCTGCCTTTTCTATAAATACTTTCATGGTAGTTGTTTAAATGAATTCTTCTCTATGGTACCTAGACTTTATGACTTCAATCTCATAAATTTACAGCCGAATTGGCTAGATGTAACCGTAAGTTATATGCTAACAGTCTCCTTTCTCGCACTTCTCGCTTGTAGAACTCCTTTCCGGCTCCATGCTTTCCAGTTAACTTTGATTTTCGAAAATTTAAATACAACATCAATCGTTATCTTTTCTCTTCCTGATTACTCTTCTATTGTTCTCGCATCTTTGTAATGTCTCTCTTTCTTTCTTATTCTTTCGCATACAACAGGCCCTTGTGTCATAGTGGATTTAATGCCTTGCATGGGGTGAAATGAAACAAAAAAAAACACTCTTTGGATTTAATAATTCGTAATTTCCATACCTGCTTTGGATTAATCAACCCGTACTAAGGTTGGATGTTGAAACTATTTAATCCATTGGTTCATGGGGCCCATTTTCTTTAAAGAAGAGGTTTACCTAAAATTTAAAATGCTCCAACCCAAGTATCATTAAATTAAGCGAAAAGAGATAAAATTTCGAAGAAACCTCATGCAATAATGGATTAATTTAGCTATTATTATTATTATTATTATTGAATATATGATAAAGCGAACGAGAAAGTCCCCCCCCTCCGGCCAGAAGTGTGCTAGTAAATTAGTTTTAAAAAAAGATTGATTGATTCGTTCTTTACGGTTTATCAACCCATTACAGATTATTTTAAAGCCAGAAAATAGTTTTAGATTGTAACAATTTTTTTGAGATAATAATGATGTTGTGACACAAATCTTATTAATTAATCCATAGCTGGGGGAGAAGAGGTGTGTTCAATCCTTCTCACAGATAAAGAAGAGACTTGAGTCAATGTAAATACTGAGGAAGTTTTAAAGAAAATCGAAACAAAAAGGACGTTCATCAAAAATAGACAACTACAATTTCTGGTGGATATAATATGGAATGAGGGCACGGAGAACTTCACACTCACAAGGCATATTGATGGCAAGAGGAAGAAAGAGAAGTAGCGAATAACTTAACTAAGGAGCTTTTGTAAATAGTTGAATGAACAAGGATTAGGAGAGAGAGAGAGAGAGAGAGAGAGAAAAAAGACAAACTTTACTCTCAGCTATAAAAGACAGTAAATAAATAGCGGTAATGGTTTCTACGTTCTGAAGGGACACAACATGAAGAAGAAGAAGAACACGAAGAAGATGATGATGATGATGATGAAGAAGAAGAAAAAGAAGATGAAGAAAAACTAAAAGATGAAGATGAAGAAAAAGAAGATGAAGAAGATGATGATGATGAAGATGAAGATGAAGAAGAAGAAAAAGAAGATGATGAAGAAGAAGATGAAGAAGAAGAAGATGAAGAAGAAGAAGAAAAAGAAGAAGAAGAAGAAGAAGAAGAAAAAGAGAAAAGAAGATGAAGACGATGACGAAGAAGAAAAAGAAGAAGAAGAAGAATTATTAACACAGAAAAAGGATCGCTGAATAAATAATAAAAAAACGAAAAGAAAAAAATGAACCAAATACGAAATTAGGACAAAAAACAGAAAAGGAACGCTGTAGAAAAGTAAAACGAAACGAAGAATAGATGGAAAAACAGAAATGATGTGAGCCGGTGTGATATCGAGAAAAGAAAAAAAAATGAAAAAAAAAAAAAATGAAAATGAATCAAAGAACAAAAGAAGCAAAAATGGAAGGAAAGAAAAAAGAAAAATAAAAGTGAAAAAGAAGAAACTTTTACAAATGGACAACGACAAAATAATCGGATGAATTATGGAATTAAACTAAAACAGAAGATGCCTAAGTGGATGAACGACTGTGTATATTTTAAAGATTAACATAAAATCCTTGTCTTTCGGAAACATTTGAACGTGCACCCAAAACTAATTCACCTAAAGTTAACCTTTCTTTATGTCACACGGTTGTCATTTGGTTTTGTTTGTTTGTTTAGCGGCATATCAAAACCTTATGGGTCATTGAATGCCGAAATTTAAGTTTTTGGGGGCATTAGTAATTTTCTTTTACAAAAATATATTACTGGTAATTTTTTTTTAAATTTTATTTTTTTTAAACAAATTTTATTGCTGGTAATATTTTTACTATGAAAATGTGTGGATGGTATTTTTACTATAAAGCATATTTTTATAGTTTCATAGCGTTTTGACCCCAGCTTTTTTTTGGTGGGGGGGAGGTAACTATTTGCTCTTAGTTGTTACCTTAACAGATGCTACTACCCCGGGCCGGGGTGGAACTGGGAACAACAGCAATTAAGAGGTGGTTCCACGCTCCTCAAATCTTACCGATCTCCCAAGAGGCCTTGCTGCCGAATGTAGCTTATCGTCATACCCAGGACGCGTTATTTGATGTCAGACTAAATTAAACATATCTTTGAAGAAATAAAAGGTGGTGGGGGCAAAACCCTTGAGGTTTAAAGCCATATTACGTTGAAACACCAGTTCTCGTATGATCATCGAAGTAAAGCAAGTCCGAGCCTGGTACGTAACTTGATTAGTGACCAGGTGGATGTGCGGATGGTGTCTGTATAACTGTAGGTAATTAGAAATTTGAGAAGAGAGTCTAGCAGAAATTGGGTTCACTATATTGAATTCGGCGCAAATACCCTCGCGAAAGCTATGTAACATAATAGCAAAACAGATTGAACAATATTTGGGGACGTACAAGGCGTTGTTCAAAAGTTTCTCCACAAACACCAAATATGAGCGAGATTCGTAACTAATGACAGCACACATCATGATACCTTGAGTTAGATCTATGTAATGTGGGTGTAGCCACTCTGAAATATGACGTTCCTTATATCAATAGCACACACAGAAAAAAAAAAACATTTGTTTGACCATTGGATGAGAGAACACGTGACGCTCCATTTTCCTGTGGACAAAATACGTTCTTCAAGTTGCTGTAGAAGCTATTAAAATTCTTCCAAACAGCTGCTTTATGGAGTTTCATGGACTTTGTAGAGCACCAAGTTTCCTAAGAACAGATTAATCCTGATTTTTGCACTTTTGTTATAGAGTAGTTTCACAGTGATGGCTAAGTCGGTCCTAAAATAGGTTCGACGTACAATACATTAGGAACTTGATATAATAGTTAATGACGCAGTAATCTAGTTGTGGTGGCTGATACTTTAATATCCGACTAACGGTCGTCCGACATCGACTGACTGACTAACTTCTTGAGCGACTGCTACTACTACTACTACTCCTACTTATTATAGGTGGGAGAGTCTATTAACTATAGAATAGGTGTGTTCCAGTATAACAACTTTACGACCATATCACGTTGAAACGCCGATTCTCGTATGATCACCGAAGTTAAGCTAAAAAAATTACACTCTAAAAATATTTTCTGGTTTTAAATAACCTATAAAGCTGTAAAAAACAAGCAAAAAAACAAAACAAACATCCTTACTGTACCTCAAATGTAAGTTTTATACAATTGTAAGGTATCTCTTTCTCCATTTGTTTAATAAATATAATAAAAGCAGAACGGTGTGAATAACTTGTATTTTAAACGTCATTTCAACAAGAGATTAGACACGAGTTCTGTCTGAAAAGTAACGGGACTGGTGTCAGAAACAATCTATTTCAATTACAAACAACAAACTACATAGTTTCCCCTTCAAATTAACACCCAACTCCGAGTCTAATGCATTTTTCCATCCTTCTCTGTCACGCTTCTCTGAACTGCTGGAAGGATTCTTCTTGGGTACCCCTCAGCCCTCTTGATGGCCTCCACGCCTTCAAAACAGGCACCCTTGATGATCCCCTTGAGCTTGGTGAAAAGAAGAAAGTCATACGGAGCAAGAGCGGGTGAGTAGGGAGGTTGTTCCAGTGCGGCGATGTTCTTCTCGGAAAATAATTGCCGGATCCTCAGGGCGTTGTGAGCAGGGGGCATTGTCGTGGTGAAGTAGCCACGATTTGTCCCCAATTGGTTAAGGCACGTCGGGCTATATGACAGTTCCGTATAGGATACAGGTTCGATTTCTGTCGGAGGAGGCATATCTTCTATGAAAATTTCTCGGACTTTCAGGTCGATGAATGTTGTTAATACTGTTTATTATAAACATAGCATTTACTTAAATATTTGTATCGATAAAAAGAACGTATAAACATAAAAAATGTCTTAAATAATTGTCGGACTTTGTCCATTTCATAATATATATATTAAAACAATTGTGGCTTGTGGCACAAGGCCATAGAGGAAATAGGAAAAGGCTGGTAGACACTTTTTATCCTACACATAGCTTATCTGATTCATGACCCATTCACCACAAAAACGCATCCATCGCCAAACAATACTACATATACCACAATAACACAAATTCACGGTGAACCTAAAAAACTTAAAATTTCAATATGTACAAAGAATTGAAGTGTCACTTTTTCATATATATATATATATATATATATATATATATATATATATATATATATATATATATGGAAAAAGTGACATTTGAATTATATGCACATATTGAAATTATATATATATATATATATATATATATGTATGTGTATGTGTGTGACATTCGATTTAAGAAATTCTTTTGACTTCAAAAGAGCTTCTGTGCGGTTCAAAAATTCAATATGACGTCACATCTGCCAAAAGACTCCGAATTGATATAACATAAGCTGAATGGTGATTCTTTTTTTTTTATTATTTTTTTTATTTTTCAGGATTTGTTTTCTATCGCCTGGAAATGACTGTCGTGATATTCAAAGATTTTAAGATAAGAAAAGTGTTTAGAAATACTAAAATAATCTGAGTGCATTAATAGGACAACTTTTGATACAGATTTTTAATAACGCTTGCATTTGACTGCGAACGTGTTGAACCTTTAAGCCTGGCTACGCTATCACGAAATTATTTAAAAGAAGGGAAGTGCCAAGGATAACTGAGGTGGAAGAAGGAAAAATCAATAAAAAGATGAGAATCTCCTATTGTAATTACTCCTTTTATTTTCTCATTAGCATAAAGTGTAATATTCAGTTGTTATTGCAATCAATAGACAAAGAGACGGACGTTTTGCACATGATTATGCATGTGTGTGAAAGAGAGAATTAAATATTCGACTAAAAATAGATAAAAATGTATGCATGTATGCATGGATGTATGTATGTATGTATCTATCTATCTAGTTTTGTCTGCATCTATCTATCTATCTATCTATCTATCTATCTATCTATCTATCTATCTATCTAATTCTGTTCGTATCTATCTATCTATCTAGTTTTATTTGCATCTATCTATCTATCTATCTATCTATCTATCTATCTATCTAATTCTGTTCGTATCTATCTATCTATCTAGTTTTATTTGCATCTATCTATCTATCTATCTATCTATCTATCTATCTATCTATCTATCTATCTATCTAGTTTTATTTGCATCTATCTATCTATCTATCTATCTATCTATCTATCTATCTATCTATCTAGTTTTGTTTGCATCTATCTATCTATCTATCTATCTATCTATCTATCTATCTATCTATCTATCCAAGTATGCTCTGTTTGAATTATATCAAGTAAGCAAGGGTATAAAAATTATTACACTTTGAGAAAAAAATGTTTGCAATGAAATTAACAATATAGCAACCTCATTAAATTTATATTTTTCCTAGAAGAAAAATTGAGAAACTAAATCCCGAGAAGTAATTAAACGTGTTCATTACGGAGGAAACGTAAATTGAAATTCGCTTTCTCTTTTATTAGTCCATTTCAAGTTTACACTAAGCTATCGAAAAAAATATTTTATGCATATATATATATATATATATATATATAAAGCTTCAAATAAACTTAATGAATATTTTATAAGCTTTCCATCTTTTGAAAAAGTAACGAAAAAGTCAATAACCAATTGAAACGAAAAGGCGCGATTTTTGTGATTAAAGGATTTTGTAACTGGGACAGAAATGCTAATTTTTTAAAGCACACATAAAATCCTCAAAATTCAGACTAATCCTACTTGATTCATTTTCAAGAAAAAACGGTCTATCCATTGACTATGAGTGCAGCTGCGCACACATCTATTTGGTTTCCGTAATCGTTCAGCAAACGTCGACGAATGTCAAGGATTGTTTGCTAATTTACTAAGCGTGGCTTAGACGTTGCACAAGCGAGATGTTTTACGACCGAGTAGTGTGTTCGATCCTC
Source organism: Acanthosepion pharaonis (assembly GCA_903632075.3). Classification (NCBI taxonomy): domain Eukaryota; kingdom Metazoa; phylum Mollusca; class Cephalopoda; order Sepiida; family Sepiidae; genus Acanthosepion; species Acanthosepion pharaonis. The sequence goes on from CAHIKZ030005559.1 coordinate 893,236, forward strand.
ACTGGATGCTCCATACTTTCGCCCTTGTGACACTTCTAAGCTCTACTTAGAAAACCATTGGGCACCTCGAGATGTTGTAACTGTTAGCAAGCTTGTCTCGCTAGAACAATTACGACTGAGTAGTGTGTTCGATCCTCACTGGATGCTCCATACTTTCGGCATTGTGCCTGTGGTAGGATCCACCTAATTTGCATAGTGGAGTACCGACCATATAAATATGGTTGGTACCGGGAAGAGAGGGGGGAATCAAGAGATTCAATCCAGAGACTCTGCCCGACTGCGACTAAGTCAACACATTCTCCAGGAACGGTCTTACCAGGAATATACAAGAGACTATATGTAAATATTGTGTACACTTTCTTGTTTCAATACATTTTGTTCTAAGTACATTTTGTGTTGCATTATTATTCCATGCATTAGTCAAGTTTCAACAGTGCCACATCAAAATGTAGCTTAGAGAACCATCTTCCTGCACTTTGATGTTGTGTAATGGTTAACAAATTTCACTTGCTAAATCAGTTCCGTGCGTTGTGATGTAATGGATATCGGCTCGGAGTGAGAACTCCAAGAGCCGGGGTTTGTTAGATTCACTTACGTGCTAATATCCTTGGGAAAGGCATGAATCCTTCTTTTCTCCCCACCAGCTATGGGTTGAATAGCAGGACAGACGGGGTCCTTATCCTTGGAAACCAGTCTACCGCAGGAAGAAATGACAATCTACTGCGAGAAAAAAAAAATCTGCCTCGTCAGTTATGTATCGAAAGTTACATGATCGCCCAAACGTTTATCACGTATGGTACATAACTGGCTGAGTTCGGACCACACAGGGTACTCTATACTTTTGGCTTTGTGCCACATATAAACTACGCTTAGTAAATTACTATATTATAGCATTTAGTCCACCTAAATGAACTAATTCAATGTCACACCTTTGCCTCTTAAATACTTCCTGTCTTAAGCCATTTTGCAAGACTGACATACATCTACTGCATGTAACAAGGAGAAAACTCATGCGTCATCGGCGGGAAGCTTCACTCTCGTCTGCTATATCATCAACATCCGCTGTTGATGTCGAGGGTCAATGTAATTAAATAGGAAACATGCTACACACAGCGAACCACCCTCATGCCTGGAGGTGTCCCAAAACATAGTCATTATTCTAAGCGCGGCTTAGATGTGGCACTAGGCCGAACGTATGTGGCACCCAATGACGATCGAACACATTACTCAGTCGTAACTGATCTAGCAAGACAAGCTTTCTAACCATTGCGCCACGTCGAGGTGCCTCCGTTAGTTCTATATATCTTCATAACAAACTTCGAGCATTGTTTGAGTTTTGAGACACAAACATAAGTCTCCAATATTAGCCTAGATTAAAATTTTGTATTACAAATATTTTGATGCCAGAAAATAATGTCTTCCTTATGATATTCAAAATGTACGTAGTTTTCTCATTACCAGATATCATTAGCCTAAATGATGGATTAAGTTGAGGATATATTCTATTTACAGTTTTAGTTCACTAATGCGTTTCACCTAAAGCAGATCGAACTCATTAGCAATGGGATTTGAGAGTAAACTGCAAATGACTACTCTAAGTGCAGCGCCTTATACGTTGATTACCAGTGAATTGATAACTGACAAACGATTCGTTTTGGCGTTGTAAATCGACTTTGGGGTAAACCGACATCCCACAGACAAGTCCGTAATTTGGCGGGATGTATATAAAATTAGCTTCGTAGTTGCCAATGTCAGAAGTAGACGA
>CAHIKZ030005559.1:900000-920000 GCA_903632075.3 Acanthosepion pharaonis
GCTTACGGCCATATCGCGCTGAAACACCGGTTTTCATACGATCACTGAAGTTAAACAACGTCGAACCTGGTCAGTATTTAGCTAATTGCTTGGGAATACCTGTTGATTGGATGTGCGAGTGGTGTAATGGATAAAGGCTCGGAATTGGAGTTCCAAATCCATTCGGGTTCATTGTAGTGGCCCACGCTTAAATATCATCCTCGTCATCTCCCCCACCCCCCAACTGTAGGTTAATTAGTAGAACGTGTCGCAGAAAAAAAAAACATTATTATACGCAAAATTTCTCACCAAAATATTTTCTGGCTTTTTGCAAAAGGTTGATAAACCGTAAAAAAATAATCAGTCATGTAGAGCTCCTCGTGCCATACATGTCTGTGTGCATTTAATGAAATTAAGGAGTATGTATATAGTGGGAAGAAAACTGGTTTGTTACAGACAATACCTCGAAAAACGAACTGGTTACATTCCATCATCGCCAATCGAACCCCGAAATACCACACTGAAAATGAATGGATGCCCCACCCCAACTCGGGGAGGCTCCATGCCCTGAGAATCTATTGGTCTTAAAATCACCCCTGACATCAAATGGAACTCGTACGTACGATCCATCGCTCAAGATGCAGGAAAATAGGTCGGTTCCCTGTAAAGCTCTACCTTACTCTTCATGCTATCCTCTATTTTTTGAAAGATCCAGATCAGGCCGAGAATGGAGTAATGTTCGCTATAGTTGGGAGGAAGCTGTCCAGTACTTACTTACTAGTCTCGATGGAGTTCAAAATTGTGGAGTCCTTATAGGTGAGAAATTGTCTTCCACCCTTCAACCTCGCTCCCACAGGCGGGATGTGTCAAGCTCCTCGCTGCTGTATCGCTACTTTCATGGAAAGTGCTCGGACGAACTGCATAGCTTGGTTCACACAGTTCTAACCCACTATGCCATTGACATTGTAGTAAAACTCTCAAATCCTCTCTGTATTCCATTAGACAGAAGAAAGTTCCACTCGAACAGCTTCCCACGAACCACTGATCTGTGCATCCGACTGCCAAGGGGATGTTTCCCCGACCATTACAATCTTAACCTAAGTCTAGGACTAACCTTTATGTTCCCCTCCTACACGCAAATATATATATATATATATATATATATATATATATATATATATATTAAGACATTTTATGTTTATACATTCTTTTATAGATATAAAAATTTGAGTAAATGCTCTGTGTTGATTCTAGAGATCTTTTCTTATTAGAACGATCAGATTGAGTTTTCCGAAGTGCTGTACATTCCTAATCACCATTAAACTCATCCAACTCTTTCAGAATTTTCTGCATTCTTACAAGGAGTTTTGTTGGTCTCTTGCTCAACTGTACCCAACACAAAGGGGGTTTCAGTCTGGGGAAATGTTCGTATTAGAGCGTCCGGTGAGAATGACAAGCAGTACAGAATACCGTTTCCAAATTTCTGGAGGAGTAAATTGCGTCATGGTGCTTTTTTTTTCTCGCAGATGGTGCCCTGCTAAGTCTAGACAAATTCAAGAACAAACAACGCACATGCACGAATTAAAAAAATATAAAATGGCCACGATTACACCCCATATATATATATATATATATATATATATATATATATATATATGCAAAGCTATTTTGTCTCGTTATATCAATTTCAGTTGAGTAGTGTTCGATCCTTATCTCAGTCTATTTACAACTCTGTATTTAATATGTTAGCATTATGCAATTTAACGTTTTTATAATTACACACACACACACACACACACACACACACACACACACACACACACACACACACACATACATACATATATATATATATACATGGTAATCCGTATGGCATTTCCAGGAGGACATAGACCCAGGGAGAGCTCTATGTCAAAAGATAGAGCAAAATTATTATTAATTAAAGAACATTGAATACTTAAAATAAAAATTAAAAATAATTTTTATTTCATGAGAGCTCTAAAAAAGCAGTTCTAAATCTTCAAGACCTATATACAAAATCCACTTTGTAGGTCTTGAAGTTTGAGAATTGCTTTTTAATAATAATAATAATGTGTATATATATATATATACACACACACACACACACACACACACACACACACACACACACACACACACACACACACACACACACACACACACACACACACATACACACATATATATATATATATATTGAATCATTTTTATATATAATATCTAATCCATTGCAAATTCTATATAAACAATTTCACTGTCGATGTGAACAATAAATTTGGCAAGAAATCGACTCCTGGGCAAGAAAACAAACAAAATAAAAAAAAAAACATCCTAAACATTTACAAAACTAAATTTTATTGTCAAAATCTTCGTGCTGTTAGAACGAAATAAAAAAGTAGAAACTAGTGAATTGAAGATATTTATCTATAAACAGGAAATAAGTCTTAATTTGTTTTATTGTCTAAAAATAACCCTCCACTTTAAATTTCTAAAACATAGCACATTTCTGGATTCAGTATTTTTTCTGCATTTATTTAATACATAAAATGGAACAGGAAACGAAGTTTTTATTCCAGATCTTCAAATACAATAAAGGCACGCAATGCAAGTACCGAATAAACGAGGCGTTTGGCAAACAAAGTTTAGATAAAAAAAAAAGATGGAGAACTACTGAGGATATATTAAATTATTATTCAGAATTGCTATGAATTTTTAGCTGCAAACAATATAGTTTCTAAAAGCCCAGAAGCATTATTTATCTTTTCCTACTCAGTAATCCTTTATAATGGTTCAGTTTCTGTATTTATGTAGAAAGATATTTACATTATTTAAATTGTTCGGACGGTTGTCCTCATTTTGTCATATTCACGACGTCTCGGCCGTTGTACGCTCTTGCCTACTTGAGGTAATATATACTGGAATTTCGAAGCGAACTCTTTAATTCGTCCACCGGGGTAGATTGTTTTAGTTTCATGTGGCATGCGTTTTCTGGATATCTTAGTTCCTGTTATTTCCGTTTAGTAACTCAACTCAAAGTTTTTGTTGACCTCTGCTGTGGCCAGGTATTGACCTCGCGACACCTTTAGGTCAAGTCACTGGATTACTTCAACCAATGCTTTTATCCAACAATCTGAACAATGTAAACAGTGTAAATCGTTACAATAGCTCATGTCATAAATAAAGACAGATGTAGGAAGCTGTTTAAGAAATCACAGGTAATTAGTGAATACTTATAGAAAGGCTGCACACCATATAAGCTCAGGAAAAAGCGATTGGTTAATAAAGTTAATGGAAATCCTAGAGACAAAAATGACAGGCTCGGCAGTAACAGGTTGCTGCTGTGAATGAGGTAAGAGAAAGAAACTGATGCCATCACTAAAGCTGATAGAAAAAAAGCACCATGGCAAAAGTCTTCAAATCAACCATGATCGTGCTTTCAGATTATTCTCTTGCCTACTTAAAGGATTGTGTAAAGTGGGTTCCCAGAATGTAATAGATTCTTTGAAGCGGCAGAAAATTGTTGCTATCCAAAATCTATAGGTGTGTATCTTCCAAAGTATGATAGTCTCAGGAGCTGAGACCTGGGTTTATCACCATGAATCAGTACCAAAAAGGACCAAGAGCCCACTCAGAAGTTTAAAACAGGGAAATGACAACCGAAGTGTGTTAGGACCTGCAGAGAATAATACTGTTCAAATTATATCGCAATGGTGCCTATAGAAGCATGTCTCCAAAATCCAAGGCACAACCTTTTCGTGATAGGTCACATTTGGTATTGACGTATACTTTTGCAAAATGTCAGCGCAAGGATCCACAGCAGCTTGAAGACTGGACAAGAAATCAAAGTTGATAATGCCATAATCTTACCTCCGCCTCGCTAGAGTCCTGGCCAAACACGTTCATCCCTTTATCGGAAAGTTGTTCTCCAATGATGACCAGGGAAAAAATAATATAAGTCTAAGAAATTAACCAAGGTCTAAGAAATTATCCAAGAAGTATACATGGCGACGAATACCACGATTAAGGCGGAAAAAAACTATATTGATAGCTAAATTTGGAATCCAGACTGGTAGGTAGGGGTTTTAACAGAGGGCGGAAAATGTGACACCGAAGCCCGAAGGCGCAGAGGGATAGCACACACACACACACACACACACACACACACACACACACACACACACACACACACACACACACACACATATATATATATATATATAGGAAGAAATATCGTTTTAAGGTGTGCTATATTTACGTGATAAAATGCTCAATATTAGAGATAGAGCGTATGCAAATATAAATTTAAAAGTGAACATTGAAGTCAACACTCAGAGGCGACAGGCTGTTTCATGCTGGACGCAATCTTCACGCGCCATGACAATTACGCCCAGCATGAAACAGCCTGACGCCTCTGAGTGTTGACTTCAATGTTATTTTCATATATATATATATATATATATATATATATATATATATATATATATATATATATATTAACCATTTCAATACAACCCAGGCGAGAGTGCCACTAGGACGCAAGGAGTTACAGAGAGTGAAAGTAAGAATAAAGAAGAGTGTTTGAGAGAAAGGATAAAGAGAAGGACGGAGATCAAGATCAAGGCATCAGAAGATGTCGATTGGCATTATATTTAAATATTTCAAGGATATTATTATCTGGGAAGCAAGTAAGAGGAAGTGAATTCCACTTTGGGGAAGTGCGAGAAAAGAAGCTGTCGGAATAGAAGAGGCGGTTACATTTAACTGTTTAGGCAGCGAAAGGGTGGGGCCGAGATGTCAACCTAGTAGCACGCTTAAATTCATGCAATTGGAGCACCAGTGAAAATAGCTCGTCAGATCAGTTGCCATGAAAATATTTGTAGAAATGACAGAGGGAAGCCATCTCACGTTTGTGAGAAAATGACTGGAGTCGAGATGCCAGGTAGGACCTATCCCATTGCATATCTTTCTTTGGATTATTCGAGAACCTCGAGATGAAGAGCATGGGCACCATACCATATATGACAACAGTATTCCATACATGGACGAATGGTAGATTTGTAAATCTGAAGGATGGACTCAGGGGAGAAAAACCTTCTGGCGCGACCCAGAGAACCAACTTTCCTTGCGGTAGATGTAGCTATTGATTCAATGTGGTTGTTCCACCTCAGGTAAGTGGAAAACGTGAGACCAAGAAGACGCAGGGAGACGCTATCGTGAAGTTGAACATCAGCCATGCTGACATGAGTCAGGGAGGTTACTCTATGGTGTGTAAATGAGCGCAGTTTCGTTTCGAAGGTATTAAAGTTTACAAGCCATTTCCTGTCGCAGTCAACAACAGATCCTATTCGTGATCAACAGCCAGGTTAAATTTGTCATCAATGTCGGGTTTACTACTGAGACAGGTGTAAATGATAGTGCCATATGTGTAGATGCCTACTTGAGAACTGATGACACCAGGAAGATCGTTGATGAAGATCAAAAACAGAGTATGTATGTTTGCTCGCGCGTGTGTGTGTGTGTGCTTGTGTATGTGTATGTGTCCTCTCTCTCTCTCACTCTCTTTTTCTCTCCGTCCTTACCAATCTCTCTATTTTAAATGTATTATCTTTACTGCAAAACGGATTATCTATACTAAAAATACAATCCGTGCTGGTCTTTCTACACACACACACACACACACACACACAGAGGTAATTTTTTTCTTTTTCCTTACATAAAACATATACCGACTATGAATTCAATGCTTAATTTTTACTTAAGAAAGCTTTTTATGCTTACCACAACATTATAAGACATGCATGCTATGCATTACGAATAAACCTTTTTGCAGAAATAGGTAACTATGCATTCCTAAATTCTTGCTGATCCTCAAAATTTTTAAAGAACTGATTCGGTAGAGAAATTACATCACCTTATATTTTTTTATACAAAAGACATGTTTCATAAGTTTTCATATCTTTTTTTTTTGCACGTGAGAACGCATTTTTCTTTTAATGATTGCAGGAATTGACACTGCTACAATTACTTGCAGCAGCACGGTCTTAAAGTACCGTTCTATAGATTTTGTTAAACTTTCGATGGTAGGATGCGATACATTTTGTCCTTACCGCATAGAAATCGTAAACGATGTATATTTTCAAATTAAGAATGTTCTTTTCATTGATATAATACATGATTGGAAAACTTTGCTTCTGCCGACTATCTAAATAATTTTCTTTGATACACCTAGACCTCAGTCGATCATGGGTAGCATCCTAGTTGTCTGCTTGGCTGGAGCATCGAAGTCTATGACTGCAGAGGCCGATGCGGGAGTGACAATCTCTGTTGCAGAGGTCGCATGTGGGTTCTGTCTCTGGTCTGTTGGAGCTGCCACTTTGCTTTCTGCGGGCCCGCCTTTCCGTGGCGACTTGTGTCAGATTTTCTTCTCCTGATTTGAGATGTTTGGTCAAGGTTCCTCTCCATTTGGATCGTATCGCTGTCAGGCTCTCCCAGGAATTTGTGTTGATATCCACAGCTTCCTTTTATAATGCAAGCTCGGTCACTACTCAAGGAAGAGACTTACTGAAATGGCCACCAGGGACGGAATTTTAAATATAAGCAGAAGAAATTTCATCATGTGGGTTAGTGGGGAGATATTTCATTCATCTCTATCTATAAAAGGCAGGATGTGTGTGTGTGTGTGTGTGTGTGTAACGAATGCACTTTCGACGGATTTGCACCAAGATTTACATGCACATGCTCCAAGTTAGCGGAAAGGTCAAGACCGACATTGCATTTCCCAACTCCCATCGATAGTGGAAATAATCGATTTTTTTATGCTTCTACGGCAGTTTTCATGTAGCTTGCGGTCATTTTGTACTGGCCAGTGTGAGAGTCAACAGATGACTGACACGAATGTTAACTAGCATGCTAGCATGCAAAAAAAAAAAAATCGATAGCTGCATTCGTCACAAGTGGGAAAATTTAAATCTGCATGGCACTTTACTCCAATTGGCTCATTCGCTTGCTCAACGTTGATTCTGATTCCGCAGAACTGGGTTGGGTGTGAAAAAGTATTTGTTGTCAACATTCTTTTTCATTCGGTTTTTCCAGTTACGAGTCCTTTTTTTAAAGCTGATCATTTTGTGTTCATTTTGATTAGCTCTTTTTTTCGTAACAGATTTAATGTTTAGTATTGAGTTTAGAAAAAAATTCGCAGTGTGAGATAGACAAGAAGTAAGGCATGTAGCAACATCAGCACGGCAAAGGGCACTCCTTTAAAGGCAAGGAAGGGCAAAAATATTTTAAGTCAAGTGATAGCGATTGCTGTATGAGTCGTACGATTTTTGAATCAAGCACGGGCAACGCCGGGCCATGCTGCTAGTATTTCATAAGTTTAATTCTGAAAAAAGATTAGATGACAATTCAAAATAAAAGAAACTGGATATTTTTTTACCAAATCTCCACCCAATACAAGTCCCGATATTCAATAAAAATGGTAATAATGAGGGAACTGTGTGATATAAGTGAAAGAGAAGATGGTCAACTAATAGAAGGCTCAAGAGCAACTCAAGGTAGATGGTCACTAAAGAGGTTCTTGTAAGTGCGTACACGCAGGGAGCAAAAGGTGCATGTTATGAGGATATATAAGATAATGGACATTATAAGGATAAGGAGGATAGATAACGAGAATAAGTAGTATAGATTGACTCTTAATTTCAGGAGGTGAAGATTATAGTGTTCAGGGAAGTACCCACGTGGTAGTCTGTTCCAAGAATACCAGTTCTTTGTAAGAGGTGGCAGTGTGTGTTGTAGCTGTAAAGGTATGACCTGTGTAACTAAAGAATGGCGTTAATGAGAACATTTACCATGGCAATAGCGATAAAGGGGCGATAGGTTCGTGACTGTGGGGAAAGTGGCTGCAGAGTGGAAGATAAGTCCTTGACCGCAAAACTGTGTAGACTGTTTTATCAAGGTCTTGATCTCTGTCAATGCTGGGAGATTTAGGATTGAGCAACTGCAGCACAGAGATCGCAGAAGTAGTCCATATTTGGTCTGGAAAAAATTATGCAATCAGATCAATATTTATTGATATAAGCATATTTTATACAAAAGAAGAATTGTATTATAATGCGAAAAACCGACTTGACGGCTCAAATCCATTCGTATGTGATTTAAAAAAAAATTTACAATCCAGAATTATTTATTACGCGAAAATGTTATTATTTTCGATTTTTTTTGTGGGAACACACACACACAAACACATATATATAGAGATAGATAGGCAAGGGGTTATATACGTAATTCAAGCACAGAGCGGAGCAATATATATATATATATATATATATATATATATATATATATATATATATATATATATATATATATATATATATATATATATATATATATATATATATATATATATATATATATATATATATATATATATATATATATATATATATATGTATATATATATATATATATGTATATATATATATATATATATATATATATATATATGTATATATATATATATATATATATATATATATGAGGCACGGTGGAGCAGTGGTTATGGCTTGGATTGAGGAATCGCCGAGTTCGAATTCCAGTCGAATCCACTGCATTCACTTACGTTAGGTATGTATCCTCTTCATCTCCCTCCAGCTATGGGTAAAATAGCAGGACAGACTGGGTTCTATAGCCTTGGATGGCAACTGGTCTAGGAGAAGGACAACTCTGAATTCAAAACCTGCGGAGGGTCGTTTGGGAACCTTGTGACATGCATTCGGTGCACCGGGTTTCTGTATTCGTCCCTTCAAAAAGTGTGGCTGGTCCTGCACAAGGCCTTCACCACTATAAACAAATCTCATGTGCCGGTGTCGGGATGTCGGTTTCCTGGGGACTTATCCTGACCCTCATACGTCGAACGCGACGGGAGAGTCGATTATATGTATATGTATATATATATATATTGCTCCGCTTTGTGCTAGAATTACGTATATAGCCACTTGCCTATCTATCTGTCTATCTATTTATCGATATATATATATATATAAATTACTTATAGATTGAATATTAGAAAATATGACAACCAAATTAGAATTAAAAGAAGAAAAGTAATATATATATATAATGTCATCCACATACAGGCCTGTTTCGTAGATCATCAGTGTGGCTAGTCATCCGATTGCTTCAAGCCGGGATTGAACCCCAGCCGATTTGGCATCCGTCGGAGTTTACACCTCTGAGCTATCAGCACACGACAGAGTCAAAGGGAAATTCTAGCGTATTATTTTTACGAATATAATCAAACGCCATGCAATCTTAGTGCTCGATTAATTTAATGAATTGCGTTGCGTTAGCAGAGACGGCTGCTATTTAGAACAGTGCTCAACCGAAATTATCGTGAGCATAATAATATCATCCATATACAGGCCCGTTTCGCAGTATCACAGCTCATGAGTGTGACTAGACATCTGATTGCTTCAAGCCAGGATTGGAACCTGATCAATTTGGCATCAATCGGAGTTTCCACGCTTGTCAGTTTTAAACGTTTTTTTTAAATAACTGAGAGCGATATATATATATATATATATATATATATATATATATATATATATATATATATATGTTCAGGAAGATTACGTTTAAAGGCACTTTTAAAACCTTGCTTGATAGGCAAAACAGCTTCATGGTGGAGTCGATTAAGGTACGTCGGATCTAACAATGGTTTCCCCTGCCTAGGCGGTACACAAATTTCGAATGCTGCCAGTGAGCGCATATTTTTTTAAATAAGATTTCTCGAATATTCAGGCCACTCGATGTCATCATGAAATGCAGAATTACGGTATTCAGTTTAGTTTGTTGATACACATATTACTTGTGGGTGTGACTGTTTTGCTATCTTGTCTTCGCCTCTTTTAATATCTGATATCTAACCCTTGTCCCAAAGAAGAAACATTAAAAACCTCTCGCTACAATCACCTATTTTCATTGCAGACGTTCGGACGAGATATTCATTAGATCCACCAGCACTAACCTTCCCAGATAAGACCCGCCATGCCATGGAACGAATGATCCACATTCTCTTTGTATTCTGTTTGTAAGAAGGAGGTTCTGTTTGGATAGAACTGTTGCTTGGTGGAACAGATTCCCAAGAGGATGACTCTCTGATCACTACAGTCTTAACCCGTTGTAGTCTAGGTTACACGGTATCTTTCCTACGTATCCTAAAACCATCACTAAGCACAAACAAGAATACGAAAATAATCACTAAACACCACTAAACACAATCAATAATAAAAAAAAACATGAGCATGAGTAAGAAAACCATCACTAAACAAAAGAATGAATAAGAAAGCCATCATTAAACACAAACAAGAAAAAAGAAAACAATCACTTAAGGCCACTAAACACAAGCATGAATAAAAAAGCTATCACTAAACACAAATACGTATCAGAAAGCCATCACTAAACACGGACAAGACAGAAAACCATCACTAAACACAAACAAGACTAAGAAAATGTCATGGGTCCTTACCTATAGCTACAGAATAAACACTTCCTAATACTATGTATACTACGCCTCTCAAGAGAGAGGGACGAATCGAGTCGAGCCGATAGTAGTTCACTCCAAACCAGACTGATAGTCATACTAACACCTTCCACATATTGTATTATTATTTCGTGTAATATACGTTCGTTATTTCTACTCTTGTGTTCGTGTTGTTCTTCCTTGGTCCTAACCTGGACCATAACAGAAAATAATCGCTAAACACTGTTAAACACATCCATGAAAGAGAAAACCATCACTAAACACAAACAATATAAGAAACTACCACTAAACACAATCATTAATAAGAAAATCTTTACTAAACACATACAAATACAAAAAAAAAACTATCACTAAACACAAGCAATAATTAGAAAACCACCACTAAACACAGGCAATAAAAAGAAAATCATTATATGCAGGTAAGAATAAGGGATCCATCGTTATACACAGGTAAGTATGAAAGGAAAGGAAATATAAAAGTTGGTATTAAAATAAATGAAACAAACACAGAAATACAAATTAATGAACGAAAGCAAATCTCGATGGAAGAATAAAATAAATAAATAAATAAAGTCTGAAAAATTGAGAAAAAAAAAGAAATAAAGAAAAAGTAAATGAAGAAAGCGAAAATGGTGAATAGAACAGAGAGATGCTGTTGGGATATATCAGGAAATATCCATAAAAGCACAAACAATAAGTAACTTGACGTGGAGCTGGTTATCACAAGCGAAGACTTTAAGTAATGAGCCATGGCATCATTTATATAATTAGTGATATTTAAACGGGAAGCAATTGGCTACCAGGGGTGGAATTTTCAATCTAAATGAACGACTATCTGTCTATATTTTTGAGATGATGTATTATGTACATTATTTACATTATTGTCCTCATCTTTATCACCATATTTATTACAACGTTTCGGCCGTTGTACGCACCGGCCTTCTTCAGGTGGTTGGAATGTCGAACTGAACCCTTTATTTCGCTCACTGGGGTAGACTGTTCTAATTCCACGTGCCATGTTTAATGGATGTCAGTTACCAGTTATCTCCTGTTAATTCCCCTCTCCAATTCTCCATTATCTTAACCGGGTATTGAACTCACACTCTTTGGGCCCTGTCACTGGATCTAACTAACGCCTTTATCCACTGTGCCATGTGTCCTTGAATCTAAATGAACGAATTTTTTTTGCAACCGAAGAGGAATGTCACTCATATGTCATAAATTTGGCGGTGAAAAGAATTATTAGATGACAATTTAAAATCGGAAAAGAATTGAGGAAACCTACAAGTGTAAGAGGAAAAATATGACTTGGAATTATGAGAACTGTTACCTGGAGTATAAAAATATAAGCCCAGCTATCTCCGTCGGGTCACAAATATCGTAACCCATTAGGGTCGTAGGGTTAGTATATATACTGCAGCAATAGCAGCAGTGGTGTGTATGGCGGAGTATAGCCTGAAGAAGCTTATCACTCTTTAGACGGTTTTTTGAATCTAGACCTTTTCTTCTGGTTGCCACCTTAAGGTAAGCGAGCCCTATCAGTCCTGATATTTAACCTATAGCTGGGGAGATAGAGTAGATATTGTTTTATAGTTTTCTCAAGGATATTTTTGCAAAAGTGAACCTAACTCGCCAGGAATCTGAACTCAGATCGCCGTCTTTTCTTTCCGATATGCTAACCATTACACTACTACTAGCATTTTATTCTGTATTCGCCTGAATAATGGCGGTTAAGTAACGTGGCATAGAGTCTACGATATTATTGCGTATGTCCTTGACAGTCTTATATTGAACTAAGCTTCTTTGGTGAAATTGAAGAGAATTTAGTGTTATCTTCAACATGGCCTTGCTCAATGGTGTTTGTATCTAGCAGGCTGGATTCAGTTTCATTCAGGTTCCTGTATGGCGTACTATACTACAGGTCTAGTTCATGGTGCAACTCAAACTCAGAACCGGAAGCATATTTAAAATTTTTTAAGAAAATTTTGAGAAATGTTCAAAGTTTAAACATTTTAAAATTATTTTTTATTAATTTTATATTATAAAAATATTACATTTGTTTCTATAAGTATAATTTACCATACTTTAAAAATACGTTTTCGAAATAAAAACACATATTACTCATGAAAATCAAATTTCGACATAAAGTTATTTGTTGTTATGAATAACAATGTCATAGAGATAAATATTAAATTAACTTTATGTATCAGTTAATGAGACTTTCAGTGTAATAAACAGGATCGAGGAAACTTCTTCCAAAAAAATGTTTTGTTAAAATTTAGACATGACAAAACGTTAAAATGAATATACTTGAGAAAGTCTTTGTAACATTTGTAAAAAGAAAGACAAGAAAAAAAAACTCGGGTTAATATATTATTTCTTTAAATGAAATAAAATTACATTTTTTTCTCAAGAACTCTAATTTTGTTTCTTTAATGTTCTGGTGTACAAAGTTAAATTACGGTATAATAATTTTGGTAAAATATTCAACATACGTTATTTTACCTGTTAAAAACAGAAATACAGGTTAATCAGAAAAAAAATTAACATACTTTTACCTGTTAAAAACAGAAGTAGAGATTAAGCAAAATAATTCAACATACTTTTTACCTGTTAAAAACAGAAGTAGAGATTAAGCAAAATAATTCAACATACTTTTTACCTGTTAAAAACAGAAGTAGAGATTAAGCAAAATAATTCCACATACTTTTTACCTGTTAATTGAATTCATACATTTCGATATATGTTTTAAGAAGAGAAAAACTCAAACATTATATTGTTTATAAATTGAATTTGGAATTTATTTTCATATTCTTCTACGGTGTACTGTTGTACCGAAGCAGCACTGAAGATATATATATATATAAACTTATTTATAAAAGACAGGATTAGAAACAATTTACCTCTTGGCGCAGCTTCCAAATCACTACTTATTTTTCAAGCCTTGTTCTTTGAAATAAAAGAGTGGGAAAAGTTTTTTTTGTTCATCTGTTCGAATGGGCCGAATGTCAATGGAAAGTGGTAAATAAATAAATAAAATCTTCAAAGCATTCTTCAACATTATTTCTGTTTTCTTTTCAAGGATAATCGACAGTATTAGCCTGTTTTTGTCATATCCACTTGGAATACAATTGAATCCGAATATGGAGTGTTTTTTCAAACCTTCAATTCTAAATTATAATTACACATATTTTTTTACTAAACTTCAATAAATAAAATCTGAAAGAGCCCCTCAAAGTAGAGGGTTACTGCATGAGGTGTGTGATATGTACGTAAGAGGATCGGAAGTAGTGAAAATTACGTGAACATGGTGATTACATAACAGTTAGGCCAAAGACATGAAGAGATTAAAATTGGTCTGGGAGTCTGTTCCAGTGGAGGTTCTTGGGAAGAAGCATTCAGAGTGGAACAATTCCTTACCAAAGGAATACGACAGGAATGAACGTAGAGAAGCAGGTAAATTTGCTTTTTTTTTTAAAGTAATCACTTCTTGTTTTTTTTTATGTACTAGCTGATTAGCTAGTTTTTAACGTAAAGAAGAAGAAGAAGAAGAAGAAGAGGAGGAGGAGGAGGAGGAGGAAGAGGAGGAGAAGGAGGAAGAAGATGAAGAAGAAGAAGAAACAGCAATAACAACAAATATAACAACAACAGCAAGAAAACAGAAATACGAAAAATCTAAGAAAAAGAAAAGAAGAAAAAACAGTAACAAAGAGGAAAAAAGAAACTGGCTTAATTCTTCAGTACTTTATTCAAAGTATTCCATTAGCCAGTGAAGGTACAACAGTATCACGTTAAAACTAAGCTTCGTTCCAAAACCTTTCTCATCAAAGTTCATCATGGTGCGTTCTGAACCAAGTTATCCCCTTTGTAGTTCGTTTTCTGTGCCCAAGAGCGAACATTAATTTACAAAATTCATCTTCCACACATCACTTGATACGCAAGTATTCTTTCTTTTTCTTTTTCAGATACTTTTATCTGCCCTTAGAAGAATCACGGATTTTCATTGGTTCTCCTGAGTTTAATTTCCTTATTTCCGCGAGAATTCAAAGCATAAGTGAGTTTTCAGAGAAATGTAATTACCAAAGTAATAATAATATGTCTAAACAAATTTGTAGGAAGTGACGTGGAAAATCTCTTCATATTATGTACCAAAATGCAGACCCTACTTTTATTCCTACTATATTTAAATAAATGAGAAGTATAACGGTTACAAGTATGAAAAATGGTATCCAAGAGCAGATATGAAATTCCAACGGTTTGTTTTCTTCAATTCAAGCAATACCCTAGGAAAAGGCATGGATATATATTCCTCTAACCCTGGGATAAATATCAGGGTTGACTGGATTCACTTGTCATCGGTCACAGTCTGTCGAGAAGAAAAACTCCCAGATTGACTTGGTTCGCGTCCAGATTGACTTGGTTCGCTTCTCATAAATCTACATTCCTCAAACTCTGGGAAAAATATCAGGGGTGGGTCGGATAGATTGTCATGGGTGACAGCCGGTCCAGAAGGAACGCTGCCAGTTCAAGCCGTGCCCAGACTGACTTTGTTCGCTTGTCATGAAACTACATTCCTCAAACTCTGGGATAAGTATCAGAGCTGAGTAGGATCGCTTGTCATCGGCGACAGCCGGTCCTGAATAAGGAACGCTGCCAGCTGAAACCGCGTCCAAATGACTTGGTTCGCTTGACATGAATTCACATTCTTCTTGCTCTGGGATAAATATCAGGACTGAGTGTGGTCGCTTGTCACTGCTAACAGCCGGCCCAGAAAGTTCTCCGTTCAAACCGCGTCCAGACTTCCTTGGTTTGCATGTCATAGGTAGAAATCGGTCTGAATTTAAACAGTTTCAGGGCTGAATGTGCTCGCTTGTCATGGGTACCAGTCAAACCAAACAGAAAACTCTCAATTCAAATCAAGTGGATCATGCTTTAATACATCTTTTTCTTAAAATTATTCCAGAAACATAAAACACCGTAAAAATAGAAACATGATTTTGTGGCACACTGTGAACCATTTCTCCGTTATAAGTTCTTCCGAAAAATAAAACTTGTTCTACAAAACCTCCAAGACTCTAACGAAAACATACATAAGATTTGTTCAACTGCATAGTTCTAAACTGAACCGTTGGGCACGCATATATCTGGATTGGTGTAATATATATATATATATATATATATATATATATATATATATATATATATATATAATTTTATTTGGTTGAGTTAGTTTGAACATTCATGAATTATGCCAACCATCACGGCCCTGCATCAAGTTTGCGAAGTCATTAGAGATGTATTCTATGTCATAATTTAGCTGGTCCATATAGGTAGTGTTGAAACATACCTATGGACGATAATGTGTATGTCTTTATCCATAGAAATATAGTAGTAAATACTGTACATTGGTCTGCAGTTGGAGATTCATTGTGAAATTCATTTGACTCACTTCTAGCAGTTGACTATTACTTCTACGCGTTGCTGTCAAATCTTATATGTGTTGTTCTTGTCCTAAGTATTATCATTCATTACCAACCTTCGTGAGATTATTTAATTCAGTAACCTTACCTAGGATACAAGAGATAATTAATGGGCGACCAACTCGTCTTGCTGTATGGAAAGTATCCTGAACAATAGATCGTTGACGTGTCGGAAATAAGGAAAACTTGGACGTGGTGGCAACTTACCAGAAAACTTCAAATACGTGGAGTGTCGACAACGCATCGGAAACCAGGAAATCTTGAACGGGTTTGCAAAGTGATGGAAATCATAATAACTTGCAAGTGGTGGCAACGTACCAGAAACCAGCAAATATGTGAAGCATCGAGAAAGTATTGGAAATCAGGAAAATTTGAACTTGATGAAAACCTACCGGAACCCGTAAAAACGTACCGGCAACCAGGAAATATGCGAAGTGCCGACAAAGTATCGGAAATGAAGAAAAACTTGAAAGGGATGACAACGTACCAGAAACCAGAAAAATATGAACGGGGTGATAATGTACCAGCAACCAGGAAATATGTAGAATGTCGACAGCGTGTCGGAGACCATAGGAAGTTAACGGGTTGGCAACGTGTCGGAAACCAAGTAAACTTGAAGTGGGTGTCAACTCATCAGAAACCAGGAAATACGTGGTGTCCACTACGTATCGTAAACTAGGAAAACTTGAACGGGATGGTATCAGATCATAAACCAGGAAAAAGTTAATTGGGCAGAACCGTATCGGACACCAGAATAACATGAATGGGCTGACAACGCACAAGAAGTGAGCAAGAGAAGAGAGTGTCGACAATATATCGGAAATCAGAAAAACTTGAACTGAGTAGCAACGTTCCAGAAACCAGGGAAAACGATAACCGGGTTAAAACGTCCTGGAAACCAGTAAACATGTGGTGTTTCGACAATGTATAGGAGACAGGAACACTTGAATTGGGTGGCAGCGTATCGGAAAACAGGAAAATGTGAACGGGTTGCAACGCATTTGAAACCAAGGAAACTTGAACGCGTTTTCACCGTATCGGAAACCAGGCAAACTTGAGCGTGGTGGCAACGTAGCAGAAACAAATACGTGTAATGTCGACTACGCATCGAAAACTCAGAAAACCTGATGAGCTGGAAATACCAGAAACCAAGGAAACTTATAGGTTTGACTAGGTCTCGAAAACCGGGGTATCTGCCGTGTTGCTAACGTATCGGAAAATCGAATCATTTTCGTAGATCTAATAAAACTGGAGTCGATATTATGAAAAGCTCTTGAACATTGAAGTGTTTTGCATCTATTCAGTAAGACATTCTGATAAAACATTTCATACCTCTAATTTATAAGCCATTTTATAGGCAAATAACACGGTGTGTAATATATAAACATTATTAAATTATGTGCATATGGCTGGAGAAGAATTGCTGTAGATTTGATTTCTAAATGGCAACCAGAATAAATATCGTAGACGGATACGGTTTTCGTCCGGTGACTTTCTTTTATATATTTCTTTGTTTTCTTGGAAGCCGATGGAAAGGACATAGTTGTTACCAAATGACTGTTGCGTAACAAAAGAGAAAATGGAAGAAAGAGGGTAATAAGTTGGTTATCGATTATTTCTTCAAAAAGGAACCGTCTGTTATAATACATTCTTCCAACGTAGATAGAAAATACTGGTATATAAGCGTTTGAACTTAGAGTCCTGCTGATCAAGTCAAACAAGGCTTGTAAAAAAAAAAGACGAAAAAAAAAAGGGAAAAACTCGGTATTAGACCAAGAGCTGCAGGAAATCCGTGAGAGAATCGAGAATTAAAAACGTGATATTCTTAAAAAAGGGTAACTTGGCGACAAGAAACTCATAAACGATAAAAATAAGAGAGAAAAAGAAAAGAAATCAGACAAAAGGAAAATCCAGAACAAAATGCAAGATGAAGAAAAGAGCATTTCAGTTGAGCAGGAAAAAATCTAAATACGAATCAAATACAAACTCGATCAAACTTGAGGCAACATAAATCTGGTTCAACTGACTAATGCAAAGAATACCATGGACAGATCATGTGAATAACAAGGAAGTTCTAAGGAAAATGGAAACAAAAGGGAGAGTTGAAATTTATTGGAGACCTAAGGCGGAAAGAACGCATGGATAACACTCACTGAACGTACTGAGGGACAGAGGGATATCGAGCCCGAGGGGCTTGTTTACATGAATGGTACAACAGTAGATGGGAGGAATAATTAAAAAAAACATGAATTGAGAAGAGCTACAATATCAAAGGAAGCGGATATCTGAACTACAAAGAGGCGCAGCCTAGTGAAATATATACTTAAAAAGAAGAGAACTCGAGACAGATTAGGGAACACTTAGAAAAATACGACAAATGGTAATGCAACAATATGAGTCAGGCGGAGGTCTTGATAAATTCGATACGGAACATTTACTTTCGAACGATGGCCATGAGTAATTGGATTCAACTAAAAGAACTGACAGAAAGTGACGGAGGGAAGATTAATTACTTTTTTTTCTAGACGGAGATGCCAGGACAAAGAAAACTGTTGACTATAAAGCTGGCCATCCCGCGCAAAGGAAATCAGAGCGTACGAAGTGGCCATAAAGACAGACAACGGCATGTGAACTGCGCACATCCGCAACTACTTACGCCTCAACCTACCGTCGTTCGCTTACAGTAGTAAAGTACTACCTAAGAATAAAATCTGCTTTACTGCTAGAAATTGTTTTGTTCTTCACTCTTGGGTAACGATCTGGCCGAAGGGTAATTTTTAAGCCACGAGCGTTTGATTCAAAGAAACTGCACCCTGCTAACGAAATTGGTGTCTGGTCTTAGTTGCAACGCAACAGTAATACTCGTCAACAGTGGAACAAATACACAAAAAACCACTGGTTAACCCTTAGAGTCTTGGCCACCGCTTTACCGGTGGTAGAGAAAAATGACATAATGCCCATTTACTGGTTGAACGGTGGATAAACACTTCTATTTTTATATCTAGCGTGAAACATTACATACCAATACTTTACGAATTTTGACACAGGAGCTCAGGCAGAAAAGTTAAAATTGTTCAGGAACGCAGGACTCAAAGGTTTAAAGAAGCCAGACTCAAGTAGTATAAACAATGATTGATCGAACATAAGCAAAACTACTCATAAAAAGGAAAACTTTACAAAGACATAAAAAGAGAAAAAAGAAAACATGACACCAGCCAATATACACAATTCTTTTTCGGGTGAAATATAAAGGTACCAAAAATAACATTGTGGCACCAGAATGTTCAAAAAATATTCAAAAAGGTCTAGACGTTGAAGTTAGAGATAATCAGCTATCTGGAAAGCACCGGCGTATGATGACATTCCATGGTTCTGCTTGAAGTTATACACTATACTATACATTAGAGTGGTCTGGTAACCTGAAAACTCTCCGAAGATAGACGGTGTTATAGAAGAGGTGATTAGGGTTTTAACAGCCTACATTGACAAAAGGCAAGGGCAGACTGTACTCCTTCCGGGAAAGTGGGGAGCTAGGACGAGAAGAATAGAAAAAAACAAACCTAAGTGAGGAAACAAATGACTTAATAACCTGCTTTCCATTAATCCTGACGATCAATAAAGAAATAAAACTTTGCTATGGGATAAAAACTGGATACTCAAATGAATCAGTGTTATGATTTGTAAATAACATCGTGAAAAAAAAAAGGAAAGTATACTCTATCAGTTCCAATAAGGTGAAGCATTAGTATAGTTAAGTATCAAAGGATATCAAAGGACGCTGGAGTTAAGTATTGTGGAATCGGAGAGCCGAGTTCGAATTCCAGTCGAATTCACCACATTCACTAAAAAGTTCATTAAAAAGGGAAAAGCATGAATCCATCTCTTCTGCCCTTAGCTATGGGTAGACGGAGCCCTATAGCCTTGGTTGGTGACTAGTATAGGAGAAGGAAAACTCAGACCAGCTTGGCGAGCGTTGG
>CAHIKZ030005559.1:922500-972500 GCA_903632075.3 Acanthosepion pharaonis
ACGTTTCCATGGTTACAGAATTCTGTAACCATGGAAATGGAACTAATGCTTTTAATTTAATTGCAAAATTAAATTCGGGGCTTTTAGCTTCTATTTTTGAAACATGGTTAGAACTGTGTAGCGGAAAAAACATATTTTAAATCAATTAATGTATAATATTAATGCTCTGTAAATTTACATTGAGCACTATCTTGTAAAAATAAAAATATCTATAAGAACACCGGATTATATATCTTACTGTTCTTTCTTTTTATTTATATATATATATATATATATATATATATATATATATATATATATATTAATTGACAGATTATTTATTTCTTTAAACGTTACATTTAGTGGATACTCGTATTGAGTAGAAGCTTCGTTTATTTATTAAACAGTATATTTATTTTCGTCTGCTTGCCAGCATGCGCGAGAAATCATATTAAAAATTGTTTCATGAATAAACGGAGCGTCTATTCAAATACGAGTATCCAAAAAAAATAACGTTTAAATGAAAAAAAATAATATATATATATATATATATATATATATATATATATATATATATATAAGTTATGAAGAACTTGGTAAACCGAATGGGTAATTCCAAGGAGGATGAAATCCAGAGAGCTCAATGTGAATACAGAGCTAATATTTAATGAAAAAACAGACCACTTTAAGGTACCATTACAATAATTTATTTCACCAAAATCCTTTTTAAGCGACTCCGGATCATCAGGTAACACTTCCAACAATGAAATGAAAGGAAAAATCAATTATATATATATATATATATATATATATATATATATATATATTAAAAAAGATAGCTGAAAATGTGATAGAATACTAATTATTTAAGAGAATTTTGAAAACTTTTAAATTGGCGAGACATGACGAAGTAGTTAAATTTAAATTATATGTATTTTCATTTATATATATATATATATATATATATATATATATATATATATATATATATATATTTAGATAGATAGATAGATAAACAGAGAGAGTGAGAGTAGTGGATATTGAGGTTAATACACATCGGTGAAAGTCTTTTTCCTGGTCTGACATTTAGATTGATGTCCAAATTTTATATTTACATACGCTCTATCTCTTTTAACTCATAAATATGCCATACCTGAACACTATACCTTTATCATATATATATATATATATATATATATATATATATATATATATATATATATATATAAACATCTGTGTATCTTTCAAATCTCTGTCAGTTCATCTCTAGCTATGCGATTTCTATGTATGTATGTATGTATGTATCTATCTATCTATCTATCTATCTATCTATCTATCTGATACTCTACTGTACATATTTAAACTGAGAACTAAACTTCTAATTGCTGAACACAGTTTTCTTTCTGTTTTCAATTATATATTTGGATTGCATCGATCACCTAAAAAAATTAGGCAAGAATGCGTTTTTTTTTTTATTTTTATGTTCAATATCTACAGCGCCCACGAATGCCAGGCGAATGCATGATCATTTAAGGAGGCACACAAACATGAATGCAAACTCAAGTATAAACACATTCATCTGTGTACATTCCGTAGATACATATATATACATAAAAACTGTGTGTGTCTCTAAGTATGGGTGCAGAGTGTGCGTATATATATATCCATACGTGTGCACCAATCCATAAGTAGGTTGGTCTTATCTACTTATACATCAATGTATGTATCTGTATATTTATCTTATTCACACATATACATCCACACATATATAAACATGGTTGACCATGTTGGAATCCATCTCCCCAGGTTTTTGTTACTGAGTTTCGGGTTTCCAAATATTTAACATCTTTTAAATGAAACATAAAAAGCTTATTCTCTTACGGAGAATTAGAAACAGAATGTCAGTTGAAATGACATTTATATATTCTTTTTAGAAATATACAATAGCAATAAAATGTTCAATTTCCCTTGCCGTGAAGTTTGTCTTATAAAGTAATTAAATGTTCTTAGTTGTTGTGAAATGTGTGAACAAAGTTATAATATCCCTGTGTTTGTGGACAAATTGTTTTTGAACCTCGAGAAGATGTATGCTTCTATTTTTATATCCGTAAGGAGCTTCAAAATCTAATTTTAAATATAGGTGTGAACTTTTTGAATACAAGGTTTTCATTGTTTAGAAAATAATTTCACACTGGCAGGCGGAAATCTTTTCTCAAATTCGCACGAGTAGTGAAGGGAATTATTATAGTTATTTTCTAAATGGTCCAAAAATAACGTGTGGTAAGTCTAAAAATATGCCCGCAATGATTGTTTACCAAACAAAACTTCTTATTGGATTTTATTAGTTGAAAAATACATATAGAATTTAATTCATATACACGCGTATATACCGGGTGTCCCAAAAGTCACGCTCAGTGGTTCGGTCAGTCAGTCGATGCCGGACGACCGTTAGTCGGATACTAAAGTATGAGCGACCACAATTAGATTTCTCTGCGTCATTACCTATTATATCAAGTTCCTAACGTTTTGTACGTCGAACCTATTTTAGGACCGACTTAGTACAAATACAAGCCTCCACTGTGAAACCACTCCACAACACACACCCCCAGAGAGAATACTGGCAACATTTCCATGCCAGAAAACAATCATCAAATTTCAGGATTTGTCAGTTGACCCAAAGTTTTAGGTAATATGATTCTGTAAGTAACTTGCCAAGTGACTTTGGGGATATCTTAAGGAGCGTGTACATATTAATAAACTCCAAACAATTCAACAAATCAAGGATAACATCTTCAGAAATCCGAGGACTGCAGCTAGAGTCAACCGTTGATATGGAGAATGCTATCGAAAGGACACGTCTATATAAAAATGGAGTATATTTTACGTTTGCTTTGATTTGCTTTGTGTAACGGTATATCAACAGCTTATGGGTCATTTAATGCAAATTTCCTTTTTAATATTAAATCCTATTGCTATATTTTTTTTTACTATTAAAATCTATTGCTGGAATTTGACTTGTTTTTACGATTTATCAACCGTTTGCAGATTATTTAAAGCTAGAAAATAGTTTTGGATTGTAAGAATTTTATGGAGATAGTAATGATTTACTGAAACAATTTTACTAATTAACCCGTAGCTGGAGGGAGAAGGGGTGGAGTCATGCCTTTCTCAAGAGCATTTGCGCGTAAGTTAATATAACGAACTAAAGTGAAATTGAAACTCTCCAATTAATAATTCCGAGTCATTATCCACTACACCACCCATACAGCCAAGCATACAGCACCTGGGATTCTCAAGCGGTCACCCATCTAGGTACAGACCAGACACGACGTTGCTTAATTTCGGTGTTCGTGTGGGAACCGGTGTTTCAACATGATGCGGCCGTAAGTCGTAATTCCTGGTCGCTCGTATACGAGTATGCGTGTCTGCTAGCCGATCCCTATTGCAGACGCCTGCTGAGGCACATTTGTGTTTGTTCAACACCCGCATACTACAACTATACTGAGAAGATCTTAGTTGCAATTCCTGAGCATATAATCTGGTAGGATCAACAGTCTGAACAAGGCCAGTGTGCTCAAGCCGTCAGTCACCGTGACTTGCGACTTTGTGCTAGCTCAGCCATTGAATTCGTTCCGGTCAACCCGTGGTACGGTTTTCAGAGATTTTCCAGAAGTCACCTTTCTGACAAATCGATCATAGTGCGCTTCGAACCACGGTTTCATGGAGAGGGGGAATCGAACGATCTAACCATAAAAAGGTAAGAACAGAGAATAAGGTGAGAATAAGCTAAGAATAAGGTAAGAATAGGCTTAAAATAATATAAATATTAACTTTTTCATTATTTTAAAATTCAGTTATTTGAAATATTGTAAGACTTTTAATTTTCATCAATGACTTTCCCGATGACATCAGCTCTCAACTTGATACCTACGCTGATGACGCAACCACTTAATCCTGCCTCCACAGGCTGATTAGTCCGGCAAGCTCAAGATGGCAGCCCATGTCCAAAACGAGTTTAAGTCTATCGTTAACTAGGGAAAAAGATAGCTTGTTAATTTTAGCGCCTCTAAAAAATAAACTGTTTTCCATTTATCATCTGAGAGAACTCTTTATACCTACCAACGGTTAGCATGACTGATACTAAACACCCGGAAAGTGACTCTTAGCGTTTTTTCAAGCTAATGTTCTTGGCTGACAAGAAGTAGAAAGATTATTTTGAATCCATTGCTAGGGCATCTACTAAGAAAGTTGGTTCACTCTGTCGTGCGTGACAATTTTTCTTTCCAGAATCTATTTTACATGTCTATAAGTCTACCATTCCATGCTTAGAATATTGCTGCCATATATGGTCCGGTGGTCCTGCTATTTACCTTGAACACCTTGATAAAATCGAAAGAAGAATCAGCAATATTATTGGTCCTGATCTGGCAGTCACTTTCCTACCCGGTAAGGTTGGCTCTCTATGACTTTTCTATAAATACTTTCATGGTAATTTTTAGGATGAGCTATACGCAATGGTACCTAAACTTTTAAAAATTTAAGCGCGGTACTCGACTGGCGTCTAGATCTCAACAATTTACGGTTGAGCTGCTTAGATATATCCGTAAAGTTTATGCCAAAATTTTCTTTTCTCAGTTGGGGAACCCGTTTCAGGTTCCATGTTTTCTAGCCAACTTTAATCTGCAAAAATTAAAATGGGATGTCAATCGCTATCTACTGTGCTCCTGATTACTCTCTTTTTCTTCCCGCTCATTATTAATGTTTCGATTCCTAATTCTTCCACGCCCTAGAAACCTTTGTGTCTTAGTGGCTTTACTGCCTTTCATGGGGTGATACCGATTATAAAGAAAAAATTAAGAATATGCTTGATCACGTGGCATGATTATATACATTTGCGTACGGGGATGAAATTACAATGGTTATTTATAGCAAAAATAAACAACACTTATAATTTAGAAAATTTAGAAAATGACATTTTCTTTTTCGCTATTCGTGATCTGGAATGATTATTCTATGAAAAAGGAATTAAAACTAAATATTTCTTGGGGGTGTGTTCTAGTTCTTTCAGTTTTCTTTCTGAAATTGCCACTAACTAGTGTCGTCTGCATAGTTTATATTGTTATGATTACGTTTGCTGATAAATAAGTTTCTTTGTCCTCTGAGAATCTTACTGTACAGGCGAAATGAATACTGCCAGAAAAAAAAAAAACAACAATAAAAAAAACATAAAAATATAATAAGACATAAATAGACATGGCAGCTCAAATAAATGGTTTGGTTCGTTTTCACGCTAATGAAATTGAAAAAGGTCTGAGTCCGTCTCTCCCCCCCCCTCACAAAATGCGGGTTAAATAGACTGGGTTTTCTTTGGGTGGCAAGAGAGAGAGAGAGAGAGAGAGAGGGGGGGAGAGAGAGGGAGAGAGAGGGGAGAGAGAGAGAGAGAGAGAGAGAGAGAGAGAGAGAGGGAGGGAGGGGACCCCCCCACCAAAAAAAAAAACAACAAAAAAACCTCTGAATTACCAAACTGTAAATAATGAAACGGCAAACCAAACAGTTATCTTGTCCCCAAAACCTATGGTGATCAGCAAGAAGTGGAAGTTGTGATACCTGTGTCCTGAAGTGCTATATCCTGAAAGCAAACAGTTCAAACCTATTTTTTCTCCCCAAAATAGCACGGTGGTAATTAATGGATTATAGTTAGAACCTTATGATTAATACAGGGTTTATTTAAAACCGCAATTAGTGAGTTTTTTTTTTTTTTGTTTAAACATAGAAATATAAACGTAAATGAGACAACTGGAGTATTTTAAACAGCGGGGACTTGGAGAAATTGATTTTCACAAGGCATCCCGAGGGCAAAATAGTGTGCGGAGGTCATCTACCTGACCAGCTTTTGGGAATCGTTGTTGGAACGGGGGGGGGCAGGATGCTTGGCAACGTGAGAAACGTTTCTAAGGGTCACGACGCTTAGGAATCTGTGGATCGCTCACATCCCGAATAATATCAAATATTTTTTGAAAACCTCTAATTAATACAAAATTTTCATTCTAATTTTTTTATTACTTCTATAGTTTTATATTATTTCAATATTTTTATATTATTTATATATTATAAAGTAAGGGAGATACTTATATCTTTACAGAGGTACGTGTTTTCATATAGATGTCTGCGTGTCCATCCGTATATATTTCTTTAAAGTGTAGATAGACGTTCTGTTGATGCACAACAGTTTCTTTTCTTTACATTGTTCAAATGTTTAACGTATCTTTCTTTCTGTATTATTTCTAACATCCATAAGTCGATCTTCATTCGCCTATTATCAGTTTTTCAAATATTCTTATACCAGAATTCCGTCTATTAAGGCCGCCATGTTCTCAACTTCTCTTCTTGCGAGGCAATCAAGAGTTAACAATCTAACTTACATCAAATTTTTCTTTGAAAAGTTCTCAGACTTGATTCCTTTATTTCTGTTTGTCGGGGGTTTCCTTGGATGCCATGATGAAAAAGAAGAAAACAAATCTGAAAGGGAAAAAAAGAGAAATTCTACAGAAAGCTTCTTTTATGTTTGCTTGTTTCGCTCGGCTTTTATCATTGTTGCGTATTACGCGAATTCACAAATGATCGTCTGTAGTCTAAGAATTTCCTGGAATCGTTTTATTCCAATGAATTTAATTTACCTCCTTTCTTTCTCTTTTTATTTCTTTCTTTCCTATAAATATTAATTTTCACCTATCTTTTTTTCTTATACGTATTTCTTTCTTTCTTTCTTTCTTTCTTTCTTTCTTTCTTTCTTTCTTTCTTTCTTTCTTCCTTCCTTTCTTTCTTCCTTCCTTTCTTTCTTTCTTCATTTCTTCATTCATCCTTATTTCTTCCTTCCTTTTAGATATTACTTTGTTCTTTTCTTTCTTTGTTTTAGATATTCCTTTGATCCTGCCTTTCTTTCTTTCTTTCTTTCTTTCTTTCTTTCTTTCTTTCTTTCTTTCTTTCTTTCTTTCTTTCTTTCTTTTAGATATTCCTTTACTATTTCTTTTTCTTTCTTTCTTTTTGATTTATTTACAACTTCTTTCTTTCTTCACAAAATGCTTTCTCTCTCTCTCTCTCTCTCTCTCTCTCTATACACACGCACCCCCACACACGCACGCACCCCCACACATATCTATCTATCTATCTATCTATCTATCTATCTATCTATCTATCTATCTATAGAGAGAGGGAGATAAATGTAAATATATATACATAAAAATGTACGTAATATTTCCTTGTTAAACTTTCTTTTTTTCTTCATAAATGTTTTCCTTTTTGCATTTTAATTTGTTGCCCCTTCATTTTTTCCTTTCTTTCTTTCTTTCTTTCTTTCTTTCTTTCTTTCTTTCTTTCTTTCTTTCTTATTATTCTCCAATAATATAGCATTATTCTTCAATCTTTCCCCTGTTCAATTGCTTTTGATCGACCAGTAATCGATTACCTAATGGCATTATCGCATGAGTCTGTCAATAAAAAGTCTATCAGCTTCTATCAATCAACTACTTATAGACTTATCTCTTAAACAACTGAACTACATCGACCTTAGGCAATTATATCAAACCTCGTTTTATCATACGCGATAGCTGAAGGGTTAGAAGGTTTGACTGGGGGCTAGAGTTTAATCTACAGTTGAAGATAATAGTTATTGTTTCTATAAAACCCAGAAAAGATAAAAGAAGCAGACATATTTCAGGGCAAATCAC
This sequence comes from Acanthosepion pharaonis, assembly GCA_903632075.3. NCBI lineage: Eukaryota > Metazoa > Mollusca > Cephalopoda > Sepiida > Sepiidae > Acanthosepion > Acanthosepion pharaonis. Next base: position 930,207 of record CAHIKZ030005559.1, read on the forward strand.
TGACTTTTTATAACATTTTTTTTCCAAAGTCTCCTTGGAAAAAAGCCAGGTGTCACAAAAAGGAAAAAAAAAGAACATAGCATTTAATTTGCATAGTAAGTGAAAATTTATTCATTCTGTTGCTTCTTGGAGTGTAAATTAACATGCAGATGTTATAGGCAGTTCAACGAAGAACAAATGTTAAAGAATTTGTTTCTATATCTTTTAAAATAACAATTTATATATCTGTTTGAATATTAGCCCGATTTATTAAAATGATTTCAATTATTTAAAGTTTTCATTTGAGATCTAAAAATAAAAAATAACACTTGTAAGTAGAGGTAAAAAGTATCCGATATCATATATGAAATTTGACACAAGCAAAACAATTTCCTTTTTAGAGAAGACTAGTAAAAGATACTGTAAGGAGGTCTTTTGAAGTAGACCTACACTAAAGATTACTTTGCATAGGATTTTAATATGTGCCAACATTATAATGCTGGCCATACTTCTGTTCATCTATTGAATCGATTTTTTTAAATGGCTGTTTTTAATCTAAAGTAGTTTCAACTGAACGTGAAGACCGTGGAAAGAATATTAAATATTGTTTCCCACTAAAACAAATAGGAAATTTAAAATGAAATAAAGATCACTTATTCTTAAATAAAAACTTAAAGTTTATAAACTTGTTAGATCAACATTTGATGATATGACCAATGATAAATTATTTTACTTTACTCTTCACACTACTTTAGAACAAAATATAATGACGATCTTTTCATCACGAGAATAACAATAATAAGACATTAAACACATTTCTGCACTTTTTAAGCATGTTCTCTTTCTAGAAAAGGAAACATTAATTTACCTTATTCCGACCTTTCCTTAGCAAAGTTTATTTTTTTTTAATTATAATTTTTGGGATAAATAAGTACTGTCGGTTATTGGAGTATTAGTATCTGTACCGAGTCTAATGTTATAATACCAGAATATTATTTGCTAATGAAAGAATAAAAAAGGAAGGATAGAAAGAAAAACAAGAAGAAAAAGAATATACAGAAATAATATTAGAAAGGAAAGAATACGAATAGACAAAATAATAATATTAATACGGCAAATGAAAAGTCGAATAAAAAGAATAAGAAAAAAATGAACTTAGAATGGAAAGAATAAGAATATTTTAAAAGTAAGTTAGAATAGAATAAGAATAAGATAAAATGAAATTAGAATGGAAAGAATAAGAATAAGAAATATTAAAATTCAATCGAATAAAACAAGCCAGTTGCGTGATAGTTAGGTCACAAGTTCGTTTCTTAATTGGCTCTACAGGTATGTATCTTTAGGCCAAAGCTTAACCCTGTGCAACATATATATTTGTGCTTTTTTGACATTCAATCTTTTATAGACACCTACCAGGTGCATAATTGTGCCTAGGGTATGGGCGATCAATTCTTACATATAGATTCTTGCATGAACTCGCTTGTTCTTTATGTATAGTCACAAATATAAACCCGATCAAAAGGTTCCTATAGACTCAATTATAATGCCAATCACCGTTTATGTATTAAATCATGTATAACTCGATCAAATATTACCTATAGAGTTAAGTATAAAACCAAACACCAAACATAGTTTATGTATTGACTCAAGTATAAAACCGATTAATGATTATTTATAGACTTAAGTATAAACCTGGTCAACGTTTACTTATTGAATCAAATATAATAAGCCAAAAAACAAAAAAGAAAAATAGAAGATTAAAAAATTTCTATATTAAGCAAAAATTTTTTATTTGCTGAAGACTCCACCAATTCAATTAATTTTCTCTCTTTCTCCTTTATTTACTTTTCCAGTTCTCTTATCACGATTCACTAATCTTTGCATTTCCAGTGTTCGTTACATCATTGTGTTCTGTCTCCGTTTTCTTTATTTTTACTTTGCTTTCTCCATTTTGAATCTTTTTCAATTGAACTGCACTCTAAGGTTCTAAGGTGAAGTATTGTCCATAGACTATTTTTTTTTTAATTATACACTGGATTATATATTCGAATCTTGTTTGGTAGCTTCAAAAATATTTTTGTATTTCCAATGAAACCCTTTATTTCGTTTACGATATTATCGGGTTTTCAATCTGCTGTCTATTTTTTTCTTCCGATGCCACTTATTGCATTCTTCACTGAAACAGAGTATATGACTTTCCCTGCTTAACCTAAGAATTGAACTAATAACTATATAATTTGTCATCTTTTTTTTCATTAGACCATCTTCTGAAAAGAAAAATCAGTTCGGGTGAACTTGGAGACAAAAAATGCATAATGAGATTTCAACAGCTCTGAACTTCAAACAGAATTTCATTTTTGAAAAATACGAAATAATTAAAAAAATACTTGACCTTAGAATGTCAGACTATGGAGACTACTATGAAGACTACTATTTGGTCGTAAACAGCGTAGAGCAAAGCTGAATGGCGTCATTGGTAAATAAATCAAAACTCTGACTAGTCCCAAAATTGACACAGGAATTTTTAAAAAAAGAGATTTCTCGCTAGAATTAACACTGTAACAAATTGTGGATCATTCATCTGGAGATATAGATCGTCATAAGAAGATATATATGGGAAATAAGTCTTTCTTTCTCTGTATATATATATATATATATATATAAATATATATATATAGTCTTTGAAGCATTGAAGCGTGAAACTGTCAGTTTCCATGCAATGTTGAGTATTATGTAGATATTAATATACGGCATCCGATATTGAAATTGAGCACTCTTTCTCTATAAATATAGTAACTTTTTAAACACAACACACACACACACACACACACACACACACACACACACACACACACACACACACACACACACACACACACACACACACACACACACATATATATATATATATATATATATATATATATATATATATATATATATATATATATATATAGGATTAGTGTATACGGAATAAATTCTACATTCAACACCATCACTTGAGAAGACACCAGAAGTGTTGAAACAAAATGGCTATTTTTGTAGTGTGTTTATAACATATTTATGTTTTAATTTAAAAAAATGATTATATATATATATATATATATATATATATATATATATATATATATATATATATATATGTGAAAAAAAATAGTTTTAAGTAATACTATTTTTTATTCCAAAGGCTATTGATTAGAAATAATTTAAAATATAACCGTTTTCGTTCATTCAATAACCGTTATAAGACAATAAACCGAAAATGTTTGACCGTGCAATCCATAATGCACCACCATTGACTATCTTATATAGTCAGCCTAGCAACCAACAAACATGGATTGCATTCAAAATAGACTGTCGTCACCTGATGTTGAGCTCAGTGTCCACTGCTTTAAATATATATATATATATATATATATATATATATATATATATATATATATATATATATAATCAGAAGTAAATAAAAAGACATCAACCTAAAAAATAACTTTTGTAACTTTTACCTGATGATTATGATTGTCCTATTCTCTTCTATACCATATCACCAGACTCTTTTGTTTAGTCTCTTATTGCTTTTATGTATTTAGACACCTTTTGCTCCACCTTTTAATCTTCCTTCCATGTATCATATATATATATATATATATATATATATATATATATATATATATATATATATATATATATATATATATATATATATATATATATATATATATATTGTGTGTGCATGTACGCTACACACATCTTGGATGAGTTTTTTTGGCATTCATTTAACCCTTGGGTGTACTATCAGCCCGTGTTTTATTTCCAGGATTAGAATCTTGCCAACAAAGTTTTCGTTAATGACATGCGAAATTTTTTGAAGCCAATGAGTTGGTTAAGTCTTGGATAAACACCCTCTAACAGAAGCATTCGAGTCAGTAGTCATAACAACCTGAACCATTGTCAACTCTGATAGAAGTCGGTCTCATATACAGACATGCAAGTATAATGCTGTCAAAAGTGGTATCGGTTTCCCTTTGATGCTTCAGTCTTTATGAACTTATTATTATACACAGTTTGCGTTTTATTTTGCTGAATGCGTTCTGGGTGTTTCCGTGTGTTTGGTATTCATTGCAAAGCATTTTGTCGCTTCCAGGTGAATAAGAAGAGCAGAATTACTTTTTGATTTGGCAATCATTTCTTCTGGTTCAACTTCAAAGGTCGTGGCCAACAGGTAGCTACATTTGAACTCTTTCAGTTTCACCTCATATTATTGTCTTTCTATTTGTTTTTTTTTCTCTCTCTCTTTCTTTATCACACATTGCGAAAAACCGTGACATGAATAGCATTGACATGGAAAGATAGTTTTGTATACGTAAACCAATTAATTATTCTAAATATAGAAGAAGAAATGAAAGAAAAACGTTATAGGATTCTCATGGAAAATGATAAATAAATATAAGGAAGAAAAAAAAACTATAAGATATACCAGAACGGAAGTTGGAAGTTGGTGCAAAATAAGAATAAGAACATAGAAATAAAATGAATTTGAGAAGAAAAGAATAAGTGCTAAGAATATTGGAAGGGAAAAAATGCGAAGAAGCAAATGAAAAAAAAAAACCGAATTTGAATGGAAAAAATAAGAATAAGAATAGTTAAAATGGCAAAAGAATGAGAACAAGAATATGCAAAAAGGAAATTAGAATGAAAAATAAGTATAAGAATCGTTAAAACGAAAATAAATGAGAATAAGAATAAGAGAATTAGAATGGAATACATAAGAAAAAAGAATCATTAAAAAGTAAAATAAATGAGAATAAGAATATGCACAAAGGTAATTAAAATGGAAAAATAAGAATAAGAATTATTAAAACGAATTAAAATAAGATGTCAAAAAATTAGAATGGAAATTAAGAATAAGAACTATTAAAATGGAAAACGAATGAGAATAAGAATATGCAAAAAGGAAATTAAAATTGAAAAATAAGAATAAGAATTATTAAAACGAATGAGAATAAGAATATGCAAAAAGGAAATTAGAATTGAAAAATAAGAATAAGAATTATTAAAACGAATGAGAATATGAATATGCAAAAAGGAAATTAGAATTGAAAAATAAGAATAAGAATTATTAAAACGAATGAGAATAAGAATATGTAAAAAGGAAATTCGAATTGAAAAATAAGAATAAGAATTATTAAAACGAATGAGAATATGAATATGCAAAAAGGAAATTAGAATAGAAAAATAAGAATAAGAATTATTAAAACGAATGAGAATATGAATATGCAAAAAGGAAATTAGAATAGAAAAATAAGAATAAGAATTATTAAAACGAATGAGAATATATGCAAAAAGGAAATTAGAATAGAAAAATAAGAATAAGAATTATTAAAACGAATGAGAATATGAATATGCAAAAAGGAAATTAGAATAGAAAAATAAGAATAAGAATTATTAAAACGAATGAGAATAAGAATATGCAAAAAGGAAATTAGAATAGAAAAATAAGAATAAGAATTATTAAAACGAATGAGAATAAGAATATGCAAAAAGGAAATTAGAATAGAAAAATAAGAATAAGGATCGTTAAAATGAATAAGGATAAGCATATGCAGAAAAAAATTAGAATGAAAAAATAGGAATTAAAATCGTTAAAATTGAAAACAATTGAAAATAAGAATATACAAAAATGAAATGAGAATTAAAAGGAGCAAGAACACGGAAGAAAGTTAAAATGGAAATAAGAATAAGAAAAACGAGAAGATAGAATGGAAAACGAATGAGAATAATAATCTGCAAAAAGTAGCTGTAAAAAGGCAAGAATAATTATAAGGACAAAAACATAAGAATTGTCAGGTTACTCTACGAGTGCAACTGATACCATGTAACGCAGTATGTTCAGATCATGGCCACTATATCGATCTCTCCATCAGGTTATTCTGGTGAGGTGGGTGGTTAAACATTGGACAGGATTAAACATTCTGCCAAAAGACAGATGAACATTCTTGTAGGGCCAACGCAGATCTAGCTCAGTGGGATAGTGGTTGATATAACTATTTTATGTAGGTAGTGCAGTGATGAACGGGGATCTGTGTTCGGGGGTTTGTGAGCCTTTGGAGGACCTCGATCGTGGTGACCTGGAGAAGGATGAACTCCGCCTGATCTACTTGCTAAATACAGACTACACATAAATTAATTCCTCTCCAGCTTTCAACTCGGACATGTGAAGAGAACTAATCAGGTGGTCGACTGCACAGCGACACTACGACCACACCCGATTATGTGGCTGAATATGATGTTGATGATGAATAAGTAGAGAATAAAAAGAAAAGCCTGCAAATAAGCAATTAGAATGGAAATAATAATAATAATAATAATAATAATAATAAGAAGAAGAAGAAGAAGAAGAAAACGAAGAAGAAAAGAAAAGTGAGAAGGAAAGATTAAGAATGAGAAAAATTCAATTTGAATGAAAAATGAATCAAATGAAAAAGTAAAAATGAGTGAAATACAGAAGAAAAGAACATTATAAGTCGGAAGATTAACAAGAAAGAAAGAAAGATGGAAAGAAGAGAACAAACGAAAAGAAAATAACGAACAAGAATAGAATAAAAGAATAAATAAGATTGAACAAAAAACGAACAGAATAACTAAATGGTATTCTGAGAACGAATAAAAAGGTACATGATTTTAACAAACGTAATGTTTATCTCACTGTAAACTGGGATCTGAAAAAGAAAGGAAAAAGAAACTGTGATGGACAGAAACTAAAATAAAGAAAAAAGTAGAACCAGAAAGATTTCCACGAAGAGAATGAGAGATTGAAAAAAAAAAAGGACAAAGACTAAAGAAAAGTAGCTATTAAGAAAGAAAAGTGAAGTTATAGGGGGTGGGGAAGGAAATGAAAATATAATCCTGCGGACAGAGGAACAGAAGGAAGGAACAAAAAACAAAGACAGGAAGGGAAAGAAATGAAATAAAGAGAAAGATATCGAAATACTGTTTAATTGCGAAAGAACAAATGCAAAAACAAAAGGTTGTGCAATGAAAAAAAAAAAAAAACGGTCGTAATTGAGCAGAAAATAGTGGCACTCCTTATTGTTCGTCACAGGAAGTCCAACTTCCTGTCATAAAAAAAAAGAGAAAACCATTGAAAGGCCAAGTCGATTACATGAAAATTATTTCACGATCACCTGTTCGTTGAAGGTGAATTTCTAGTTTAACACATAAACAGAAGACGCTCTACCGTGCTCAGTAGGAAGATCGCTGTGTTATTGCCTTGAACATATAAAATCTAAGTTTCTCTATTGCAAAGTCTTTAGTAAATCTCGCAGACTACTTTAATCTCTGCCTCTCCTTTTCTCTTACGATCAACGAAATTAAGCAATGTTGAGCTTAATCAGTATCTAGATAAGTAACAGCTTGGGAATATTGGGTAATGCAAGCTTGGATGTACAGGTTGTGTAATAGATAATGGCTCGGAATTGTTAATTGGTGAGCCGAGTTCTAATTCCAGTTGGGTTAGTTATATTCCCTTACGCGAAAATATTCTTTAGAAAGTGATTCTCCCAAAGTTATGGATTAATTAGTAAGACCTGTATCAACAAATCATTAGTATCTCCCCCAAATCTCTTACAATCTAAAAATGTTTTCTGGCTTTAGATAACTTGCAAAAGGTTGATCAATGAATAAATCTTATAATTATTTTCTTTTTTAAAAATATAATTCCATCGCTACACAGAAATTTCTAATGCTTTACATGTAAAATTTCAAATAATTTCAAAGCGGTCGAAAAAAAATATGAATAGTACCTAGATGTGAGACCACTTGACGGTACCAGGTGTTGTAAGATTCTATGTGCTCGTGGATAACGGCTCGGAATTGGAAATTGGAGAGCTGAGTTCCAATTCCAGTCGGGTTTGTTGTATTCACTTACGCGCAAATACGGTTGCGAAATGTATAAGTTCACTTCTTTTCTCCTCCAGCTATGGGTTAATTAGTAGGACTTGTTTAAGTAAATCGTTATCTGAAAAAAACAAACACCCCCACCCAAAAAAAACTTATAATCTAAAATATTTTCTAGCTTTAAGACCCTAAAAAGTTTGATAAGCTGTAAAAACAAAACAGTTAATCAAACAATCTATCTCTGTCCCATAACAGTTGTTACATTTTAACACATGTTCCTTATGCTAAATATAGAAACTATTATGGGACATAGACAGCGACGTAAAGTACCTGACTTCTACTGATATGCTCTGTTTTTACAATAGCCAAATTCAAGTAAAATGGAATATTAATGTCGTATCTTAGCTGAGATACTAACTCTTAACTTTTCAGCCTTGATAGTGTTAAAAAAAACATGAAAAAAGCATTTAAATTTTAAAGCAATTCACCCCAATCAAAGCGGGAGTGCCACTAGCACGCAAGGGGTTACAGAGGATTAAGAACAAGAGTAAAGAGATGTGTTTGAGGAAAAGATACAGAGAAGGACGGGGAACAAGCTCAGGGTGTCAGATGTCGATTGACATTACACTTGAATATTTGAAGATTATAGTCATCGGGGAAGTAAGTAAGAGGAAGGGAGTTCCACATAAGGGAAGTGCGAGAGAAGAAGCTGTTTGAGTAGAAGAGATGGTTATATTTAACCGTTTTGACAGTGAAAGGGTGGGACCGAGATGCCAACCTAGTAGCTAGCTTAAATTCATGCAGTCTGGGAAACAGTGAAAGTAGCTCGTCGGAACAGTTGCTGTGAACATGCTTGTAGAAGAGACAGAGGGAAGCCACGGTCTGTCTGTGAGATAGCGATTGTAGACGAGATGCCAGATCACGGCCTATCGCATTGCATATCCATCTCTGGATTTTGTCGAGGACCTTGAAACCTACAGCGGGAGCACCAGATCATATATGATCGCAATATTCCATGCAAGGACGGATGATTTATTTGTAGTTTTGAAGGCTGGACTCAGACAAGAACAACTTTCTGGCACGACACAGAGGGGCAAATTTTCTTTGCGGCAGATGAAGCTATTGATTCCATGTATTTATTCCACTTCATGTCAGTAGACAGCGTGAGACCAAGCAGACATAACGAGGCGCTCTCGTGGCATCTACACAGCCTTGTGGGTGATGAATTATTTTTCGTTGCACAACTCCTTTCCCATTGATGAAACGTCGCAAGCCTCTGGCTATTCACACTATTTACATTGTTCGGACACTTGTCCTCATATTGACTGTAGCATTCACGACGTAATTAATGAATCCTTGTTGCCTAATGTTTATCTTTTTTACAAATCCAGACGAGTCCAGTCCCTGTATACTTGTTACTCAAATAAACCACGTTTTAAAACTGTTTGGTTTGGTTTACGGTATATCAACCTCAATGGGTTATTTAATGCCGAAAAGTTTTTTTTTATTGCTGGTAATATTTTCTTTCAAAATAAACTATTTTTGGTAATATCATTTTTTTTTTCTAAAAATGCATTGCTAGTATTAATTTCTTTTTTTTTACAAAGTATTTCTGGTATGTATTAAAACCTATTTTTACACTTTCATAATGTTTTGACTCGAGTTTGGGTGTCACCTATTTGCCCATAGTTGGGACCCTAACAGGTGCTACCACCCCAGGTCAGGATGGACCTGGGAACATCAGCAATTAAGACGTGGTTCCACGCTCATCAAAGCCTCCTGATAAGGGCTTGCTGTTGGATGTATTTTATACTGTTTAAAACTGTGATTAAATGTTTTTAAATAAAGACTTTTTAAGCAATTGTAGTACATATCCGAATTCAAGTTAAGTGTCACCACTTCTTTCATTCATATCAAGGCTCATTCACCATAACCATTTTATGAGTAACCCTCTAGCTTAAGTGGCTGTCGAGCATTTTATTGGTTGACCTTTAGTATTAATATAGCTTAAAATGAAATATACACGTACATACTTATTCACAAATATAGTCCTATATATGCATACACATAATCGCACAAAAACGGTTTCAAAGCCCACATCCAGATGAGCCCACATCCAGATGAGCCCACATCCAGATGAGCCCACATCCAGATGAGCCCACATCCAGATGAGCCCACATCCAGATGAGCATAACAATACTCACACATTAAGCCCCCAGTTGATATATATGTATAGTTCATAATCCCGAAAGTTGAAATCCAAAAAGGTCAGAACTCCTAAAGATTGAAATCCGGATAATCACAATCTGTAAAGGTCAAAGTACCAAGAAATATAATTTTTAAAAATTCTGGAAATCTTTAAAGGACATTTATTTATAACTTTAAAAAGAGATTTATTTGTGAAAGATGTAAAACACACACATATTAAAAAAAAAAAAATGAAATAAAACCGTCACCACATGACAAAGTGTATTTCAGTGATGGAAGCGAAATTCATTAAATTACAGCGAGGGAAAATAACACTGCCACACCCTGAATTGTTTTGTTTCTAGACTGATTGCCAATCAAGCTATTTAACCCATAGCTGGAGCTGAGGCGTTTAAAAAGGATTTAAACCTTTTACAAGGATATTTGTACGGAAGTTAATGCAACGAACTGGGCCAGAGTTCAACTTGGTTTGAGGATTTATCTTTGCTCTGAAATGGTTTCATTGTAACAATATTATAATATCAGTTTATAATATGTTCAAACGACTCATGGCCGAGTGTTAGAACGTTCGCATTCTGATAATTAGACCCGGGTTCGAATCTCACCATAGACGATTTGTCAGGAAGGAGATTTCTAGTTCTTATTGTACTGGAGGGGTCGATACCAGCGTGTGGCACGTTCGTTTGGAAATTGCCTGAAAACCATACCACAGGTTGACCCAAGCCATGTGAGTGAAATTGGGTAGACGGAACCATTCGGTGCCGTCGATAGCTGTGCTAGCACGAAGTCACAAGTCATCGTGGCCGAGGGCTTGAACGTGCTGGTCTTGTTCAAATTGTTGATCACGTTAGATAACATGCTCTCTCTCAGAAACTGTAACTAAGGTAGTCAGGTATCCTCGAATACGCGTGGCCAGCTGTATTATAATATTAAAACTCTGGCGTCTGCCCACGCATGCGCACACCTTGCTTTAATAAAAGAGTGGTTAATGGTATTATATGACAATGCATTGGCATTATCTTGTGATTTTGAAAAAAAAAGAAACGCTAAATGGTTTGACTCGAGACTGTGTTAATACAGTTAAAAAAGTTAACGAATAATTTAGACTGTTTAAACAACTCTGCAACAGTTAAAATCGAAAAGGACCCTGAGGTCTCGTTTACTTTTGCTCGTGGTGATGAGATTGGTTGATGTTTAATAACTTGAGTGTAGCTGAACAACAACAACAAAAAACATGTTAGTCTGATACATCAATTTGCCATTTTAGTACATGAAAATTATGCAGCATAGAGGAAAAAAATGATACTTTGAGAAATAGTTACCTTGTTGGAAAAGTCAAATATGGCTTCTGTCGTTCGCATAATGTTGACCGGAAAAGATAAGGAATCGATAATGGTGGTAGACCTAGAAGAACTAAACCAGAAAGACAGTTTAACGTGCATTGAATTTTTTTTTCGAACGATTTACCCAATATAATATCAGTTAGTCAGTTATGTGCCATGCGTGATACACGCTTAGACGATCATGTATCTTTCAATACATCACTAACGAGGCAGATTTTTTTTCCTGCAGTAGGTTGCCATTTGTTTTTGCTGTAGACCAGTTGCCATCCAAGGCTATAGAATCAGGTCTGTCCTGCTATTTACCCATGGGGGAGAAGAAGAGTATTCATACCTTTCCTAGGGGTATTAGCACGTAAGTGAACGTAATGGATTTGACTGGAATTCGAACTCGGGTCTTCGATTCCTCAACCCGAGCCGCTATCATAATAATCCACCGTTCCTCCTCAATATAACAAAACCATTAAAAATAGTGGGTCACCGAATGAGGCTGTTCTTTGCACGTGTGAGTTGGGGATAAAAAGTATAGATTATTAGGATATGTAGGAAAGAAGACGGTTTGACTAGTAGCGGTTAAGATTGTAATGATCGGCGAAGCAACCTTTCATGAGTCCGTTCCGGGGAGGAGCTTCTCGAGTGTAACCTCTGTGTTACTAATGGAATGGGTAATATTCGTTCCACTCTACGTGACATGGCAGGTCTCAGCTGTCAAAGTCTGACTGGTGGAACTAAGCATAGCTTGGGGAAATATTTGTCATGGAAATAGCAACAGAGTAGCAGAGCCTTGTGGCATTTCGTCCGTGGGATAGGAGTTGTAGAATGAAAAATAATTAATCACACACAAAGTAGACGCGACTGCATTCTATCAAGGCAGGAAAGTTTTTACCAGGCTAATGCAGTCCAGATATGAGAGCAATTTTCTATTTCTGTTCTGATCTTGGCTCTTGTAAAGATAGATCATAGCAGTAGGCGTAATGGACAATCGGAAGTGGTACAAGGCCACCAATCATTTTTACAGTATTTTTAGCGGTTGATATTTATATAGGATTTCTACTTGAGGAGGATTTTGTCATTTTCACATTGTTGGCCTATGAAAAAATCGATAATTCTATTATGAGCCGAAGATGTTACAGTCACAATTAGCTTAATGTTTTTGTCCAACTTGTGATCGTTTTAAACAACTACCCTTTGCTAAAGAGGGATTATCCCTAGTCACTCGCTTGCTCTACGACTATTAAGTATATATAGTCCTGGGTATCCGTCAGCAAGGTTTAGAGGAGCGTGAAACCACCTCTGAAGTGCTGTTGTTCCCAGGTTCATCGAGGTGGTAGCACCTGTTAGGGGTCCCAGCTATGGGCAAATAGGGAACCTCCTAAAACAAAAACACAAAACACTATGAAAGTATAAAAATACATTTTTATAGTAAAATGACTAACAATACATTTATATAGTTGAAATACAACCACTAAATTTTATGTCAAAATGACCAACAATACATTTTGCCTGTAGATAAGGGATACAATTGCGTTCAAAATATATTTAGTTGAAGGTACATAATTGCGTTCAAAATATATTTAGTTTAAGGCATACAATTGCGTTCAAAATATATTTAGTTGAAGGCATACAATTGCGTTCAAAATATATTTAGTTGAAGGCATACATTTGCGGTCAAAATATATTTAGTTGAAGGTACATAATTGCGTTCAAAATATATTTAGTTTAAGGCATACATTTGCGTTCAAAATATATTTAGTTGAAGGCATATAATTGGGTTCAAAATATTTAGATTTCGTCATTTAATAACCCATACATATGTTAATATGCCGTTAAACAGCCAACCAAACAAAACAAAATATATAGAATGGCGATTTACTAAGTCTCGATTAGTGGTAGCACAAGGCTGAAAGTATGGCGCACCCAATGAGTTAAATATATAGAATGATCCCCACCGTGAATTGCGGTGTTTATATAGTCAGCCAATAGCACGTTCTCTAGTAATTTTTATAGTTTTAGTTTCAAGGACGATAACTCAACCTAACAGCGAGTTTATTTGTTATTGATTAATGTATAGATCTGGTATTGAGTTAGACTTGTTTAATTCTAACAGATTAACGTATGTTTATTCTGTTCAGTTAAAATGATCACGCAATAATCTGGGAGAAGGATTTCGCTGGGGATGACTTAGGAGGGTAGTTAGTCAACCACTGCACATCACAAGAAATCATTTCTTGTCTTGTGTATTTGTGTGGCTTGCTGAAAAATTAGTTTCTCGGTGCATAATGGCAGTTTTCTGGGGTAGGGGCAAAATGGGTTTGATTTGATGTCGTTTTATCGACAGCTAAGCAGTAGAGGATTAAATCGTTTTTGTTGATCAGCAGATAAAAAAAAATTACGAAGAGCAAAGCTGCTTTTCATCTCTTAATTAATGAAATAAACAATGGAGATTTCTTCAGAGCTGAGTACTCGTTTGTGATGACATGAAGATAATTTTGTGGAATGAGCGATAAGATAACGAAGAATCCGCCATTATCTAAAAAGAAGTATAGATAGACAGATATATATATATATATATATATATATATATATATATATATATATATATATATATATATATATATATATATAGATATATATATATATATATATATAGAGAGAGAGATTAAGAGTGTTGGTGCCCGAAACAAAGGAGAGAAAGAGAAATAGTGAAAGTATGAGATGAGATAGACAGGATAGCAGAAGGATGGATATATATATATATATATATATATATATATATATATATATATATATATATATATATATTTGAAGAAATATAGTTTTAAGGTGTGCTATATTTATGGGGTAAAGTGCTCAATATCAGAGATAGAGCGTATGTAAATATATATATATATATATATATATATATATATATATATAGAGGGCGCGAAGGAGAAATTGTCGTCTAAATTACACAGAAATGAAAATAACATTGACATCTCATTTTAACAAATCTATTTATCAAAATTACACAGCATTTGATAGGATGTATTAGAGCGTAAGGCAAGGATGTGTCTTCTCACTGGACATATTCAACCTATACACCGAGGCAATTCTGAGAGAATTCGAAATCCTACCGGCCAGAATCTTACCCAACATAAAATACGCAGATGACACAGTACTGACAGCAGATACGGAAAATAAACTACAAAACCTCCGATAGCTGCATTCGTCACAAGTGGGAAAAATTTAAATCTGCATGGCACTTTACTCCAATTGGCTCATTCGCTTGCTTAAACTCAACGTTGATTCTGATTCCGCAGAACTGGGTTGGGTGTGAAAAAGTATTTGTTGTTAACATTCTTTTTTCATTCGGTTTTTCCAGTTACGAGTCCTTTTTTAAAGCTGATCGTTTAGTGTTCATTTTGTTTAGTTCTTTTTTCGTAACAGATTTAATGTTTAGTATAGAGCGTAGAAAAAATCGCAGTGTGAGATAAGCAAGAAGTAAGGCATGTAGCAACATCAGCACGGAAAAGGGCACTCCTTTAAACGCAAGGAAGGGCAAAAATATTTTAAGTCAAGTGATAGCGATTGCTGTATGAGTCGTACGATTTTTGAATCAACGGGCAACTGGGCAACGTCGGGCCATATATATATATATATATATATATATATATATATATATATATCGTCGGCTTTACCTAGTATTCAAGAATTTGTTCTTTGCTGGTCGGTCTCTTTTATGATGATGGCGTAAATCAATTATTGTATGCAGGTGACATTGACTGCATAGTAATGTTGGTGGAGTACCTGTTCTCTCTTGACGTTTGATTTCTTCCTTTTCTCTTTCGGTGCCTTCAAAAGTTTTGTTCCGAATATATATATATATATATATATATATATATATATATATATATATATGTTGTCCTATGTTTATTCTATCTATATATCTATGTATCTTTCCTATCGTTCTGTTAAAACTAATTTAAAAAGATCATTAACCTAGCAGTCGACACCATCAACATGATTTTTGGACCATAATTAACTCATTGCGGTCATAGATATCTTCATTTGCTATGCAAAATATTCCAGACTAATAAAAAGTGAAATAATGACAGAACAGTAAATAAATAATGCTAATTTCATATTGCGAAAAAACAAAAACAAAAATAAAATCATCAGATCACCGACATTCCCCTTGTATCAATGATCAGGTATTATGAAAATTAGAAGTCTTCATAACATTTAACAAAGTACTTCCTTTTCTATGTCTCGTGTCCATTCAGGATGTGTGCAATCACGGCTCTCCACGATTTCCTGTTCTTTGTAGCCCATAATATATTTTGTATTATTGTTTTCTCTCCTAAACCTTGTTCAGCCATCCATTTATTTAAACTCTCTATGAAAAAGGACACTTATATCTGCCCTACCGAGAAAATTCTCGCTAATATTCACTGCTGAGTTGACAGTAGAATATGATAAGCTAGACTACATTGAAGCATCATAACAATTTGTTGCCTTGTTTTCTCTTGCCTTCTCTATCCTCTGACTATCGAATTTTCCAAGTCTGTTTTCATCATTATGTACCCTATAAATTTTCTTTTTCATGTTAAGTATAAGTGTCCTTTTTTATTTCCATTTCTTTAAAACTTCGACGTTGTTTACATGTTCGGTCCATGGTATCCTTAGTATCCTTCTGTAGAACCACATTTCTATTCCTTCAACGTTCTTCATCTGTGAGAAGATTGTCTATTCAATGCCACAGAGGAGGACTGATATTACCTAAAAGTTCAGTACTCGTTTTTTCCTAACGACATTTTTTTGTTTCTTAATACTTTGCTTAGCTTTTAGAAGGTACTTTCGCTATCTCAATGTGCCTTCGAATTTCAGTGTTGCACTTTGCGTCGACTGCTAAGACACTTCTCAGATATTTAAATTGTTGTACTTGCTTGGTTTTGTTCGGTGGAGTTGACTAGGTGCTTCGTTGGTCGGAGAGTGGGAAGATATCCTGACCACCCAAACAAGACAAGTCGAAGGGGAGAAGCTAGGTAAATAGAAAGGACAATTTGAGAAGTAAACTGTCCTCCAAAGCAGTAGATGTATACAGAAAGAACATCGGACAACAAATTGTTATTATGCTTCACTGAAATCTCGTTTCTATTCTAATGTCAACTCAGCAGTGAATATTATCGAGAAGTGTTGTCTCGGCAGGGCAGGTTGATTTTTCACTTTGTTTAAAAAAATTAGCATCGTGTGAAAGCTGGATTTGGATGTAGTAAATACTTCCACCAAAATTTAGATTCATAGATTTTACCAATATTTGAGCATTTAGTTTTAATAACCGCCTGAAAAATATACGGAAATACGTAATTTTCACAGATTTTTTTCTTACAAGCTGACTTCAACATTTTACTATATAAAGAACAAATCCAAATAATTTTAATATCTTTTGTATTAGATACATTCAATGGAAAAGTTATCAAACCAGATTTCTAATTATGAAAGGCCACAAGCAAAATATACAACTTTTACTGTATTTTACTGTATTTGATAAGCAAAACTGTGCAAAAATATTGTAAAGATTACAAAAAGGCTACTCAATTAATATGATTTGTTATATCATTTGTTACATCATAACAAAAATAGATAAACGTTTATATGACACAATAATACTACTGGGCACTGACTATTTAAAATCACACTAAAACTACTGCACTGTGTAACATATTATATCATAATATACCTAAATTGGTCAGCGGGCACCGTGACGTGGTGTAATGTTTAGCAAGCTTGCCTTGCTGAAACAGTTACGACTGAATAGCGAGTTCGTTCCTCAGTGGGTGCTTCCTACTTTCGGCCTTGTGCCACATCTAAGCTATGGGTACCAATCACTATAGGATACCTCGAGGTGGTATAATGGTTAGCAAGTTTGTCTCGTTAAAACAATTACGAACGAGTAGTGAGTTCGATCCTCACTGGGTGCCCCTCACTTTCGGCCTTGTGCCGCATCCAGGCTACGCTTGGATATCATTTATACCTAATTGCTCAGTACATTTCCTCTTTGGAATAGATGAAGTTCTTATTTGATGGCACATTGATTTAGTAATAATGTGTTTGTACCAAGCATCTTGTCCATTTAGAATTTGTAAATTATAAATTTTATAAGGCTTTCCCTGATCACCAGAAAGAAATTCCAACGCTACGATTTTGAAGCTAAACATAATCTTCAAACTTGTTTCCTCAAAAAAGGTATCGATTTGGAAATAAATATTTTGTGTCGTTATCATATAAAACCCCAACTTGCAAACTGAGTGTAATACTACGGCTCAAAGATCGACCTGCCCTCGGAAGTATCAAGCAATCAGATTCCACCTTGTAATAGAAATACCTTAAGCAAGATCTCTGTTAGGTTTCGACCAATATCCAAATTCAAAACCATGGCCTACACACTCCTGTTGGAGGAACTCCTCCCTGATTGAATTTGTCTTCAGGGTTGTAACAGTACTCACCACGCTTAGTCATTTAAGTTGGTGAGTCTATTTTACCCGTTTATCCGCCATTGGAGATTTCTTGTTCTTTTTGTACTGCTTGGGTTCCACTCAACAACCTCACTAGACTAAGGGAGCCCCTCGTCTACTCAGGTTTTAAATTCAGAGTCTTCCATCTCCTTGACCGGTTGCCATCCAAGAGTTTCTTGCTATTAACCTATATCTTGGGGGTTGTGTGATACATTCATACTTTTTCCAAGGGTATTTGCACGTAGGTGAATATAATGAACTGGAATACGAGCCATTAACTATGCTTCCTAGTGTGTATAACCAAAAACTAATCATTACAAGAGTTGTGCAAGTATCCTCCAATGGATTTGGCAACGAAGTAATGAAGGATTTTTAAAGTAGGGTTAACGATAAATGTTGAGACGAATAAGGTAATCCTGAAATTAATTAACTTCCATTCTTAACGAGTAAGTTTTTAAGGGAAAATAGACTCAACAAGGGAATGTATAATTACAATCAGAAAAAGTCAGCTGAGAATTGTGTGACAGATAATGAGGAAAAAAATTTAAACCCTCGATGATAAGTAAAAGCCGAAGGAAACAGCATAACGATAAGTATAATGTGAGCGAGTATCGAGTTAGGAGTTACTTAGAAAAACAAGAGATTGGAAGTTGTGGAGAGCTATGAATCTCGAGATATGACACCTAAACGAAGAAGAATAGATAAATAAAATATTGGAAGACAATCAAACTTTAGTTTTCTTTTCAGAAATTATTATAACAATGGGAGAAAATGATAAAGTTTTATGTAGCTGGACATTGTTAGGAAAATTAATGACAAGGCGAAAAAAATTGCGAGATATTTCGTCCTTTAGGAGATTTTCCACTTTGTAATTATTATGAAAATCAAAATATTTTTTGGCTGGGGGTATTATTTTCAAATTGATAATTTAATTAAAAAGTTTTTTTTTTTGCAAGTCTCATTCATGAGAACGTAAATCAGTTTCTGTTTATTTTTTTTAATTAGTTCCTCCAACTGAGGAAAAGGTTTTTGAAATGTAATTAAAAACATTGAAATTGTCTTTGCATGGAGTTAGGCCATGCGTGTGACCAGCGAGAAAGCATGAAGTTAATTGAAAACTGACAGATAGCAGTTAAAGGGATCTTATATATTCGAGTAGGAAAAGAGAATATTAAAAGGATCAGGGGCAGAGAGATCTAAAGATGAGGTTTTTCAAAGGAGAAAAATTATCTTTTTCACCGGACACATACAAATGCACATACATAGAAGCTTTTCTTTTCTGCAGTGACATTCATTTCTTGTTGTTCTTCAAGTTGATTTCACGTTTTTTATGTTGTTTTCATAATGCTTTCCATGTTAGTTTCATGTTAGTTTTGGTGTTGTTTTTCATGTTGTTTTCATGTAGTTTTAATGTGGTTTTCATCTTGTTTTTCATTTTGTTTTCATACTATTTTGATGTTGTTTTCATGTAGTCTTCAGGTTTTTTACGTTGATTTAATACTGCTTTTCAAGTCATTTTCATGTTGTTTTCCATGCTGTTTTCATTTTGTTTTTCATGTTGTTTTCATGTTGTTTTTCATGTTGTTTTACATGTTGTTTTTCATGTTGTTTTTCATGTTATTTTCATGTTGTTTTTCATGTTATTTTCATGTTGTTTTTCATGATGGTTTTCATGTTATTTTCATGTTGTTTTTCATGTTGTTTTCATGTAGTTTTCACGTTTTTTATGTTGATTTAATACTGCTTTTCCAGTCATTTTCATGTTGTTTTTTATGCTGTTTTCATTTTGTTTTTCATGTTATTTTACATGTTGTTTTTCATGTTGTTTTACATGTTGTTTTCATGCAGTTCTCATGATGGTTTCATGCTGTTTTCATGTTATTTTCATGCTGTTTTTATGTTGTTTTGTATGTTGTTTTCATGTTGTTTTTTATGTTGTTTTACATGTTGTTTTTCATGTTGTTTTTCATGTTGTTTTTCATAATGTTTTTCATGATGGTTTTCATGTTATTTTCATGTTGTTTTTCATGTTCTTTTCATGTAGTTTTCACGTTTTTTATGTTGATTTAATACTGCTTTTCCAGTCATTTTCATGCTGTTTTTCATGCTGTTTTCATTTTGTTTTTCATGTTATTTTACATGTTGTTTTGCATGTTGTTTTCATGCAGTCCTCATGATGGTTTCATGCTGATTTCATGTTGTTTTTCATGTTATTTGTCATGATATTTTCGCGTTGTTTTTCACGTTCTTTTCTAATAATTGATAACCGACATTGAGAATAAAAAGAGACATTTATTTACTTCGTACACAGATTTTTCCAGTAGATTATAGAAAATGAATGACGATTAGTGGAGAAGTTTGTTCTTTTATTTACACTATGATTTACAACTGAAATGTTGTCCTCATCTTTTTTTTTATTATCACAACTTATTGACCGTTGGGCTCTAAAGCTTTCATCACCGGCTTATCGATTCAGATGAACTACACGGCCAGTTAGTTGGTTGACTTTTTATGGGTTATTTAATGCCGAAATCTAAATGATTTTTACGTAATTTTATAGCCTCAACTGAATATATTTTGAATGGAAGTGTTTGCCTTCAACTACAGATGAAATGTATTGTTGGTCATTTTGCTATAAAACGTATTGTTGGTCATTTTCCTTTAAATATATATTGTTGATAATTTTACTATATGTATTTTTCGTATTTTTTATATGTCTTGTTGGTTATTTTTATATAAAAATGTATTGCTGGTACTTTTTATACTTTCATAAAGCTTTGTTTTTATTTGGGGTTTCATTATTTGCCCATACCTAGCACCATAACGGGTGATACCATCCCAGGTCAGGATAGACCTGAGAAAAACATCAATTAAGAGGTGGTTCCACCCTCCTCAAAACCTACAATATCCTAATCAGAGACCTTGCTACCGGATATCATCATACCAAGGACTAAACATACACGGAATTTCATACTCAACTATTTATTTAATTGATAGGGCTAGATTGTTCTCGTGCCGTTGTCTATGTCAAGGAGTATCTCTCGTCATTTATTGCTCGCCCTGTTTCTACTGAGTATGTCTACACTGCCAGATCCAGGTAGCAAACTAACAATGACTATATCACTAATTTCACGAGCCAACATAATCCACAAGGCTATTGTTCCGCTTGACAATCAAGAGTGTAGAACTTAGAGGCTTAAACTAAATCTGCCGAATGATGACAGTGTTTAATTGCATTCACCGATGGTTCTCTTATTTTACTGCTTTGCTGTTATTTCTATCAATTCATTAATGGCGTCCATATTGAATTCATATGCCATGTCCTTTCAAGATGTTGGCGATCATGGCTTTTCGTATCTTCATATCTTTTATTGCTTTAGATAAATGTTGCCCCCCCTTACCATAAAACTCTGTTCTTGTTCAGCCAATCATTCACGTAAGCTGTCCAGCATCCATTGGTATAATTAAAGATAGTTGTTCAATACTTTTCTTTTTTATAACGAGATTTTCTTATTTCTTAATACTTGTATAAATTTTGGATGGCGTCTTTCGCTATTCCAATGATACTTCGGATTTCTGTGCCACATCTTTGGTCATCAGTTATAAATCTTCCCTTAAGGTTCCCTGCTGGATTTTGACGTCCCCAGTTTGTAACTCGTATCATGGGCTGTGCATGATGTTAAAACAAATATTCTCTCTTCTTACAATTTATGGCTAGTTCTTTCTTTCTTTACGCTCTAATTTTTATAACTTGTGTAGCTAAGAAATTCTAATGTTTCCAAATCGAAATTGATATTTTTTAATCATCAAAGAGAACCATTCTTGCCCTCCGTCAGCATGGCTGATGCTAACCTCCAGGAGAGCAATTCATTACGCCTTCTTGGTCTTACGTTTTTCATTGACATAGAGTGGGGAGATTATATTGAATCAATTGCTAGATCTGCTACTAGGAATTATGGTTTATTGTGCCGTGCCAGAAAATTTATTTCGCCAGAATCCATATTGTACATTTAATCTAACATTCACCCCTGTATTGAATATTGATTTCATATCTAGCGTGGTGTTCCTTCTGTATATCTCGAGATTCCCGACAAAATCAGAAGAAGGGTCTGTAATATTACTGGTCATGACCTCGCATCTCGACTTTTTCTATAAATATTTTCATGTCATTTGTTCTAATACGCAGACATTTTGGAAAGAGAACTCACGAATATCTTCATGCAGTTGACTGTGTTTGACGATTGTGTGTCAGTGGAAATCCACTTATGGACTACGATATCGACTGAACAAATGGGGTTCGTTCGTTTCTTTTATACTTTTTACTTGAGTCAGAGAGAAGTATGGAAATGTGTTGGAAGTTGATTTTTTTTTATTGTCAGATTTACATATTCTGACTGGTCAATATATTTTACATTCATGATTTAGCGCTTTTGAATGGCCAATAAATTTTTCATGCATTAATGCTTCTGATTGGTCAATAACATTTACTGGCTTCAAGTTAGTCGGCTTAAGATTGTGTCTATACAAAAGGTAATGTAATATAATCGAGTATTGATGCTGCTTGGTATAATTATTGTTGTTTTATCAAAAGTTAATCTACTGTCAGAAACCAGAAGTCATTCTGTCAGTAGTGAATTTCAGTGTGCATGTGATCCCCGATGCGGTAACTTCCGGTTGTCTCATAATCAGTTATCCCGCCAAGTGTAAGGAAAACCTACCACGACGCTATACATAACATTTCCGTTTAGTTACCCCAAAAGTTACTTATGGTTTCCGGTGAAAATGACATAGTACTCTCAGATCATTTATTCTGGCCACTCCGTTAACCCGACCCCACGAGAAGAACCTTGCGAACGTAACATTATTCTATAGTGAAAACAGCGTTAAAACCTAAACATCAGTTGGCTGTCTTTATACGCCATTGAACCTACATGTACGATACATAACAATGAAACAAAAAGAAAGATAAAAAAGGGTAAGGAAAAAATAAAAGCAATATATATATATATATATATATATATATATATATATATATATATATACTTCCTTTATGTGTAGTGTCTCTTCAGGACGTGGGCCATAATAACCCTTCACAAGATTTTACCGTTCCTTCCTTTGAAGTAAACTTTATCTTCGTTCTACCACCCACCCCCACATACACGTTAAGTAGGTGACTCTCTCTTTCTCTCGGCTTTTTTGTCTTTAATGTATCCTGTGAGTGTTGAATTCTCCAAGCCACCTATCTTCATTATATGTCCCAGCAATGTCGTGTATCTCTTACTCATTGTAAATACAAGTATGTTTGTAACTTCCTCATTGCTCCCATGCTATGTCAATGGCATTCTCAGTGTTCGTTGCTTCAAGTCTCTTCCTCTCTGAGGAGACTGCCCAGAATTTATTGAGTTTAATTACTACATGGTAGTTCAAGAGAACTTTCTTTGTTCTTAACGATATTTTCCTGTCTTAATAATTTACTTCTTTTCTGGAAGAGATCTTTCACTAATCCTATACGCTTTCATATTTCTTTATGATATTTTCTGAGCTTGATAGATACATTTTTGAACGGCACCACTTCTTAGGCTTTTCCATTACTGACTGCAATGCATTCTGTCATCTTACAGTTAATGGTTAGTGTTTTCTTGTTTTACTCAAGAAACAGGACCCAAGATAAACCTTTCCAAAACAGGAATTATAGTTTGGAATTGGAATGAAAGCCATGACGGCACATACACTTAATCCATCTAAAAAACAAAAAACAAAAAAAAACAGGATGTGGAATTAGTAAATCCTAAACATTTCACGATAGGATACATTCGGCAACAAGGCCTCTGATCAGTAGAATAGAGGTTTTGAGGAGCCTGGAACAACATCTAAATTTCTGTTATTCTCTGGTTCACCTTGAATCGCGGTGGTAGCACCTGCTAGGGTCGCAGCTATGGGAAAATAGTGAACTCGCAAACAAAAACTAAATACTATGAAACTATAAAAATACCAACGATATATATTTCTATAAAAAACATACCAAAAAATCTTATTTATATTGAAATTACCAACAATACAATTTTGAAGCAAAATGACCAGCAATACAATTTTACGGAAGAATTACTAACAAAAACTCTTAAGAAATGACCAACAATACATTTTTTCTGTAGTTGAAGGCATACAATCGCGTTCAATATATATTTAGTTAAAGCCATAAAATTGTATTCAAAATACTTAGATTTCGACATTAAATAACCCATAGAGATGTTGATATGCCAGTTAACAAAACCTGCCAACAAGCTACTAAACACTTCATCTGTCTCGGCATGTGGATTAGTTATAACTAATTTATTATAGAAGATAAGGAAATTAAAAATAGAATATCCATTGCTAGGGGTAGTTTCACGTAATAAACGGGCATTACCATAAAATATTAACCTAAAATTTCAAGCCATGTTCTCAAATAGCCTCGTAGGATAGAAACTTTCATAAAGGTGAGAAAGTGTGCAACTTGCTTTCTCAGAACGATGGCTAAAATGACTTCGAGCCTCACAGGTCTTAGCGAAGATCATTCTTCTTCGAACCTCAAGGACTGGCACGACAAACAAAGAATTATAGCAAAAAACAGATATCAGCCGACATGAAAACATTCAACAGCAGAAAAAAATTAAAATGGTTACCAGATGTAACACGAAGAGAAAATAATGACATAATAAAGAGGTTGACATTCCACACTACTTCAAAAGTAAGGTTAAGAAATAAGACGCCATCATTACTCGAAAGGGCGATAACAGATAGTAGACATGAGAAACCTATTTTTCTGATAAATTGTTTTAAGAGAAAGCTTTAAAAAAAGATTGGTTGCTCGGCCAATGAATGCTGAAAGGAAATGTCTGTGGTTACCATTACTATTATTGATTATTTCATTTCTTTTAGGTTTACTTCTGAGCTTTTCATTACCATAGTGACATTATTTGTATTTACTGAACTAAAATCTATAACTCATGATAATGAAACATATTGGCCGATAACGAGAAGCAAAAAAATAAATGAAATGTCTATTTAGAGTTAAATAAAACAAATTTACAATGATTCAACCGAATAATATAAACAGGAAATCTACGTAAGGCAATTTCTAAAGCATACATTTTCTGAGGATTTATTTTAATTCCTAGATCCATCAATACTTAAGTGGTCATGTCCCTTCACAGTTTCCTTATCTTTATTATTTATAAATAGCCATGCGTTCTTATGAATAAATAATAGAGTATTTTCCCTGTTGCCTTCTCTAAGGTTTGGAATAAAAAGTCTCTTAGACCGGTTGCCACACAAAGATAGAAAGCTCAGCCTGCTCTTGATACAAAGGAGGTGGGAAGAATAAACGGGCGGATCCATGCTTTCCTAAAGAGAAATTGTGCGAAACTGAACGCAACAGATGCAACTGGAAATTGAACGCCGTTCGCCGATTCTGTCATCTGCGCTGATATTCTTAGTATTACCCGCATATCCATCCAGACGATAATTTTTTTGTGCACACGGTTAAATATCCACTGAATGTTTTGACGAAAACCGCATATCTCTTGATACTATTCCTGGAATAGTCCTTAACAAATGTACTCCTGAACTGGCTTCTGTTCACTATAAACAATAAATGCCTTGCTACTTCTTGTTTTCTTGCTTGTCGGAAATCCTCTTGCGTAGTTCCGAACCGCGAGATCTTCCATCGGCCTAATAGCTTTCTACCTTTATTTATTTTTTAGCAATGTACTACATGTTCTAATTGCAGGGTCTTCTATCAGATAAGCAATGTAGCTTTCGCTTCTCCATGTCAATTTCTGGTGTATTAACGGTTATTGCTGAAAGAATCTATCAAGCTTTAGATGAGAATGGTAAAGCTCGAAGTCTTTGACAGGGTTTGGAATACCGGTCTTCACAATAACAGCAATATATTTTTGAAGGAAAAATATTAGCAGCAATACATTTTTGAAGGAAAAATATTAACAGCAATATATTTTTGAAGGAAAAAATATTAACAGCAATATATTTTTGAAGGAAAAAATATTAGCAGCAATACATTATTGAAGGAAAAAATATTGGCAGCAATATATTTTTGAAGGAAAAAATATTAACAGCAATATATTTTTGAAGGAAAAAATATTAACAGCAATATATTTTTGAAGGAAAAAATATTAGCAGCAATACATTATTGAAGGAAAAAATATTGGCAGCAATATATTTTTGAAGGAAAAAATATTAACAGCAATACATTTTTGAAGGAATAAATATTAACAGCAATATATTTTTGAAGGAAAAATATTAGCAGCAATACATTTTTGAAGGAAAAAATATTAGCAGCAATATATTTTTGAAGGAAAAAATATTAACAGCAATATATTTTTGAAGGAAAAAATATTAACAGTAATATATTTTTGAAGGAAAAAATTTTAGCAGCAATACATTTTTGAAGGAATAAATATTAACAGCAATATATTTTTGAAGGAAAAAATATTAACAGCAATATATTTTTGAAGGAAAAATATTAGCAGCAATACATTTTTGAAGGAAAAAATATTAGCAGCAATATATTTTTGAAGGGAAAAATATTAACAGCAATATATTTTTGAAGGAAAAATATTAACAGCAATATATTTTTGAAGGAAAAAATAGTAGCAGCAATACATTTTTGAAGGAAAAAATATTAACAGCAATATATTTTTGAAGGAAAAAATATTAGCAGCAATACATTTTTGAAGGAAAAATTATTAGCAGCAATATATTTTTGAAGGAAAAAATATTAACAGCAATATATTTTTGAAGGAAAAATATTAACAGCAATATATTTTTGAAGGAAAAAATATTAACAGCAATATATTTTTGAAGGAAAAAATATTAACAGTAATATATTTTTGAAGGAAAAAATATTAGCAGCAATACATTTTTGAAGGAAAAAATATTAGCAGCAATAAAAATCTTGTCGGCATTAAATAACCCATCGAGGTTGATATGCCGTAAAAGAAACCAAATCAGATGTGGCAGTAATATTATTTGCGCGGAAGAACAATAAACCTACAAATTTGTGAGACAGAATTCTCAAGTAGTTTCTTATTATTCATGGTAACATAACAATTTCTTTTTAGACGGTGGAATTAAAAGCCCGACAATGTCATTAAAATGAACCCCCGAACGAAGAAATAATCACTTCTTAAAAAGAGAAGTAATTACCTAACTGGAAGCGATAATTTGAAAAAAAAATCGAACAAAAACTTCCGAAAATTATAATTATGGGAGAATAAATAAATAGTCTTTTGAATTTTAAAGGACATAATTTTGTACTTCTCAAGGGATATCATACTTTATGGTCTCTCTATCTTCGAAGGGCTGATGGTTGCATGTCTCATCGTTTTCGCCCGCCATATTGAAATGTTTTTTTTTATCTTGTTGCGAAAAATGGAGAAATGTATGTAGTCGAAAAGATTTAATCTCAAAGATGATAAGGCGGTTTTGATTTGAGAACGTGACTATTGAATTGATAGCATTTAGGTTCGTCGCTTGTCTTCGTGATGATTCCAAAAAGACGATTTTGTTATTTTATGAGGTCTGATAACGAGTGAAGACAATAATTCGAGATAATTGATTTTAAATTATTTATTGATCTCGCTCTCTGTCCCTTTCACACAAACACCCACGCACACACAATGGTCCACATACAATAAAAGACTGGTAAATAAGAATTCCATTCCAATAAAACAAGGTTGAGACAAGATAAAATAATTAAATTGTTATCAAGACGATGCAAATGTATTTTTCTACGAAAGGTTTATTTTGCAACAAAGTGGCAGTTTAGTGACAGGATATTTGATTGATAAGCAAGGTCTCCAATCCTATTAAATACGTTTCATATCAGTTTGAATAATGAAATTGGTATTAAAACGAATCAAATGAGAACTATATGGTAACACATTCTTCCAGAGGTTCTATCTCCTTTTCGTTTCGTTTATGAATAAAAAATCCGGTCTACTTTTGATTCCACTGCGCACACCCACTATAAGATTGCCTTTCCAATGCCGTTTCTAGTTTTGGTAAAACCATTGATAAACTCCAGTCTAATGTACTATTTACGCTGTTTGTTGTCAACAGTATCGCCTCGATTGGATCGTGCCTTGGACTGTTTTCTTTTCTTTTTTTCACTAGAAAGTATGCATTCTGTCATTTTAAAATAATTCTGAAACGAATTCATAATGTTTTTTCTTTTTACAAAGGTTGAGCGCTAATTACTAATATTAAAGTCGAGTCGGTATGTTTGAATATTATTTTATGCTCATGCAGTATATCTACGAGAATTTGGTTACCATGGACTGAACATATGAGGAATGAGGAAGTTTTCAGGACAATTGAAACAGGAAGAGCACTTATACTTAGAATGAGAAAGCGACCATTGAGATATCGGCAAACTTGAACCTTCGTGCCGGCAATAAGACGTAGTGTCAAAAGGACGGGTTTTCCCATGACACCGCTTTTTTTAACCACTTTCAACCTCGACAATGTTTATTGTTTCAATGGCGGAATAAAAGTTTTTAATAAAACCTAAATATATGAAAGCGAAATTATACATTTTTGTTCTTGAGAATTGACAACAAAAATATTAAACAATGTTTATTTATTAGATTGTTTATTTACAAGAATAATTTTATATTAACAACATTCTAAAAACTAATAAAATTAAAGCTAATGCAATCTGTATCATTTATCACTTTATAAAGAAACGAATATGGAAAAAAATGTTCATAAATTTACAAAATATGTGCACCTACTATAGTTATTTGCTAAGCGTAGCTTAGATGTGGCACAAGGCCGAAAGTATGGGGAACCTGGTGAGGATCGAACTTACTTTTCAGTCGTAACTGATCTAGCGTGACAAGATTGCTAACCATTACACCACGCCGAGGTACCCAATGTGCACATACTATAAGTAAATCGTTATTTACCATTTTATAAAGTTCGAATACTTGGCAAAGAGCTAATGTTTTGCCAAGAATTTTAACAAAAAATGTAATAAATAAATAGTGTAAATAAACAATCTAATAATAATATTATTAGTATTATTTTCAAATCTCATGAACAAAGAAAATATAAATTCACTTTCAGATGTTTAGGTTTTATTCCAATTTTGATAATCGTTTTTTAAAACAATAGACATTAACGAAGAGTGAAGATAGTTATGATAAGAATGATGTCATGGAAAAAAAAAAAACGTTTCTTTTGACACCCCGTCACGAAGGTCCAAAATTGCCGAAATATCTAGTGCAAATAATGTAAACCGAGGGCCTGGAGAACTTGACACCCACAGGAACATAATGAAACCACTAAGGACAGAGAAAAGTAGCAAATAAACTATCTAAAAGCTTGTATCGGTGGCTGTCAGAACAGGGACTAGGAGGTATAGTTAAAAGACAAAACTTATTTTACAAAAGAGAGGAAATTGGGGAGGGTCATAATCGCCTAAACTCTGAAGGGACACAGTACATAGGAGAAGAAGTATATGTACTTCTATAATTCCAGTCTGTCTTCCTGATTTATGACCACGTCACGTTGAGTTCTTTTAAACATAGTCACCATTTGATGGTAACACATTCTTCCAGAGGTTGTATCCCACTTTTCGTTTCGTTCATGAATAAAATGCCAGGTCTACTTTTGATTCGACTGCGCACATCCACTTTCCAACACCGTTTCTAGTTTTGGCAAAACCTGTAATGGACTCCAGTATAACACACTGTTTACGCTGTTGACAACAGTATCATCTCGCGTAGATAGTGCCTTGGACTGTTTTCTTGAAACACCGCTTCCCGTGCCGAGTTAAGAAATGTCGAGCCTGGTCAGTAACTAGATGGGTGACCGCTTGAATATACCAGGTGCTATATGCTTCGATGTACGTGTGGTGTAATGGATAATAGCTCGAAATAGTTAAGCCTAGTTCCGATTCAAGTTGGGTTTGTTTTATTCACTTCCGAGCAAATAAACTTAGGAAAGGTATGAAACTATATCTTCTTTACCCCAACTATGGGTTAGTTACTAAGGCATGTATTACTAAATCATTATTATTTCCTCTAGGCAGGATAAAATTTCGTTAGATCTATAATTCTATGACGAGAAGGATAAATGAAAATTCCATTTCTTCTTTTGAAATTGCTTTGTTTACGTTTATATAAGAAACTGAGCAGATATCTACGGCGAAAAGGATTTCCCTTAAAGGCATTATTCGGCCTTGCTTGATCGCCCTTCTTCACTGAGTCGGCATAAGCACGTCGTATCTAACGAAGGTTTCTCTTGCCAAAGAGGACGCAGGTTCTAATCTTGCTTCTATTCTTTAATAAGATTTCTCGAATATTCAGGCCGGTGGATGATAACAAATATACTGTTTCAAAAATAAAGACTAAACATCTACCAAATTACTGGTATCCAAATATATATATATATATATATATATATATATATATATATATATATATATATATATTAATGTATATATGAACAATATCTTTCGCTCATTATGGCAGACAAGGTAGAAGTAATTAATTTTTTATCTAGTTTGTCTAGTGCTCTTACATTTTTCCATTTGGTGGGAGTAAAAATGACCCAAGTGCTTTCGGCAACTTCTTTACCGCTATTCAAAGGGGGATATTTTGGGTATTGTTAGTTTTACTTCGTGTTTTGGCTGTATAACTTGTGTTTTGACTTGTATTTTATTTCTGTGTTGCTTTGAATTCGATCAATTCCAGCCGCGCTCAACATGTGAAGGCTCGGAATAAACGCTCCTATTCAAAACAACACAACAAGATAATACCATGAGACAACCACCGATAAATGTAATGAATTTATATTACTTCTGCTAAAATATATATATAACTACAGGCAATAGGTACGTTGGTATATAGCCTAGTAATAGCAAATATTAAAACTGAACAACAGAGAGCTCAATGTCTTTATTATAACAGAGTATATATATTATGGCTTTAGCCATAAATAAACTCCAGCCCCGGACTACTTACCACGTAATGAGATACCTCAACCTGTCCCCCAGTCACCAACACAAGCCTTTCATCATAGACAAGTCGTCGCTCAGAGGAGAACTGATACTGAAATAAATTCTAATCCCTCATTTCCAGACAAACACTTAAGAGCTGAAGACAGCTGGGTCCAGATCTGCCAGAAACAGACTATTCTCATGCTGGGGTAATTTTGGTTTTTGTAATATATATATATATATATATATATATATATATATATATATATATATATATATATATATATATATATGTCATTCCTGTAGAATTAAAGGATTTATTTATATTTTATATTTTAATGGATTTATTTTTATTTTACACGAAACTGAGGAATTATGAAGGTTTTGAGAGTATAATGTGATTGAAGGGGATATGTTTTACTAAAAGCTTATTGGATCAAGAGGTGGTTTTCATTTACAAGTGGAGACGCAGGTGCGTTTATTTCACTAAGATTTCTCGAATGCACAGGTCGACAGTCATAATATACACTGTTTAATAAATAAAATTGGGGCGTCTATTTCGAATAATAAGTATCCCCTATAGTAACGTTTGAAGTAATATATGTATGCGTCTGTTTAAAGGTATGTTTAATTTTATTCACAGATGATTATATAAAGGAGATAGACATAAGTAAAGGCCTTGTCACGCAATTGTCCGTGTTGGTCAATGGTGATACTTCCATTAGCCAAACATGACAGTCATTTCACAGAGATTTTAAAGTCATAAACCACGTTTCCCTACTGTTTCTTTGATGTCCACTTTCTGGTATAGAATCGTGCTTTTTGCTTCATATTCCAATTGAGAAGAGTCAGGGTAATCACGCGATCAAGCAAGCAAATTGTTACTTTCTAGGTTCACAAACAGCCAAACTCAGCATTCTTCCTAGTTTGCATTATTAGTCGTTCTATCTATCTATCTATCTATCTATCTATCTCATTCCGTTCATCTCTCTCTCTCTCTCTCTCTCTATATATATATATATATATATATATATATATATATATATATATCATTCTCTTCATATCTATCTATCTATCTATCTATCTATCTATCTATCTATCTATCTATCTATTACAGCCCTTTTCTATCTATCTATTTTAGTTCACTATCTATCTATCTGTCTATCTTATTCCGTTCATCTCTCTCTCTCTCTCTCTCTCTCTATATATATATATATATATATATATATATATATCAATCATTCTCTTCATATCTATTTATCTATCTATCTATCTATCTATTAGAGCCCTTTTCTATCTATCTATTTTAGCTCACTATCTATTTTAGTTCACTATCTATCTATCTATCTATCTATCTATTATAGAATCTCTCCAAATGTATATCCTTTCTTTAGAGGTTGAATTTTTATATATAAAAAACTCCTATTATTTTTATGTTACAATCTGTGAAAATTGCGTCTGAAATGAAAGGGTGTATTAAGCCGAAGTAAATTCCTTTCACCCCAATAAAAACTTTTTTGAGCATTCAGTGAGTGCGAATACAGTGTAGACTATGGGTAAAAATCTTCAAAAGTGGTAACAATTTTTTTTTTGTGATAAGCAGATATTAAGGGCGGCGCGTTGCAGAAATACATATTGAAGCCACATCTTTCTCTCTAAACGGCTTTGGAGGTCGATGCTAATGCATGAAAACACCCAATAGATTTTAAGGTTAGTTCGGAAGAAGGCTGCAATAGTGGAATCCCCAAATAGGATAGAACTCATTCTCCACAAGTAATTGGCAGCTTGACTAGGTCATTAATCCTTATTTCATGGCTAGATGGCCAAACAAACACAAGAGCATATATATATATATATATATATATTGATCATGGTCTCCAATAAGGTGTTCGGTTTGTCTGCTTAGTAACCTCTTATATGGTTTGTGTCCTCTACATTCATTGAGTTTAATTGCTGCTTTTCCATCATGGAATACCGGATAATTTGTAGCAATCAGTGCTTAAAAGCATTCATGACCCCATTGATCTCAGTGAGCCCCCTCTCTGTAACTGACTCTCACTTTCACTTTCTGTCTGTCTGTCTGTCTCTACACACACACACACACACACACACACACACACATATATCACATATATATATATATATATGTATATATATATATGTGTGTGTGTGTTTGTGTGTGTATGTATGTATGTATGTATGTATAAGTGTGTGTTTATGCGTGATGCTGCGTTTGGAATATTACAAAATGTTCTTTGCATTCGACCAATCAGAGAAACTAAATTTTCTCTACAAATCTCTCATTCTAACTAAAAAGCTAGATACCGTGTGCTATGGATAAGTTGTCGTCTAAATTACACAAAAATGAAAATAACACTAAGTACTCATTTTAAGAGAGAAATAAGAGAAATTGCACAAAAATATCTTAAAATAATAAAGAGTAAATTTATTCAATTATATCACCATTGGCTTCAACCATGGCCCCCAGACGACTTCCCAATCTCATAGGCTGTCTCCTTGTTTAAGTTGGTGAATGCTGCCATAATTCTTGCCTTCAGTTCATCTTTGGTGTTACAAGGAGTTTTGTTTGTCTCTCGCTGAACTACGCCCCATACATAATAATCATAAGGGTTGCTGTCTGGGGAGTTAAGTGGATTGATGTAAGGGGTGATGTCACAGAAATTGTGTGGTATGGTGCAGAGTCCTGTTGCCAGACAAAGGTTCTTCAAGCAGCTACCTTCTTGATTCAGGCCAGCACTACCATCTCAAAGACTTCGCGTTGAGTCTGAGGTCCTCACTAACAAATTCTGGTGTTCCTTTCTTATCAAAACGATCAGAGTGAGTTTTCCTGCTGCTGTACCTTCGTAATCGCCATTAGACTCACCCAACTCTTTCCGCATCCTATGCACTGTTCTCAGAAAGACATCCAAACAATCTGAAATTTCTAAATTTCTGGCGGAATGAATTGCGTCATGGTGTCCTTCTTCTCGCAGACTGATCCCACTATTCTGTGTATTCGACAAAATCAAAAACAAACAAATTAAAAATATAAAATGGCGACAATTTACCCATAGAACCCTGTTGAGTATAGCATAACAGTTCCCACTGATTCCACATAGTGTAGATGTCAGCAGTGATAACGAATAGCGAATCAGCAGTTATGGCGCAAAGCGAAACAGTCACCAGTGACAAAGCATAGTGAAACAGTTACCAGTGATGGTGCACAGTGAAAAAATGATCAATTATGCCGTAGAGGGAAACGCTTTATTCGAAATTCTAGTTGAAAATAAATAAAAAGGAAAGAGAATCATTTTTATTATTTATCTGCTCATTACACACACAAACACAGATTATGACCATCCTAAGGTATCATTATATCAATCTGATTCCTATCTATCTATCTGAATCTGCTCATTATCTATCTATCTATCTGAATCTGCTCATTATCTATCTATCTATCTATCTATCTATCTATCTATCTATCTAAATCTGTTCATTATCTATCTATCTATCTATCTATCTATCTATCTATCTATCTATCTAAATGATGTGGGGCCAAAGTTGGGACCACAGGAGGAAAACACGGAACACGGATTAGATGTAAGAAAGATATATTAACAACAGGTTACAGAGAAAGTATAAGCGGAGCTTACTATATGTTAGTGTCCAATACTGGTAGTCGTATGCGGCTGTCTCTGACTCTCTGTATGTCACTCTGTCGCCTACTTAATATAGGCCTGGAAGAGACTATTGTGTAGGTTGTTTCCGGTCTCACAATACCCCCCTTCCAAAGAGTTTTCTTTTCGAAAAGGAAAGAAAAAATAAAACTGTTAATAGTTTTTCCTCTTGGGATTTACGTCGAGCGGTTGAGTAAATTTCCTTTTCCTTCAGGAGAGACTTGGGGCATGTCGAGATCGAAGTGATCGAAAATTACGTCGATCGGCTCTTCACAGTTATTTTGTAGTGATTCCTCCTATTCCTTCAAACAGCATTTTCTGAGCTGGTTCCAATGGCGTTTGTGAATGCTTTTTGGTCCTTGGACTATATATACCAGTTCGCCAATTCTCTGCTTTATGATGCCCACTTCCCAGAATGTCATATTGTTCTTGAAAAAGACCCTATCGCCAGGATTGAAATATTTCCTATGAGGCGATACGGTTTTTTTAACTTTGCTTGCCGTGGAATAAGTTTGTCGAAAACAGACTTTATTTTCCTTGCGAACATTGTTTCTGCAGGCGAGGTTCCCATAGGCGTGTTCGGATTAGGGGTTATCCGATACACCTGCAGAAATTGTTGCAATGCTCTATCTGTCGGTGTGCCTAGTGCCTTTCTTAAAGCCCTTTTTAAAGTGTCCACGAACCTTTCGGCCTGGCCATTCGACCTAGGGTGGTACTGAGGCGTTGTAATGTGGTCCACCTGATATGACTTGCAGAAGTCTCTAAATTCACTTGATGTGAATTGAGTGCCATTATCAGTAACTATACAATCTACGACGCCAAAACGCGCGAATAGCTCGTGTGGAAATCCGATCGTGCAGTTTGTGGTTGGTCTTTTACATTGTAGGACCTCAGGCCATTTTGAGTGGCTATCCACAGCAATGAGATAGTACATGTTGTCCATAGGCCCTGCAAAATCCACATGAATTCTTTGCCAAGGATGATCTGTTTTGGGCCATGGTTTGCACGTCGTAGTTGGAGCTTTTGCTGCAAGCGCGCATCCTTTGCATGATTCTATCATGTTTGCTATGTCCTTGTCCATGTTTGGCCAATAAACATAGCAGCGAATGAGGCTTTTCGTACGGTTCTTCCCCGGATGTCCCATGTGAAAATCCCTGAGGATTTTTCTTTGTAAGCTGTTTGGAATCACTACGCGGTCATTATATAGTAGGACATCATCGCAGAGGGAGAAAACTTCAGGCACCTTGGGGTCTTTGTTACGAATTTTGCGTTTTATGAATTGAATGAATTCATCCTCTCCAGACTCCCTTTTTATGTCGGCCAAAGTAACTGGGAGCTCTCTTATGGCTCTCGCGATCATGTTTTTGATTTCACAATTTGTCCTTAGAGTAGCAATGATGGAGTCTTCGAAGACTTCTGTATTTTTGGAATGAGTCGCGATAAACTGTCTGCATGGCAAATAATTTTTGGATGTTAGGAACTCTATCTTGAAATTATAGTTTAAGAGAATTGTTCCCCAACGAAGTAGTCTATTTGCAGTATAGACTGGCAGACCTTTTTTAGAACCAAAAATTGTAATCAGAGGTTTATGATCTGCCTGAAGTATGAACTGTCAACCATGTAGATATCTGTGAAACTTTGTCACAGCGAATATTAACCCTAGAGCCTCTTTCTATATTTGGGAATATTGTTTCTCAGCTGGAAGTAGAAAATCTTGATGCGTGAGCCACAGATTTTCGCGAACCGTCTGGCAGTTTATGTAATATGCAAGCGCCTATGCCGTACGAACTTGCATCACTTGCGACTATGATGTCGAGACTAGGGTCGAAATGTGTGAGGGAGAGGTCTGAAGTAAGAGTTTTCTTGGTTTTCTCGAATGCGTCTTGGCATTCCGGGGTCTATGACCATGGTTTGTCCTTTTTTAAGAGTTGGTTGATAGGCCCTCTCAAATTTTGCGTGTTCTTAATGAACCCTTGGTAAAAGTTAGCTAGGCCGAGGAAGCTTTGTAACGCTTGAACGTTATCTGGGGCCGGCATGTTTCTGATCGCGTTGGCTCTTTCTGGATCCGGTCGACGACCATCTTTATTTATAATGTGACCTAAGTATTTAATCTCTGGTAAGAAAAAGCCACACTTTTCCTCCTTAACCTTAAATCCGTATTCTTGTATCTTTTCGAATACGTTTATTATATGGTTCCAGTGCTCTGCCGTAGTTTTACTAGTAACCAGTATATCATCCAAATAGGCTGTTGCGTAGTCAAGGTCGCCCAGCATGGCGTCCATGACCTGCTGGAAAATTGCAGGCGCAACCTTTACCCCAAAAGCCAGTCTGTTGTATTTGTACAACCCTCTATGGGTGTTTATGCAGAGCAATTTGGAACTTTCTTCATCCACCTCTATCTGAAGGTATGCGTCCGAGAGGTCAATTTTAGAAAAAAATTTTTCCACCATTTAGTTTATTGAAAATTTCTTCAGGGCTTGGGAGAGGATAGTGGTGATGTTGCAAGGCATCGTTTAACCCTGTGGAAAAATCTGAGCATACTCGTATTTGATTGGAATTCTTTTTTACGTAGACCGTAGGTGCTGCCCACTCGCTGAAATCTGTTTTTGACAGAATACCTGCTTGTTCGAGTCTATCTAACTCTTTGTTTATTTGCTCTATAGCAGCGAAAGGGACATTCCGTTTCTTTTTGAATATTGGTTGTGCACCGTCCTTCACCTTGAACTTAGCTTTCATTTTAGTACATTTCCCAAGGCCGCCAGAAAAAACCTAGGGAAATTGTTGTTTTAGATCCTTTTTTAGATTTACCAAATTGGACGTTGTACTTTGTATCTTGTGACAAAATGTACTCATTGGGCAATCCCAAAGATTGAATTTTTCTATCCAATCAGTTCCGAATATAGTTATCTGAAGTTTTCAATACGTAAGCTTTGAGCTTTTTGGTAACTCCATTTAGTGTTACTGTAAGTATTACCTCGCCTAAAATGTTAATCTTTTCGCCAGTTACGGATTTTGCTGTTTTATCCGTTTTTAATAAGGTCGGCTTGTTCAATTTTCGCCAAGTACGCCAGTTAATCGATGAAATATCAGAAACCGAGTTAAGCTGAAATTTAATGGACTTATTGAAAATATCCACTGTTACATATTTTCTTAAATTCCTATCGACAATATTGTCAGATTGAGCTTGCCTAATTTTATTTTTGGATTTTCTCGGTCTGTTGGCGTACCAGCACGAAGTTAAAGTATGACCACTTTTATTGCAATTTTTGCAATATTTTTTGTTCTTAACTGGACAGAATTTCATCCAATGCCATTTACCACAATGGTAACATGGTCCGGGCGGTTTCTTTAACTTATTTGGGTTTTGGTTACTGCGTAATTTAGGACATGAAATTTGCCTTTTGTCTTTTTGAGGGGAATAGGAAGTAGACTTACTTCTGATTTTATTAATCTGAGTCACACCTGATTCCTCGATAGTGTTTGAGTCACGCTTTACAGATATTACTCTTTGACAGTCCTCTGCCAGGTTTTGGAGAGTCAATTCTTGTTCGTTGTTAAGCTTCGGCGTCTTCTGCTGATACTAGACCTTGTGCGAAAATCAAGCACTTGAAATCATCGGCAGTCAGTTCGGCTAGTTTAAAATCATTACAGAGCTTGTTTACCGATGCTGCAAACGTTAGAAAATCTTGCTGGTTGTCTTTGACTGTGTTCAGGCATTTCCAACGTTTGTGGAACAAGGTTGTGTTAGGCCCGAATAGTTCCGATAGGATCTTAATAGTCTCTGAAAAATCCAAACCAGTAGTTTTCTTGGGTAGTATGAAGTCTACGAACCTACTATGTTCTGTAGTTCCCAGTTTTCTCAATAGAAGACGTACCTTCTTTTTACTGGACCATTGTTCACAGTCTACGTTGAAAATATCTTCGTAGCGCCTGTAAAAATCGTCGAACGTTTTGTCGTTCTCTGGTACGTATTCAAAGGTTTCTATTGAATTGTAGATTGTACTCTGGGAGACTATCTCTTTTTCGGAGTTTGAGCCTTTTAATGCATTTACGAGTAATTCTTTAAGTTGTTTCTGTTGTAGTTCAGCATTCTAAAGCGTAATTCGTTGGAATTCCATTTGTTGTTTATGTAATTCCAAAAATAGTTGTTGTTGTCTTTCTTCTGATTTTTGTTGCTGATCCAAATTTAGTTTTAACATTTGGGCAACTACTTTTTGCAAATCTTCCACATTTAAACAAACAACGCTTTTTTGTTGCTTTGAAACACGTGTACTAAAAGGTGGTAAACAAAAAAAATCTTGATAGGTTTTTGTTCTTTTTTTTTTTTCACAAAAAAAATATGGACAGACAATTAGTTAAACTAAACCAATTATATATGTTTAGCTTTTTTCCCGTAGTTCCGTTAATTTTAACGTAATTGTATAAATTTTCATCACATTTATGTATTTTTTTTTATAGTGGTACAAAAAGAGAAAACTCACCTCAGTGAAGTTGAGGGGAGAATAATTTTATGCACGAGTTCAACTCAGTTACACAAAAAAATTTTAGATAGTTTTTTTTCGAAAACTTGAGTACAATGGTAGTACTTCCGCTGTCAGTTTGTTTTATGACAAACTGTTTTTTTGTTCTCTCTGTGTGTGTGTGCAAGAAATCGTTCTCGTAATGTTATTTGGACAGAATTTAATATTCCGTAGATGTCGAATCGCTAGTTTGTCAATGGCGTTTGGTATTGGAATATATGTAGACGCTGGGTGTTTGGCTTTTAAATCGCTAATGTATTAATACCAGCTTAATTTCTCGTTCAACACTGCTGTGGGAACGCGTATAGTTTGTGTATTTTTCGAGTACTGTCGCTATTGATATGGTGAGAACGAAATTCTCGAATCTTTCTGTCGCCACTGATGTGGGACTGGCAAAGTATTGCGATTTTCGACGTGAATGCGTTTGTCGAATCCTCGTCGCCACTGATGTGGGGCCAAAGTTGGGACCACAGAAGGAAAACACGGAACACGGATTAGATGTAAGAAAGATATATTAACAACAGGTTACAGAGATAGTGTAAGCGGTAGTCGTACGCGGCTGTCTCTGACTCTCTGTATGTCACTCTGTCACTCTCTAGAGTGCTATGTCGCCTACTTAATATAGGTCTGGAAGAGTCTATTGGGTAGGTAGTTTCCGGTCTCACAATACGAAATCTGTTCCTTATCTATCTAAATATGCTCATTATCTATCTATCTATCTATCTGAATCTGCTCATTATCTATCTATCTATCTATCTATCTATCTATCTCAAACTACTCATTTTCTATCCATCTAAATCTGTTCATTATCTATCTATCTATCTATCTGTCTATCTATCTATCTATCTATCTTTAAGAGTCTGTTCATATCTATCTATCTATCTATCTATCTATCTATCTCAAACTACTCATTATCTATCTATCTAAATCTGTTCATTATCTATCTATCTATCTATCTATCTATCTATCTATCTATCTATCTATCTATCTATCACACCCACTTGTTGACAGTATTTTACAAACAGTGTAATAAATTTTATTTTTTTTAGCATTTTCTGTTTATTTCACTCCTTATTCTTCTATTTTCTCTTATTTGCAAGCGGATCTTTTGTCTGCTTCGCTTAAGATTTGGCTAAATATTGAAGATCATTTCGATTTAGACAATAGGTTTTCATTCACAACTGATTGCCCAGAGCAATTTGTATTCAACGTTCGTTTTTCTGACTTCGTGATTCATTAAAAACAAACCAATACAAAGTAAACGAAGATCAATGAAGTCCATATTTGCTATCAACACAAAAGGCCAGTAAGATAATAAATAAAACCTGTAATCTTCGAAGAGAAACTCTTCTCTCCACCTTCCATGTTATGAAGCAGCTTCTTCGAGACAAGGTTGTGGAGTTCAATTCCTTTAGTTTTGTTAACATGCTTTTCAATGTGCCTTGTCCGTTCAGGACATTGGCGATCATGGCTCTCCCCAATTTCCTGTCCTTCGTAGCTCTTAGTAAACTTTGTCTTTTTTTGATCTCTCTTAAACTCTGCTCTGTTATACATTTATTCTAACTCGCTAGGTAAGTCATTCATTGTTTTCCTTTGTCCCTCTCGCTTCGATATGTTCCGTGAGTATCAAATTTGCCAAGCCCTCTTTCTTTATTATGTACTATCTCTTTTTGATTGTAAATATAAGTGTCCTTTTTGTGTCCATTTCTCACATATTCAGTCCATGGTATTCCCATCAGCCTTCTGTGGAACCAGATTTATGTTGCATCAAGTCACTTCTTTATCTGTGAGGAGATTGACCAACATTCACCGAGAACTGATATTACGTAACAATTCAATACTCTTTTCATAGTTTCGAACCAAATTTGCCTGTTTCTTCATGTTTTGTGTAGCTTTTGGAATAAATCTTTTTATATCACAATCACCTTCGGATTCCAGTGTCGCATTTTTCGCCCTCTGCTAAAAGACTTGCCAGATATTGAAATTATTCTACTTGTGTGAGTTTGGTATCTCCAGTTAGTAATTTCTATATTGGTTTTTTTCTTTTTACTGACAACCATGCATTATGTCTTCTTGAAATTGATGTTTAGTCCTTTCTTCTTATTTTCCTTCTTTGTATTCTCTAGAACGCACACAAGCACATACGCATTATCTACTGAATCCCGCATACAGAAACTAGAATTATGATACACACACACACACACGTGAATTATACACACGAACGCTGCTTGACAGGAAAAATACACGTGAGGTCTACTTAACCAATGAAAGAACAAACAACGCAAAATCAAAAATATAAAGATTTTCTTTTCTCTTCCATATTTCATGTTATATTTATTCATGTCACCACGAAATGTATCTTTATGCATTAGACATCCGTCGACTTTCTTTCTCTCTTCTTTTTAAATTTCCCCACCCACATCTCCTAGAATTCTCTCTCCCTCCTCCTCATACTTACTCTTTCTCTAAATTCGTTTTTGATTTCCGGAGTTGTTTTTTTCTGTTTTCATTTTGAATTTGTAGGTCTGATGATTTGGATCGTATTTACGATTCCAATGGAATAAATTATGACCATGGAATATTAGTGTTTAAGCCTTTTTTATTATATATATATATATATATATATATATATATATATATATACAAGTATATAATTAGTGTATATGGAATGAATTCTAATAACCAACAAATACTATTCTTAAAAGAGTGCTCAATACAAAGATCACTTGATAAGACAATTCAACATCATCACTTGATAAGATATCTCGGTAATTTTCTAATTTTAAACTTAGTAGTGATTAAATTTCATCATATAATTTAATAATTATTGGTTAGAATAAATTCTTTTTTTTAATATTACCCGTATTTTAAAGATCTGAATAGCTATTATAAGATGACTTCGTTCTCAGGCTTTTTGAATTTTCCTATACTTGTATTTTGATTGGTCATTCTAGCTTTTTCGTTTTCCCCCTGCGAAGGATCGTTAATTAATTTAAAACTTTTAAAACCATCTGTTTTACATTCAACATCATCACTTGATAAGACACCGGGAGTGTTGAAAGAAAATGGCTATTTTTGTAGTGATTTTGTAACATGTTTATGTTATAAATTTTTTTAATAAATATATATATATATATATATATATATATATATATATATATATATATATATATATAT